>JANZLQ010000060.1:4989976-5067872 GCA_026212715.1 Elanus axillaris
GCCCCCCCCCCCCCCCCCCGGTTTTGGTGTCCGCGGGGGGGCGGGGGGGGCGAAGCACTGAAACCCAGGAGAAAACCTGGGGAAAAGAGGATTAGGGTACCTGTAGATAAGCATCCCAGATGCCTGAATGCATATCCATGTTTCAGCTTCCACTTTTGCTGCCACTGGAGACAGTTATACAGTTGGTGGGCACCAAACAAGCTTTACAGTGTAAGGAAATAGAATCTTTGCACTGGAATAGACAGACTCCCACCTTAAGACACCGCTGACCACTGAAGACCATAGCCTTTCATAAGCTCCCCACCAAGAGCTTTCCTTCTCCTCTACTTTCTCCACTGGAATAAACACCAGAGATGCTTCTTCACACACTGTATCCTCATCCATTGCCAAGAGACAGAGCAATATACTTCCAGAGCTGAACAACAGCTCTATGAACTTCAGCCAGACACATTACACCAGCATGATGGAAGATGCTACTTACACCCCTGGGGACTGAATGCATCACCCCCACAGTAAAAGCAGCACATGCCACAGAGAGGAAAGCAACAGGGCTTCAGACCACACTTTGACCCTGAGGAAAACATGAGAGAGAGCACAACCCCCTGTGCAGAGCTGCAAGTCAGCAAGCCTGTTACAATAGCCAAGCGCCAGGATTCCAGTTAAGAGAAGTATGCAGATAAAATGCTTTCTCCATAGAGCTGACCTAGTTCTCTTATCAGTGCAACCGAGCTAACAAGGAAGTATCAATCTGTTCAGTGCTGCTACCCCAATTTGCTGAATTCTTCAGCTCTCTTGAAGGTTACATGCAAGCTTCTTCCAGAGCATATTCCTGAGACACATCGCAAGCTTGCCTTTTTTTTTTTTTTAAACCTGATTTGGGGAGAAAGCTTACTGCTAGCTAAGGATGGTAGTTATGAATGGAGAAAGAATGCTTCCCCAGCGTGGCTTCATTAATTTCTCACCAAATCACCACCAGCACCCACCTTTTCCAACTAACTAGCTAAGGCACAAGCACTTTTTCCTACAATGACAGAGTGTTAACAGCAGAAAACAACTATTTTCTGCTACAACTTGAAGCAATCAAATGTGCCCAAATAAAATAAAGGGCTAACATAAGCCTTTCTACATGTGTGACAGAGGAGCTCACCAGTAGCCACTAGACCTGAAACTCAACTCCCAGCACAAGATGTAGTCTGCCCTCTTCCATGATGAGCTTAAGCTAGAAGTCGAGCAGAAAGCAGTACCCCAGGTGCTGGGAGCCTAAAGCACAGAAAGAATAACACATGCAGGATTTCCCATTCTGCAAGTCAAGAAGTGCAGACATGAAGGTGATTTGATTAACACAGTATTTTCTAAGGTAAGCACATTTCCTATTAAAGTCCAGTGGCTTTAAGACATTATTGGAAACATTACACTGCTTCTCCTTGCTTACAGTTAATTGGATCATTCCTTAAAAAAATGACAAGAAGATTTATCAAATGGAAAAATCTCCAAAAGACTTGATAAACTGTTTTCTATTCCTCCTCAGTTACAACATGCTATGGTATCCACAGGAAAAAACTATAAATGTTACAGATGTTTTAAGGAGATAAATGGTCTTGCAGATAAAAGGTCACAGGTCCCAGTTCTTTAAGGGTGCTGTAGCACTACAGCGTAAGAGCCACCATCAGGAAACCAAGACCTGCAGAAAGCCCTCCGCTATAAACACAGAGTTAGCTGGGATACAAATTCCTTGCAACTTAGAAATAAAGCAGAAACAACAGATCAGCACAACGAGGCTCACAAATAGACCAGCCAAGTGTGAGTCAGACTGACCAAGCAAGGATGCAGCATTCTCCAGATGGCCCTGCCTGACCACAATGGCTCTGCTGGATGGAGCACAACACCCAGACCTGCCGGGAGCCCACTGAGAAGACACCACTGCCTCAGGGGATGTGATCAGAGAGGAGCAGCATGGCCAAGCATAATGGCAGTGCCTCTTGGACCAGCACTGCAGCCATACACCGCTGTCGTGGTGTCTCAAGTTTGTTTCCAGCCCTGTAATGGCAAATGTGATGGGCCAGAGACCTGGACAGTATCATGGTTAGTTACAACACAGACCAGTGTGGTCCATCACACTGCAATTTTGAATGGAGATACTCTACTCCAAAAAGTAGTGATGGGTTTGGTTAGCATACCCCAAGAAACACTTTCATCCAAACGCTAGCTAAATCAAAGCCAAATTTAGCACCTTTCACCTCTCAAGCTAAGCAGTAACACCCACCCAACAGGTGAGGCACTCATGTTGAACTGCTTTTGATGTTCTTGAAATAAAACCAACAATGGTTAATTGTCAAACACAAGACAGACAGTATCTTCAGCACAGAACACTCTAGAGGGTTCAGACTGGACAATGCAAATGTATTTCAGATTTTAACACTGTACAAATAAGCTGCAAAATGAATCTCAATTCTCACAGTCGGAACTGGCGTATACTTCTCCAGATTTCCATTTGCTGTCCTGCCAGCTCTTCTGGCCAAACAGCCTATAATTCAAAGAGTACCATTGTCATTCTGTCCCATTTCCGTAACATGCAATTTGAAATCAGGGCTGGGGGAGGGAGGAAGGGACTGGAGGAGGCTAAAACTCAAATCCAGATAGTTCAATCCGCTAACTTGATTTTAAATCCGTATCTTGTGGTACCAATTACAGCCTCTCAAACATCTGTTTTAGCAGAGGGTTCCAAGTTCAAACACATTTCCTCTGTCCTACAGATGTTCTTTGTCGCTGATCTGTTTCAGGCCAAGGCTGCTGTCCTGTGCTACGGCAGAGCCCCAGCTGCCGCACACCATAGCTAAGAGGGCAGCAGCCTGGGCAAACTGGTGGCAAGCCACAAATGCAACACAGAACACATTTCTCACCTCTCTAGGCAGGCGAGAAAAAAAAAATTACTTAGGAAAGCTTATTTAGTTTAGTAAGCAGCTCTAATAAACACTCCTGCTACACTATGAAGAAAGGTTTCAGATGCAAGAAGGAAAAAAACACCTTCCTACACTCACAGGCTCCCTGTGCCAAGGACAAGGCATGTACCTGCTGTCTGCGACACCCCCAGCAGCTCTCTACCTACCTGATGGGGAGAATCGCACCCTTATACACCCTGGATGAAGGCTGATCTCTTGGGAAAGGGACCTGCAGCTGGCTGCTCTCTGCTGGGGAACTTGTTTTCAGTTAGAGGCATAAAGAATTACAGCCCATGTTTGATGACCTTTAAGCTTTACTTACCTGTTGGCTTGACAGTCATGTTACTGCACGTGCAACCCACACTTCCAGCCCTTTGAGAGTCCCTGTGGCATTTACAGCAATTCTGGAGAAGACCAGCCAAAACAACAGGCAGTATTATGCTGAGATAAGCCCCAGCTGGTTTTCATGTGATCTTTCATAGTGCTTAAGAATTCCTCTAGTAGACCAGATAATCAATGTGGCAAGCACTGCATATAAAGAACAAAAAAGATAACCTTTACCCCCACAGAAACATCAGGGAGCAAAGTGGAGAGTATAGAGATAACACGCATGCATCCAAAGCATGGTGAAACAAGAGGCCAAACCAGGGTAGCCCACCTTTAAACAACAGCACCTTAAAACACCATGCAGAACTTTGTTAAATTTGTTAAATTGCTCCAGAAAGCAGCAGTGGCCAGGAAAAAAGATGCTGGAAGGCACAACAACACTCAGCTAGAAGCATTTCTTGCCTACACTTCACACTGTGCTAAAGCAGAAGTATATATTGCTGAAGTACGTCTGGCAACTCATGTTTGCCTAAACTGGCTCAGGATTTTTTCCTGCCTTGCAAACTGATCTCAGCAGATCCAAAAATGAAAATAAACCTTAAAAAAAACCCAACACTGAAAACTAAAAAAATTTAATCCACCTCCTGTTCTGAACAAGACAGCTTTGTGCCTGTTTACTCCAACCTCCAAGATACACTATAATTAATGTAAGTACTGCAGTAAGAAAATAACAGTTGAAAAGCTAAGTGTAAGAATGGCCATTTATACGCACACACACATCCTGCCATGTGTGATGGTGCAAAAAAATGAACGATCTGTAAAACAACAAGTACACTTAGTATTATATGCTGGAAGTATTCCCAGCTTAGTACCTGCAAGACCCTGAGCAAAATGTTTAACCTCGCATTTTCAACTTGAAAACAAGGATATCAGTCTGTTTCACTGAGGTAACTGCAAGAAACAACTGTAATGCTGACTGGCCACTGTATGATGAAAAATGCCAAGTAAATGCCAAGCATATTGGGTGTTCAAGATTCCAGCATGAACTAATAAACTGTGAGGTTTTTAAGTATTTAAAGCAAATACAGGGCAGAGGGGTAGGAAAAAAAAAAAGGCAACTTCAAGAGGTAATACTAGCACTGAGCCAAGTCCCTCACCATGGAACCTTTGCTGATGACTATCTTCCATATCAAGTGATCATCTGCCCAGCACTGCCAGTTTGCCCATCTCCCAAGGGACAGAGTGCTTACTATGGCTTGAATTTGTTATTGCCTGCTAATCCCTGGTGGTGCTAATTACACCCATTATCAGTTTGTCTGATTGTGCCTGATGCATGTCCAATATCAAAATGTGCAGCACCCTAGGACGTCAAGTCCCTATCAGATTTGCATGGGAAGGGAATGCTTCATAGCGTGATGTTCCAATACAGCAGGTTTATACATTTATGCGAGATAAACAATGGATTTTCAAGGACTCCAGAACACAGTCTCTATGGCAACTATATGCAGAACTAGGGGGATGGAGGGAGAGGGAGTGGAAGTTCCCACATTTCTAAATACTCTGACCAGAGTGATTTGAAGTCCATTTTCCAAGAACTACTTACGCCAGGATTTGCAGGTGAAATGTACTACCTAGGTTCATACATGGATGCAAATATGGTCTAGTTCTAGGCATACCACTCTATTTTTAAGAAATCTGCTCAGGCGTATTTGATAAGACTGCAGAAATGGTTGCCTTAATATTTAGCTAAGAAGAACTGTACATAGATTACATATATGCTTGTACATACATAATTACAAAGATGCTACAGCCAGCCAAGATTTGGAGAGCCACAGGGAAACCACGATCCTTCCTAAAGGGAACAGTTGGCCTTAAGCGCAGCTCAGCAATACTCCAGATGAAAGCTACAAGCTCATCTCCGCACGCCTGACCGCATCAAGCTGAACCTTAATCACTTTAAGTCAGATCCCACCACTGTTTTATTTCCATTGCTTTTCAAATTAAATTATTAAAAGGGAAAACAAGAATAACCTAATTATGATGGATTGAGAGGCCCAGCCCAATGTCAAACAGAGCCACTATAACTGATCCAACCACATCCAGCTTCTCCCACTGAGAGCCAGACCTCAAAGGACTCATTACATGCTTATAGCAAAAAGCATATTACATATCATTTTCTGTTATCATCAACAAAATTTAGACAAGACAAAGCAAATAACGTTGAAGCAGCAAAGTGATAATGCTGAAGAAATGCTATTATCCTTTCTACAATGCGGGTGATTCTATCTTGGTATCTAACTCATTAACAAAGAAAAGCAAAGAGGAAAAATGGTGAAAGAGCCCATTTTTACTTTGTCACCTCTAAACCAAGGAGAGCTCTTCTATTGACGAGCACCACGAGAGCATCAGCAGGCTGGCAGCCTTCAAAAGAACAACATGGGTTTTTTCCCCTTAGGAGGCAGCAGCAAATACCATTTTCATTATTTCTCTGTCAACTTCCTTGCTAGTTCCTGACCTACAGAGCAGGACTTAAAGCTTTCATGGTATTCCATCACAAAATGGATTTTTTCCATTTCGGGAGCACCTTGTGACTTGTTATGAAGGTGTCTGCTGTAAAGAGATGACATCTGTCTTATTGGCATGAAGAACAGCATGGCTGAGGTGTAAAGGAAAATTACCTATTTGCCCAACAGTCACCTTCTACTTTATAGCTACACCATTACCCCTCAACCAGCCACTAAAAATTCTGATCAGATATGTATTCACTACACAAACCCATACTGGCATATACACAACTAATGGCTAGTAATACAGCTAATGGCTGGTGTATTGTGAGAAACCTCTCCAGACAGTTTGCTCCTCCGAGGACCATCAGTGCCAGACCTGGCGTCAGAGAATACTCCAGCGCAAAGCCTGACCTGCTGCCAGTGGGACCTCTCAGGCTTATCACTGTGACGTCACGAAACCAAGCAATTCTACGGTCACCCTGGTATTTTACATGCCTAACACTATCATCTAAAAACACCTGCAAAGTCATGTACTGAACGATTATAACCTCAAAAAGAAACAAATAATCCATTTTTAGTATATTCACATAAGGAAAGAATAGAAAAAAGCAATCCTATTAGCAAATAAAAGAAAGGGCCCAGTAACCAATTCCCCAACTATACTGGTATATTCAACACATCCAGAATAATCAGCTTTCACTGCTAGCTTTCCTGAGTCACTTCAGCTAACCTAAATCTTTTTGCCTTAGGTTTGACTTGGCGTTCACCCCAGCAATGCCGCCACCACCACCTGCATTTGTGCATATCGTGACAAAATAAATACCAGTTCACATCCTGTCAGCTTAAAGCCACCGACAATCTGACTTTCACATGTGGCTACATAACCAGGGTGACTGTAAACTGAAGCTGTAAGCAGTTTCTAATCAGACTAATTTCAGAGTAAACAACCCGAATATAAGCAGACCAAAAATACTAGGTGGGGGAGACTACAGGGAAAGAGCTAGAAGAGAACACTGACATTTAATTCTTGTTCATATGCCCTGTAAAGGCTTAAACTGGGGCACTTCAAATCCTCAGTGAGTTTCTGTTCCAACACATCCTGAGAGAAGGACTGAGATTATCACAAAAGCCTCAGTAAAACAAAATCAAAACAAACAAACCCATACTTTAAAAGTCAAGTGAAAATGTGCCTGTGAGTTTGCCTAAAAGGACATTCCTAGCCCTGGGAGTGGTGCGCTGATGACCTCACCAAGCTGCAAACTCAGGCCAGGAAGTGTTTTGCTCATGTCTTCAAAATAGGAAGCTGGCATCCAAGTTACAGTCCTCGGAATCGATAATCAAATTAAAACCAATAACATAAATTCTCTTAATGATCAAAACACAGCACTGTGCTTTAATGAGCGATTTTATGAAGCCGTCATTAAAGTCTAATATTAAACTTGAACATGATGCATGGAACAGTTACTAAGGGCAGATCTCTCCGTGTCCTTTGCTGCATCACTCAGGAAAGCTGATATTTTACCCTTCTGTGCATTTCTTCTCATTGCCATTAAACTGAATCTCTGCCTTTTGCTTGGAGTGAATCCCAGAAGTGACAGATGCAATAAGCATGAAGATTTAACTTGAAAAAGTCCAATGATGTCTGAAAAGGCAGCTCACTAGAAGATAGAATAATGCCAACATAGAGACACACGAATGCTGATTAAAGCAATCTGTATAAAAGGCTACAAGTGCACACTGAAAAATTACTATTATGAAGTGTTATATTAAAACAAGCACAAAGCAAATGCTCCCTGACATGTACCCAAGTGTGCCAGGTCTTACTGTGGCTACTGAAAATACTAAAAACATACATACACAAAATAAATATGCATTACCTTGATCACAACATTATCTGATCTTCTACCTTTGTGTACACAGCCTTTAACAAACATGAATATTAGCTGCAATAAAATGTCTCAGTGAGTGCACAGCCATCTGTTTTTTCCCCTTGAGCAGAAAAGATGATTCAATGCTTGTTATTCAAATGAAAATCGCATATATCCTCTCCTGCCTCACGCACAAGATACCCACTGTTTTCTCTAGCCATCACACATTCAGCACATATGAACATGCTTCTGACAGGATGGACTGTGCCAGTTCACACCATTTTTCCACACTTTCAGCAGGCACAGAGCTTCTCTCCTGCATGTGCTTAGAAAGGCACATGAGGAGAAAGGATAGTGGCAGGTAATTTGGATACAGCCTAGTCTAAAATTAAACCAGGATCGGTACTGGCAAACTGAAAAATCAGCCACAGCCTAGTATATTCAAAATGTCACTCTTTCATTTTGCTAACATCCTTGGTCTTGCTTACACTAATCCACACACACATCTGTATGAATAGGCTGAATAGATGTGCTCAAACCAACATGTACAGGACTGAAACTACAGCTATTAAAAAACCCACAACACTAATGCGTATCAGTTATCTTTAACAATAAAACTGCATCAATCAGTTTTACTTTTGTTTCCAGTCAGCTTTCAGTCCTTTTTTTTTTTTTTCAGACCTGTCTCCTGTGCAGTCACAGCATCACATTGTCTAGCCCGGGGTACTACCGCTGAACGTTTGTGTGGTTGCATGTCGGGCATCTTTCCCTGTACCCTGAGTGGAGAAGCAGCTAATTTCACAAAGCACAGGTAAGTACTAACCTTTAAATTCTGGCCTTTGAGACACTGCTGTTAAAACAATGTGGCTTTCTGCATAGAAAACCAAAGCCCAGGAACATGTCATACGACCCAGCACTTTACACATCTCCCGAGCAGACTCAGAAGAGCCATTAATAACGGTGTGACACGCACCCAGCCAACACGAGCGTGAAGAAAAAAAAAAAAACCAAAACTAAACCCTCCAGTCATCTTTTGTCTTCTGCAACGTTACAGGGTGGCAGCGGGTACGCGGGGGGGACGGGACACGCAGACACCCGGTGACATCGAGCTGCTGCTGCACCGCCATGAGAAGAAAAAAAAAAAAAAAAAAAGGGAAAAAACCTGCCGAACAAAAGAAAAAACACGCTCCCACCCCCCTCCCCGTCCCCTCCTCGCAGAAGGCGGCCGGGGCTGGCAGCGGGCATCAGGTGTGCGGGGCGCAGGGGCCGCCCGAGCCGCGGCGGGAGAGCCCGGCCCCGGCCCCGGCCCGCCCTGGGCATGCCCCTCTGGCCGACCTGCGAGCTGCCGCCGGATGCCGGGGCCCGTGGCGACCCTGAGCCGCTCCGCTACCTAATAAGGAGGAGAACGGGGGAGAAACCCCGGGCCGAGCGCCGGGGCGGGGAGGGCGCTTCCCCTCACAGGCCCGGGCGCTGACAGCGCGGCCTGAGGCGGCCCCGGCCCCGCTCCGAGGCCTCGAAGCGACGGGCCCGGCTCCCGGTGTGGTGGTGGCAGGTGCTGAGTAGGGAAGGGGACAGGTTGAGGCGAATGGGTGGAGAGGTTCCGTCGTTTAAGCGGCCGGGGCGGGGACGGCGGGGCCGGTCGCTGCCGGGCCTGGTTTACACCCGCCGGTCGGGCTATGGGCCGTGTAAGGGGACGGGGGTGAGGTTGAACGGCGGCGGGGCCGGCAGGGTACGGGTGTGGGGCCGGGGGGGGAGCCCTCCCCCGTCCTGCCGGGGGCTGGAGCGGGGCAGCCCCACCCGCCTGTGGAATCGGATCCAAGAGTTAATTAGGGCGTGCACAGCATTAATTGCGCAGGAGCGTGTTAATTGTAGGAGCGTGTCTACGTGAGCGAGCCGGGAGGGATGGAGGTGCTGCAGCAGCAAACAAAATGTAAACGCAAAGCCGGGTGTTACCCCACAGAAGTGGGGGAGAGCTGCCTTCCACTTTTTACCCGAAACGAGGGCGCACGGCGTAATTAGTGCGCTTAGGAAAACGAAACGTAGTAGGCTGATAATTTGCTTGCCTACTGATTATTTTTGACAGCAGACAGCCCCGTTATCTTGTTTTCCGGTGTTTTGAAATCTGGAAAGTAGCATCCTGCTGACTTCCTTTGGTAACTCTGGGGTGGCCTCTTGCACTTTAAAGGAACAGCACGTTCTGCAAAACACGTTTCTTTGAGGTGTGCGTAGGCCCCTAAGCTCTTATTAATGAGAACAAAATAACTGTTAAATCACACGCAGATTATGTGTGTTGACATCGGCTGTTCTTAAAAGCTTTTCACACAGCTTTTTTGTGGCATGAATATTTCAATTTCTTTGCCACCAGACTTATGTACTACTGTGTTATTTTTTGTTCTTTCTGCTAGGGGATGGTGTATCTATTTTGATTTTCTTTTATACGTTTACTCATCATCTACTTTCATTTAGTAAGTTTTTTGGAGGTTTTTAATACATCTTGGTCAAGAGCAAAATTCTGTAGTTCTCCCAATGGCATACATTAACATTTTTACCTTGGGCTACAGGAATGTTAAGTTGTTTGCAGCTTCAGGAATGAAAGCTGCTTAACTTATCCAGACAATAGTTTATCACTTCATGATACACCCAGGCTCTTAAAAACGGTTGGGGTTTTTTTTGGCAGTCAACCTTTGGCCAGCCCTCTTTAACTTAATACATACACTGTGTTTACTTTGATAATGTTGGAGGATAACGTGACCATCTTGCCAGAGACTTGCATTATCACTTCACCTTAGGCTATTTCTCTAGTACTTACTGGGTTTGGTTTTTGTTGTTGTTGAAGGTCAGAACACTAATTTACAGCCCAGGTGGGGATGCAATTTGATAATATAATGAAAGCCCAAACTAAAATCTTTTTAACTTCTGAAAAAAAAATAGGAAGTTCTTGGTATAAAAAGTTCACTACTGTCTCTTGGTAACATGGTTTGCTTCTGTCTATATTTTTGGTTTGATCTAAGTTTATTTAATGGTTACTTCTAAGTTGTCTACCTTTTTTCCACTCAGTTTTGGAAATTTTTGCTATGCTTTTCAATATTCTCTTGCAAAAGCAAAGGGGGTTTTTAGATGTAAAAATTTGAAACTAAACTAATTTTAACTATGTTTAGTTTCAGCATTGTTCACAAGAGCATTTTGTTGATGTTGGTTTCTCTGTTGGTCCACAGAAATTTCATTTGATGGTTTATATCTCCATTGTACATGGGACTATCAGTAATTGTTATTTCTTAAATCTGTTTGAGATGTTTAGTGTTATGTCTTCCCCTGTGTTGGCTAAGTGGTCCTTACAGACCAGTCATGACAAATTAAAAGGTGATTAAACAAGGTCAGCAATTTCTCATCTGCTGTTCTTTGGAGTGTTGAGCACAGCTGTCTGCTGGTTTCTTACAAAAACAATGCAAGTCTGGAGAACAGTAAAATTAGACTGTTTTTAAAAACACTATTAATTGCTTTATAAATTGCATCTGTCCCTTGACAGTGCTTGATTGCAAAAGGGTAGGTATACTTTGTAGAATGTATATTAGAAATGCTGCTTAGCACTTAAAGACAGACTTCTGGAATAGTTGTGATAGTAGAGAACAGAAACTCTTAATTTCTGTGATATTGCATCTTGAGCTTAATGAATGCTTTGTGGACCATGCTTCCAAATTTGCTGTGTGAATGTGCTTTATAACTGCTGGTGCATATAGTCTGATACAGAGAATGTGTAAGTAGCACTGAATAAAACAGTCTGCAGATGCTAAAAAAAAAACCAAAACCAAACAAACCAACCAGCAACTTTTATTATGAGTTGGATGAAACCTTGCATAATTATTATTTAAACAGCTTGGAAGTTATATATTTCTGATTGCTGAAGAGTAAGGAATGTACAGTGTGTGTTAAAATGGAATGCAGCTATGATATTTGACTAGGAGACTGTACTAATAGGCCCAAATTTACTGTAAAGCAATGTGAGATGTTAACTTCTGGCACGAAATGCCTTGTGGCTTCTCTAGAGATCTGAGAGCCGAAGCTTGTATCTTTTCATGTACAGGTGATAGAAACCTTTACATGACAGGTTTATAAATCACTAAGTGCTGGCAGGAACAACTTGCAGTGCCAAAGTGTCTGAGAGAGCCAATAACATGCTGGTTGCTTGTGGAGAAAGCATCACTTCCAAATAGCTGGGTGCTGTTGTGAATCTGCTTCAGAATATACTTGAAGTGGAAGCATACAATTCAGTTCATTTCTGTGGTTATTAATGTGCTTATCCGGCTCATGTCATCAGGTTGGAAATAGACCATAGACTATTTAAAAAAAAACAACAATGAAGGTTTTTTATTGGTGAATGTTAAATTTGATATTTGAGTATGCGTGTGGAAGTAAATAGTGGTTTTTTTGTCTTTAATCAGATCACCCAGAAGACACAATGAGCGTCAAAGCTTTCAAGCTCGTTTCCGCTGTTGAGCGGGAGATGTTAATGGGAGACAAGAATTACATCAACATCGAATGCATTGAGTGTTGTGGAAAGAACCTCTATATTGGAACCAATGACTGCTTTATTTATCACTTTCTGTTGGATGAAAAGATATCAGCTGCTGGAAAAATAACTTTTGCTGCCACCAAGCAACTGCATAAATACCTGGGCTTTAAGAAGCCTGTGAGTGAGTTGAAAGCGGCTTCTGCCCTCACCAGGCTTCTTGTGCTTTGCGACAACACAATAACACTAGTTAACATGATGAACTTGGAACCTGTCCCCACTGGCGCTAGAATCAAAGGAGCTGTGACGTTCGCATTAAATGAAAACCCTGTGAGTGGGGATCCTTTTTGTGTCGAAGTCTGCATTATCTCGGTCAAGCGGCGGACCATTCAAATGTTCATGGTGTTTGAAGACAGAGTCCAGATAGTGAAGGAAGTGTTTACTCCAGAGCAACCCTGTGCCGTGGCTGTAGATGGTTATTACTTATGTCTTGCACTTACTACGCAGTATATAATTTTGAACTATAATACTGGCGTCTCCCAGGATCTATTTCCTTATTGCAGTGATGAGAAACGGCCAATTGTGAAAAGGATAGGCAGACAAGAGTTTCTGTTGGCTGGCCCCGGAGGCCTAGGTGAGACTAAGGATTGTCATTTTCTTGCAAGTTTTTTTAACTTCTCTCTTTAATTTCTCTCCATTTGGGAAGCAAAGCTTGTATTAGTTAAGTGTTGTGCACAATAATGATAACTTTCTTCACAGGACAATACTAGAATGTTGAGATAAAAAGGTAGATGGTAAATTTTTGGTACTGAGCATTATTATAACCCCCCTGCTTTTTTTTAATGCACAAAAATCTGATTATTTGTAATTTAATCTTGTCTGTAGAAAGTTTCATTTCTGTATAGAGAGCTAACAGCAGTAGTGTCTTGCAGCCCAGAGTAAAAAAATTGGTTGGTACCAAATGAAACTTCAGAGACTGACAGCCTCTCTGTAGTGACTATCTGGACTGGGTTTGAGGAACCTGATGCTGCTATAGAATTGTTAAATTAGTGTAGACGAGTTAATTTTTCCTCAGTTGCTATTGAGAGAATTTCATACAAAGTCCATTTTATAGACTGTACCAGATTCACAAATAGGTATGTTGTGCTACAGTGCTAATAATAAATGTTAGTGGCAGTAAGCTGTATCCTAACTCCTGTAGAATTAAACTCGGTCCTAACTGTAGATGTTGTCAGATACTACCCAGTTTTTATGCTCCTGTTTGCTTAATTTTTTTAATAGTATTTTTCAGCTCCATATTACAGAAGATGATAGTTTAAGTATTGCAAAGCCAAAGTTAGATCATGTGAAATAATGCTGTTGTCTGATAGACAGATGATTGTAAGGACTACTGCTGCTGTAATCTGTCTAAATCAACAATATGCTGTGAGGTCAGTAATCTTGAGCTTTTTTTGGAAAAGCTGCAATATCCCAGAGCTGACAGACCACAGGCAGAATGCTTTCGTGCTGTTTGCCATATGACTCTACATTTAGGAGATGCAGTTTATGTATCTTCCCTGACACATTAGGAATACCATGACACAAAGATTATAGCTATTTAGGCCCTTAATTCAGTGTTCTGCATTGGTTTTAGCTTTTTAATATCAATTCCAGAGAAGAGCAAGGGAGCAATCAGTTGTTTATAATGAAGTTTTGTCTTGTGACCGGAATGTGAGGTGTGCATCAACTCACCAGTTTTTCTTGAAAGAAGTACAGACTCATTAGAATATCAGTTTATGCAAATTAAAGATGTTCCAAGATGAACTTGTTTTTCTCAGACATAGGGCTTTTCTAAGTCATCATGGTTGCCTGCTTTTTATTAAAACAGTTGCTTTAAATGTGGACATGTATTTGTGGACATTAACCATTTCAGTAGTGCTGTGAAAGTTAAAATTTGTGAATAGCCTATCTGAAAGTGTTCCCTTTTGACATGTTTCTAAGGAGATCCCATTCTTTAACCTTTATTTATCTTTTTAGGAATGTCAAGCCAGTTTCTGTTCAAGTGGTTCATTTCTTTTATGATTTAAGAGGAATAGATACACTTTCAAAAGCATAATTGTATTTAGTCAGAAAGCAGAATTATTTAGTCTGACTTTTGCTTTTATCTGGTGTCCTGGAAGAGAGCTATACAGTAAGACCTTTACTCATAGAATCCAACATCCTTGTGTAAGTAGATTGTCCTGGGGTTAGTATATCAGGTATGTGGTATCTTAAGCAAATGCACTTCTACAGCTCTAAACATGCTATAAAATTCCTTTTTCCTCATAATACAGGCAAAGTCTATCTTCTGCTAGCTCAGAAACCTTACAAAGACTGCTTGCTATGGATTGCATAGTCTTTCCTTGCCTAATTCAGCTTGTGGGGTTTATTTATCATCTGTTCTCTATTCCCTCCCCACTGTTGTTTTGACTAGTATTATCCATCTTGCTGTTCTTCCTTGGTGAAATTCTTAGTGTCTTTAACACTTGTCTCTTTGAAGTTGTGAAGATGGTTGAGCACCTTTATAACATATAAGCATTGTGTATCTTAGCATTTGAGGTAGGCCTCTGCTATAAAGTGAATGGACTTGAAAAGGCTTGATGTAAATCTTAAGTTCCAATTTTAGTTTGCTTTTATATGTCTTACTGGTTAAGACTTTCATTTGGCACTTGCTAGAGCATCTGTGCTAAATTCGGCTTCTCTTACTGAGGTGGATATATTCTGCATTAATGTATTTGGCATTATAGTGTTTGAAGTGACATTGATTTAGATTAATTTACTTTTGAGTTAAGACTGGAATTTAGAATGGCAGAAAGCAACTACTTAAAGCGGTAATCATAAAGTAAAACATCTTTGAGTTTCTTGGGCATGTAACCTTTTCCTTACCTGGACTCTTTGCATTTAAAACTGATGTTAGAATTGTTCATAGTTGATCCATAGATTAGCCATTCAGTACTTTGTTGGCTCGACTTGCAGTTAGTGTATAGCTCATTCTTTCAAAGGGAGGAGGAACTTCATTTCTGATGCAACTTCATTCTGTGCAGTAATTAGTTCATTCAGAATTGAAAATCAATTCTTTCTGATTATGTGTGAAACTATGCTTACCAAAATTCAGTTTTTTGTTTCATGAAGATCTTGTTGCATGTTTCTGATCAGATTGCCTGCCATACAGAGGCTTTAAGCTTTCAAAATTTCAGCACGCAGTTCTTGCATATTGGCACAGGGCATGCTTCCTTAGCACCAGCTGGAGCAACTGCCCCAAAACATCAGAGGCCTCTACTCAGACTAAGCTCCCAAGGGAGGGTGCAGCTCTTCAGGTCTTGAGCTGAAGGGAGTGCCTGGTGCCTCTTCCTGCGATTGGGGCAAGGGGAAATTTTGTCCTCGCCTACAGGAGATGTGTGCTTGGTTGAGGATTTCTGTTGCCAAGTAAAGGAGATGCAGGAGGAGGTCAGCAGAGTGCGTGGTATCAGAAATGACAAAAAGGAAATTGAATCTTCTCAAGGACCGAGGCATGAGCCTGTACCCCCAGCTGTGCTGAGTGAAGGGCAGGCTGAGTCTCTGCTTGTTCTGTGATGGCAAAGGATGGAAACTTGTGACTCCTTGTAAAAGGAAGAACTTTCCTTCTCTGCCTGCAGATATGCATCTATAGAATATGTGCAGTGCTCTGGTAGCAGATGAGAAGCGGGAAGCTCTGTCCAGCAGATCATCTGAGCCTGTACAATGCAGTAGCACAATCAGTGAGTAATAGTAGTGGGACACTTCCTCATATGGGAGATGGAGGTTTTCTCATCAGTCCTGCTGGTAAGGGAGAACAGCTTGAGGAGGAGTGGGTGGATCGTGGAGGTCACCAACTGATTGCACAGCTCGTGGTGATGGGGGATTTGCCTTTTATGACTATGGGTCCCTATTTAAGGGCTTAAGGGGGGCACTCGAACCACTTTGGTTTGCTCAGGGACCTGCTTAGGAGAATCCCATGGGATATGGTCCTGGAGAGAAGCACTACCTCACTAAGTGAGAGGAGAGGCTGAGAAAGCTGGGACTGTTCAGTCTGAAGAAGAAAATGCTTTCAGAGATCTTGCCAACATGGGGCGGGGGGGAGGTGCACGGGTAAAGAAGACAGAGCCAGACTCTGCTCAGTGGTATTGTATCCAGTGAAAGGATGAGAGACAATAGGTACAAACTGAAATACAGGAAATTTTACATAAACATAAGAAAACAAATTCCTTATTGTGATGGTGCTCAAACCAGGAAACAAGTCTTGGAGAGGATGTGGAGTCTCTGTTCTTAGAGATACTCAAAACCTGACTGGGCAAAGTCTTGAGCAACCTGTTCTAGCTGACCCTGCTTTGCGCAGGGAAGTTGGACTAGACAGTCTCCAGAGGTCCCTTCCGGCTTCAACTATTCCATTTACTTTAATGAGTAGAAAAATACAAATTTTAAATACCTAATTTTAATTTATTCCTTCTGCTTTTCCAGAATAAACTCTTCAGTGGTACATGGTTTGAACAGTTGTATAGTGATTGAGTAGACTACAAATGGAATTGGAGAACCGAGCCCTATAACTTAAAAAAAGCGTACGGGTACTAAGCAGAATGATTCACAGAAGGTTATATGCAGTGCCTTTTCTTGTAGCTGATGACACTGCATGAAGCAGGGTAGTCAGCAGTAACCAGCATGTTCCCTTCTTGTTTTCACCCACTCATAGTGTTCCTCATGCTGTCAACTTTTATGATAACTGTAAGTCTTCATATTCCTTTTTAAACAAGTAATAATAATCAAGAAGTTTTATTTCAATTTTTAGAGATACTTTCACTAAGGAGCTTTTTGTTTTAAAACAAATAAACAAAATCTGCAGTCTATTGCACAAAGTCCTGAGTAACCTGATCTAAGTTGGTCCTGCTGAATGTCCTTCAGAAAACCTTCCTGACTTAAATTATGCTATGATCCCATAAATTTCTAGATCTCTTGGTGCTGAAAACAGTGTAACTGTGTTTTGAGTAACTCTTGTCACCTTTGGATAGCATATTCATTTTTAATACTGAATTGATTACTGGCTTCATCTAAGTTTCATCAAATGCATTCCTGTACTATAAAAAGGCCATGGTTTCTGATTGTAGTTGTCATGTTTATTGTTAAACAGCTCTTAGGTGAGAGCTGGATGAAGACAGAAAATGCATCATTCTGCCACAGAAGCCCTAGCTATTGAGGGCAGAGGGATGTAGAGAGACATTGACTTGGAAAAGTACTATTCATTGCTCTGCAAACCCTTTTGCTTCCATAAAGGATTTTTTAAAAACTACCTAAAAAATAGCTCTGTCATTTTAAAAAAACAATTTTAAATCACGTTTTTATAACATTCATTTGAGAATGTCAGAGGAATAGAAGGTTCTAAGAATTAATATTTCAAATACAATTACTCCCGAGTTTACTACTGGTCAGTATGTACTTAAGTTTTCTCCCACTTTTTGAAATGGTAATTATAGCACAGGGTAACAACTGGAAGGCGTTAAAAATAGATAGTGCAGTCTGCCTGGCATAAAATTCTACTTCTGATCCATAAGAATATCAAGATCTGTAGAGTAAATAGGGCATTAGACATTATGGCAAAAAAAAAAAGTATTTTCTGTAAGGTGCTCCAATTGAAAAGCTGATCGTTGTAGTGAAAAAGCAAAAAGTGTCACTTGCTAAGTCAGATGCAAAATTTTAATTTTGTGTTGCACCCTTAGTCAAGGTAAAGGGCTGATCATTTCAAAGCTGCTGTAAACTAACCAGAAGCTTAGTCTCTACACTGTAGTTCTGTAAAAGTCTACAACCTTCTGGTTTCCTTTTTTTTTTTTTTTTTAATTCCAAGATGGTCCTCCTACCCAGCTACCCTTGCCTGATTATCCTCTGTTTGGAAGAGATTTTGTAAACTGAATAACATAATCTTTTAATCTCCTCTGTCCTTTACAGCTCAGACTTATTCTACCAGCTGTCAAGTGGCTCATTCCTGCCGAAGCACAGTTTTCATGGGCATGTCTTTTTAATGTCATGAGAATGGTTTTAAGGGGCATGAATTCATGTTTAGAACAGAAGTTTACATTGTGCTTCAGTATGTCTCAGCTGGTAAAGGATTACTGAACTAGGTCTGAAAACTTTGACTGGAGTTTTTCTTCAATTAATGTCTCGGGAAGAATTGGGGAATACCAAGTAGCATAGATAGAACCAGTGGCGTGTCATCCAAAAGCAAGTCAAATTCCTATTAAGCTAGGAGAAGGAAGGAGGACAGCATAGGAGGAAAGATGGTGGCAAAGAAAACACAAATTAACTGGAGATTTAATATGGTTATTTTGAAGACAGCACAGGAGGTCTCATTTGGATATTTAAAAAGTCTTTGTGTTTGGCTTTTTGGAAAATATGCTTCATGTGCAGCCTCTGCATTTTTTCACATGATTGAAAACACAGGTGCCTCACAGGAGGAAGTCACTCATCCCAAGGAGCTGGACCCTTTTTCTGTGAAAATTTTGTTGTAGCAAAAGTGAAAAAGTATAAGTAAATGATTGTCAACTAAAATGTTCTTTAGATATTTGACACTACAAGGAACAAATATGCCTCTGTTGCCAGATAGGTCAGGCAGTGCAGGTCTGTGGCTCCTGCTAAGGCAGTATTGTTTGAATGGTGGGTCTCACTAAAAATTAGTGTTGGGAAATTAATTCAAACTACATGGCATAATTCTTATTTAAAAAATCTGAAACTTACTAAACTTGAATAATTCTTGCTAGTTTCTTTCAGTGTTCCTCTCTTCATTTTTTTGGTATTGTCTGTTTCTGTGGTGAAAAAGGAGAAAAAAAATTTGAACTGAACTAACCAACAGGTCTGTAATGTCCAGGGAGATGTGATGTGCTGTCATCATGTCACCTGATGCTGCATCTCTTGTTCTGGGACTTTATTTCTGTTCCTTGGTACCCATGCTTCGTATTGGGAAAATAACAGTCTTCAACTAGCATGAGCCTCAAGGCTTTGTTTTTCCCTTTTTGTAGGCATGTTTGCAACTGTAGATGGCATTTCACAGCGTGCCCCTGTGCACTGGTCAGAGAACGTGATTGGAGCAGCTTTGTGCTTTCCTTACGTCGTTGCTCTTGATGATGAGTTCATTACAGTGCACAGCATGCTGGACCAGCAGCAAAAGCAAACCTTGCCTTTTAAAGAAGGTCACATTCTACAGGACTTTGAAGGTATTAAAAAGAACACTTTTTTGCATCAGTAATTCTGGAACAACTGCCACCATGGGCACAGTCACTTCAGTATGTTTTTTAAACACGTTAACTGTTGAAACTATTATTGCAAATGCTTTCCCAATTAGATCATGATAGGTAAAGTTTAGTCATCCAAATTCCATGCTTCTAACAAAATGTATGCTCATTAAATGTGCTCTTAATTGTCAAGTTAGTTGTTGGGTATGAGTCTGTGGGGTTAGAGCTTTTTTATCTATTCTTCAATTGAGAGCTCTTAAGTGTGGAGTACATTGCATTGCTGTTTTCTTCCAGGAGAGCCACAAACTCTAGCAGTATGAACTGTGTATTACTACCTTTGATGTACAGCTTACAATTTTCTAATGTAAGCCTGTGGAAATATCTGACAGTTAAAAGTCCCTATTCTCTGGAATCTGGGCAGTAGTTTCAGTGGTGGCCTTTACAACTTAGTTCCTCATGAGAGATTACAGCCAATTTAATTTACTCAGAGTGGAACAACATTTGCTGTAAAATAAATTTACCCTTATCTCTGTATTTCTGAGGTGCAGATTACAGGTAAACTATACTATCTAGTGAATGCAGTAACAACAAAGATGAGTTTTGGAACTCTTAACGCTGGCTAGGTTCCTTGTATCTTAAATAGCAAATCTTGGAGCTTATTTCTGACATGTTTTTTTCTGTGGAGAATGTAAACTGAATATGTCTGTCTGATCTGTCCAGGAAAGGTGATTGTTGCTACTAATAAGGGTGTGTATATCTTGGTGCCACTACCTTTGGAAAAACAGATTCAGGATCTTCTAGCTAGCCACAGAGTGGAAGAAGCCCTTGTTCTAGCAAAAGGAGCTCGAAGGAATATTCCAAAAGAGAAATTTCAGGTCTGTCCTTCCTTTAATTTTTGTGAGAACATAAATTTCACAGTGGGGCCATATATACCAATGGTCATGTGACTGGGGGGGGGGAATTTGCATTGAAGAGAAGTCCAATACTTTTTATGGTTTCAACCTGAAGAAATAGCCATGATGCTGAATTGGCTCACGCATGATTGGCTGTGACGTTGGCAGGGTTGAATGTACTTAGTACTGAGTTGTTATTACTTGCTATTGCTGTTTAAAAAGTATACTTTATTTCAGATCAGAAGTTTTAGATTTTACTTTTTTAATCAGAGATTCTCACCATATCCTAAACTCTGCAGCAGTACAGCTTCAGAGTGAAGTGATGGGAAATCTAAAGCAAATACATCCTACTTCCAAACTCATATAGTAGTACTTGTACTGGTGTGTAACTCTATATTTTGGCTTTTTGTGTGGCAAAGTATCCTAGTAACTCTTTGATTAGAGTGTTGATTAGAGATTTGTATTCATTTCCTTGTACCTCTGGTTTATATTACAATACATATTCTACTGTATTTGTTCCTATTAGTCGTTTAGAGACTGAAATTTGGAACAAGTAGCATGAAATCTCTACTCGCCAAGTAGGTGAATGAATATTTGACTTGGTTTCTTGCCTTTTGCAAAAGAGCAAAATCTGATCTGCAACCTGCAGAAAATCTGGTTTGTTTTCTTTAATATACTTTGGAGCATTTTGTTGCCATTAAAATATTATCCGTTGCATTACTTTTGGTTTGTTTAGGAAGATGTAAAGTTTGGAACATGACTGTGGAAATTACAGAATTGCAGTGGTCCAAAATGATTCGGTCTGTCAGAATGGTTTTTTTTTTTATTTCAATAAGTTTCTAATTCCTTGTCATTTAAATTTTGCTCAAGGCCCTTGAAAAAGAGTCGTTAAATTAAATGAAATTTGTATCAGCTTTGATTTTGATCCTTAACTCCTCCATTGAATGAACAACTGGGAGGTTGCTGGAAATAAAAAGCTTGGTGAGAAAAGTGTTTCCATACTTTTGCTAAGGTACAACTATCTGGAAGTACTTGAAGCTGAAAAGTATTTAGGCAAATACAGAGTTCAGTTTCCAGCATGTTTGGCTTTGCATCTTCACTTCCAACTTTTCCTTTGCAATCTGTTTAAAGCAGCAAACTAAAATCCTGCTGCAAGGACAGGATGCATGATCTAATCGGTGTCTTCTATGAGGACCTCTAATTCTCCAATTATTTTTCCAGTTTATGTTGATTTAGTGTGGGAGATGTCTTTCTGCGTTTTGCCACAGGATGAACTGCAATTCCTTATCTAAAATACATGATGTAGAATCTCATTCCTTCTAAGTTTTCTTCCATTTAGGATAATTTACTTTCTGTTTACATGTATCTTATGTGCACAATGTCTGTGTTCCTGAAATTACCGTTTCCACGAATATTGTAAGTTCTTTCTAACTTAATGTACTTTTAAGGGTGTTCAGTTACTTTGAGTCAGTGCTACAGCTGAAAAACAGAAAACCTATTATTTGCAAGCGAAATGGCCTGGTTTAGTTCTGGGCTTTATTTGCAAATAGGTATTAACCAGCTTAAATTGATGGAGTCTCCCATTGACACGTATTAAAATGACTCAACTTGGCTCAGTTGTTGAGACATTAGTCCAGTTTTTCAGAGCTTATCTGTAGTTGGAAACATGTTGAGCTGGCTTTCTAATGTGCCTCTTATATTTAACGCTGTCATTACAGGTTTGTTACAAGCACATCAGACTTTCTTTTTCTGTAGTCTCACATAATACAAATCTGATGGAGTTCAGCCAAATTACATGCCTTACATATGTCTCTTGCAACATTTCTTTTGCATACTTTAACTGATCCCATAGTCACTCCTTTCTAACTCCTGTGTAAGAGACATCTTCAGCTAATAGAGTTTAGACAGATAATAGGTATCTTCTAATAGATATCTTTGAATATCTATTTTTCAAGCTTTACTGATTTCCGAGTAGGTAACACTTTCAAGGCCTTGTTTTGCCATTTTATACAAGCAGTGGGAAGGAATGCATAGGTTTGGCATTAAGGCACTTGATCCAGCCACTATAATTTATCCATACAGATGAGTGATAGTAATTGTCTGGTACATGTAGTGTAAGTGCACCCTTCTCCACAGGCTGCTTAAATTTCTGGAGTTTGCAGTAGCTGTTGCCATCTAATATGTGACTTGAACTCAGTCATGGCATTGTAGGACAGTTCTTGACAACATGGGGTTTTTCCCTACAGTTCAATACTGCGTTGTCATTACATGCATACACAAGTGCATGCTTGCTGTCTTTATATCAGGAGTATTATATCAGCATAAATATATATGCTGGTAGTGCAGAATGATTGTGGGATTGAAACACTAAAGTACTGTACTCTCAGAATTATTTATACAGCCAATATTTAGTTATTGGAAAGAAGCAGGTCATGCATTAGTAGCTTTAAGCTGTTATTTAACCCATAGTCCCTCCAGACTGCAGATTTATCTCTGCCATATTAGATGAAAATTCCTTTGTCATTGAGCATTAAGAATTACTGCTAGGTAAAAAAAGCTAAGCAAAAGCGTTGCAAGGAGCTGTCTTTGCTGGATATCATTTTTGGTAGAAGAATACAAAGGCCTTTCTACCATGCTACCATGAAATGACTGAATACCACTTATTAATTTTTCAGGACAGCTGAAGTTTGCAGAAATCATGGTTGATGGTAGTGAAGACCTTGGTTAGATTGACACACATCTTGCATAGGTATCTCTCTTTTTCTTTTTTTTTTTCCCTCATTTCTTTCTAGTTTCAAAAAACATATTAACTGCACCCAAATCTGGCCAAAAGCCAAAGTGACTTTTCTAGAAAAAAATATTTTTGGCAACCTAGTTGGTAATTCTGACCATTTTAGAAAGGGTTTTTCTAGCAGTTGGGAGAATTAAGACTTCACTATAGCTATTGCAGCTTCAGCAGTCATCTTTCTGTTTTCTAGCCCTTTTTCAGATATAAATTAATACAAATCTTATTTCATGTTTTTGTAGCTAGTTTTCTAATGTGAATTCAGTCAACTATAGAATTTGCCTAAAGCACTTCTGGTCCTATGGTGGTTCTTCAAAAATGATAGGGGAATAAACAGTGTGTTGAATTTTGACTGGGTGTAACTTAGTACCTTTTTAAAGAAGCCTATTGCAGTATCTGGCAAGTGGGTCTGGAAGAACTCAATGTTTTTTTCTATCGTAAATAAAAGTTAACTCTATGGGGTTGGCACATAGGTCTAGCCCGTTTTTTTAGAAACCTGTGAGAAAGAATATTCTCGCTTCCACAGACAGCCCAGTCTGTTGCTTCCCTAATCTGTACCACAGGACATCTTAATGTCTAGTGTTTAACTTGTTGGCTAAAAATCAGCCTGGATTTTCCCTATCCCATCACTGCATCTTTAAAAAGTTGGGAAAGTGTCTGTCTGTAGACATTCTACAGCTTTTTTTTTTGTTGCATGGTTTTAAGTGACAAGTATATATGTCAATATTTAAATGAACGTGAATACCACTTAATCAGTTCAAATTCAAAACTGATTCTTTGGGCCTATACTTATACTATCAACAAGCTCTTATCAACTTCTCATTGAAAAGATTGCTGTACAAAGTATGGTCTACAATTAAAGCGCTATTTTCAATGTCTTAGATCAATTCAAACTTAATTCCAATATCCTAATTCGCTAAATATGTAAATATTAGTGGTCACTCCATTGCACAGATTGAAAACAGGAAAAAAAAAAACCCAAACCCAACCTATTTCTGATACTAGTTAGCAGAGTGAGAAATGTTTGTGCTTCAACCTTGCCTGGAAAGTCTGAGGCCAAATTTTGTAGTTTTTCTGGTGCTATAGGATGCAGATAGTTGCAGATTGAAATCCTTTACCAGCATTTTTAAGAATGTGACCAGATGGGTGTTCATCAGTTCACGGACTACTATGTAGTGATGAATAACACAGTCATAATTCCAAAATATTTTGGCTATTTTGTGAATTAATCACCTGAGGTAGTTTTACTTTATTACTGTAATTAAATTCCCTTTTAGCTTCAGTTAACTGTGTTTTGAATTAGTACACTTGGATGTGAAGCATAGTAACATTAATTAATATAAAAATGTCATATGAAGTATTGTTTATTTTTACATTGTTATGTTTGTCTGAAAATGTGTGCCGGATAGCATTTCCCTCTGTTTGCCCTTCTCTCCCCCACACTGGGGAAGCAAGTCCCACAACCTTACAGATCAATAGGTTTTAATGGCTTGTTAATGATCAAGATTAAGGATTTCCTTAAAATAATCCATTAGTAAAGCATGAACAGACTAAATGGATTTAAGCCAAGCTTTTCTCTTGGTAAATCCACAATCTTTAATCAAGGTGAAAAATCACCAATTGGAATATCAGTCTACCCAGCTGGAGGCCTGACACTCTTTAGCAATTCCTGCCTGGAATACATTGCTAATGTATTGCAGTTTCTCTGAGTATTTTCATTGAAAACAGGGAGTCTGTTATTAATAACAACATTTCTGTACACTGTTAAACATTAGAAAACAGTATATTCATGAGAAAGTTGAAGGGAAAAACTTGAGAGAATGTGGATGTAGCTAGGTGTGTTTGCAAAATACCAGTGATGTCAGAAACGGGAGATGCTTTGCAGAGCATAGTTTAGGTTTCTTGCTTTTAGTAATTCTTTTTTGCCATTGGAAAGATACTGGTTACAAGGGTTTCATCTAATCTTATGGTAACTAATTGACCATTCAGATGAAACAAATACCTAGCATTTAAAGAAGTTTTGTGTTCTTTTTCTGGTGAACTTAAACTTTTTTCTGTCTAGGCATGAACTTACCAGTAACACTTCATAACACATAGCTTTTTGTATGGTTTACTTGTGCTCCTCTTTTTAACCATATTTTTATGTACATTGCCTAATGTACTGCATATTGGATAAGTTTAACTGCTTTGGAATTTTTTTTAAAAAAAAAAAAGGCAAACAAAAAAAGCAAAACCAAACCAACCAAAACCACCCAAACTGCAGAAAGTCAGAAATATGGTCATCAGCTGGGGATGAGACTATGAGAACTGCCAGCAAGGTTCCTGCAGAAGTGAGATGAGGCGGGTAGAAAGTTGGCTGTGTCTGGTCAAGTGGGACCACCCTTGAGTTTAAATTTTTTTTTTGTGCCTGCTGAATCATGGGGTACTTCAGAAATGACCATTGGCTTTTACATTTGCAAATACTGCAGGCAAACACTTGAGGCAAGTCAGACTGATGTCAGATAAGTCATTATTTGAATAAGAAAACTTGCTATTTGTTGACTTTGCTTTTAGTAAGTATTCGTGAACAGTGTTGTGTTCACTTTGGTGCAAGAAGCTGAGTCTGGACAGCAGATTCAGTATATTCAGGTACATACAACTTAAAATATAGAGGATCAAGGCTTTATTTTGCATGGAACTTGAACAGGTCTGGCTGAAGATCACGTGATCAGTGGTTTTGGCAGGTAGTTAACTGCAGTAGTGACTAGCACTATGTAAATAACTCATTACAAATACAATAAACCTTTTTTTTCCCCCTTCTCTTTCATAGGTAATGTACAAACGAATCCTGCAGCAAGCAGGTTTTATACAGTTTGCACAGCTTCAGTTCTTTGAAGCAAAAGAACTCTTCAGGTAATTGTGTGACAAATTTATAATTTATCTTCTTTAAATAAGGAGTTAGTGATCTTGGTTTTAAAAACTTAGTTGCTTGAATGTGTTTTGATGCAGATGTGATTCACTGTGATAAAATCATTTTGTTGGGCCTAAAAACAGAGTAGCATTGAATCAACTTTATAACTGAAGAGTTAATGCAGCTGATTTTTTGGTATAATATAAAGTAGCATTAAGGCTGTAATCCTGTAATCTGACTGTTGTACCAGTGGAGATTTTTTTTTACTTTATGCCCATGAAAGTCAAGGCTTTATTATTGAGCCTGTGCTGTGATTTGAACCATCAGGTCATGCTACTGACAGAACTTGCAACTTCTGGGTTATTCTGCCTCTTAAAGAAAAGTCCTCATCTACTTGTGTGTTCCATCATAATGTAGATCTCATTTCAAAACTAAACTTCAAAACCAAATATCAAGTCTGAAAAGAGGGATTAAAAGGCAATTTCAGCTGCAGAAATCTGCAAAGTAGACATGAACACTTGAACTTTACTCTTCATTAGAGGCTGGCCTTTCTAGTATAGAGGCAGTAGCAGCTCTGTGTGTAAATCAGAAAAATTTGCTATTCAAACCTCTTCTCACAGGAAGGCTTCCCATGTTCAGATTTTTCTCTGTTGTGGTCCTCTATTGTTCGTGTTGGCTGTTCCCATGTTTTGCAGTCACTAGGTTCTGGAACAGAGTACTTGCTGCTTTTAAATTTGCTGTTGCTGCTGTCTCCTAGAATTTAATTCTTGTATACATTTTTGTAGCCAAAGGACAGTATTTACTTTTTAACAAGTTCTAAATAGGTGTTGCTATTGTGATGCTTCCTACTAGTTCATACTTCCTGGATGGGTTTGAAACTGTCTTTGGCAAGAAGTGAACAGCTCAGGGCATGCCCCACTGCTTTAGTTACTTTACAATGGAAGGGATGAGCCTGCTTGTGAGGATCTTTCACACTTAATTGCCTGCAGAAATCTGCGGTGTTATCTACTTCCATGGTTATAACTTGCTTCTTTTTGGAATTCTTTCCAATCAAGGTTGTAAAGGGAAAGGCTTTTTGAGGTTGCTGGTCACTGGATAGATAAGGACTATTTTTTAAAAGTTTATTTGCAACAAAATAGTTACTAACCAGGGTTTCTTTGAGAGAACTGTCAGTTAATTTTTTTTAAATTTTTTTTTTTTAAGCAACAGTATCTCCTGCATTTCAGGAATGCTCATCTTTAAAGATGAATTCTGAATAATGACTTTGAAAGTGAAATAAAATGTAAATTCTGATTTCTTGCTCTTCTTCTAAAGCAAGGCCTGTGAGGCGGAGTCATTCTAGCTGTGAAAATTGGGGAGTTGTTTGCCACATGTGAAAAAACTTGTTATATTCTTCTGTCACAACATGCATTCTTAAAACACTTGGGAATTTCTTCAATGTAGACTGAAAGAAAAATGTTTTTGTAGCATATCTGTGTTACACCTTGCTCCTGGATAAAGTATAAATGCCTGTCGCATGCAAAGTGGAAAAGCCACTGCATAGTATGTGACATAGATGTACACCCAAGACTTAACGCCTGTGCAAAAGGCTACTACTTATTGGTTAAATGGATGCATAATCAGTATCCATGGCTTGTTTTCAGAACCTCCTTAAGAAGTGAGCTGAAGGAGGAATCTGGTGCATTTCAGGGTTGGGGAAAACGTTTTCATCACCCAAACACATGTTCTGAAAGCTTTAGTTTTCTACAGGAAGTTGCTGTTTTTTACAGAATTACACTTGTACAGTCTTTGTGGCTTGCCTAAAAGGGTTCACTCTCTCCATTTTTATTGTTTTTTCTTCCATCAGAAGACTAGTTCCTGTACTGTATGGATGAAGTCTAGGACAGCCCTAGGAATGTCATTAAGGCTATTCAGCAGTTTTTTCTATGCCACAGAATAGCTGTGAGATGTCAAAAGCAGAAGGCTGGCCTGCCTCTGAATTCTCAGAGCTTTCAATGTCTAGAGGAGGGAAAAGAATGATAAACAAGTTTGGATAGAAAGAGCAAAAAAAATTCCAGAATTGTTCTGAACATATTTTCTCCAGCATAGAAGGCAATAACTTTCAGAAACTGACAACCTGTTAGTGTCCTGACTCTAAGCATATGTGAGCATACATTCCCAGTATGTTATTTTTTTGTGCCTATGTATACTTTTTCTTTTTTTTTGCTTCATCTAGTTTGACACTGTAATTGCAGAAGCGGCCAGCTTGATGTCCGGGAGCTGATCTCTCTCTACCCCTTCCTGTTGCCTACTTCCTCTTCATTTATACGGTCTCATCCCCCTCTGCATGAGTACGCGGACTTAAATCAGCTGACCCAAGGTGACCAAGAGAAGATGACAAAATGCAAACGGTTCCTCATGAGTTATTTGAATGAAGTCCGCAGCACTGAGGTTGCAAATGGCTACAAGGAAGATATTGACACAGCTTTACTCAAGCTATATGCAGAGGCAAATCATGAAAGCCTGCTGGATCTGCTAGTTTCGGAGAACTTTTGTCTTTTAACAGATAGTGCTGCCTGGCTGGAAAAACACAAAAAGTGAGTGGATTTTTGAGTATTGCACCTTTGAGACCAGACAGAAAGTTGTCTTAAATGCTATTGGCTTCTAGAGCTATGTGTTCAAATCCTTGTAGTTTGTGTGCTTTCAGGTCCAAAAGACAACTTGGCTTGACTTGTCAGCATTTAAAAATATTGGTGAAAAGGTATTAATTGACACTCTGAGGTAAAGGGAATGTGTTCTGTCTTGTGCTGGTAAATACAGAGTTCTTCCTGAAAGTTTCTGTGTCCAACACAAAAATAAAGGATTGGTACAAATGGGATAGCGGGTGAAGTGATTTGTTTACCCTTGTGACAATGTGAGAGTTGAATGGATGCAGTAGTGGTACTCTGTCAGAATGAAAATATGCCTTGAAGCATGCACTACCTTAGGTAGAAAATATTAACCAGCTAGTGGCTTTAAAATTTTAGGTGCTTATTCAGGGAAAGAGATCTTGCTTTTGAATTGCATGCTTTCTGTGCTCCCACTGATTCACCAAAAGGAGTTTGCTTAAGATGACTGCAGATAACTTCAAATTGGAAATGCCAGCAGTTGGAGAATTGACTGTCACTAAGCAGGAAACACTAGGTAGTAAATGTGTAAAATACAAACTCTGGTCGTAGGTAGTGTCTCTGTCTTGGATTTCATTTCTTTAAACTGTGTGGTGCAGTAGTAGCAACTACAATGGTGAGGAGGAGTCTTTAATTGTGGTTAGAATTAGGGTAGTTTCATTTATTTCCTCTTGGTAAGTGTGGTTTGCATGGCAAACATGAATGGTGGAACATCTTTCCATGAACAGCCATTACAGAACTTTAGCTGTATTTTCATTACAGTACACAAAAAAACCCTCTGTAATGGCACTGTACAAACCTCGTCCTTGCCTGACTTGATCTCATGCTGCAGTAAAGAAGAAAAATGGTTCTGATAATAAAACAGTTTTAAGTAAAACGATCATAAAAATTTGATTTAATTACATCTGATTAACTCTTGGAGAAATATTTATTATTTGGAGCTGTGCGTTAAGTCTGTATATATAAAATTCAAAGAACGGCATTGGAATCATCTGTAATTTGACACATACTTCAAGTTGGAGCTAGTTGCTAAAAACTGCCTTAGGAGAGACACAGATACATTTCTAGGATAGAATGTCTCTTTGATTCTGAAAAAGAGTCTACAGACAGCTTGTTAAAGTGTAGACATTACTGTATACATGTCACTGTAAGCAATTATTTGTTCTATTCTGTGTTAATCAAACCATAATTAAATTGGTAGGAAAGATCTAGTGATTTTAATACTATTTTCTTTTTCTATACAGATATTTTGCCCTTGGTCTCCTGTATCACTACAATGGTCAGGATGCTGCAGCACTTCAGGTTAGAATAAAGCTTTTAGTGGCATCTGTAAACCATTCTAAATACTAGTTTACCTCTGAGATAAAAATCTGTTTGAAAAGCAGTAATGTATATATATGAGAAACTTATGCTAAGACTTCCTTGAATAAATTAATATGCTAGATGTGAAAAACCTGAAGAGCTTACTGAAGATGCCAGCTATTTAGATGCTTGTGTGTGCTATTTTTTAAACAAAACTATGCATACCAGAACATATGTTTATACCCTTAAAAAAGGACAGAAGGGCTAAAATAATCAAGAGATCACTTAAAAAGGTGTTTGAGGGACTTCAGGAACGTATCCTGTAGTGATTAGTCTGTGTACACAGCACAGCAGTGTTGTAATCTCATGGCAGACACTGACAGCAACTGAGAGTTTATTTCATTTTCTGATGATGGACAGTGAACACATTCTGCAAGATCTGTGGGTTTCAGCTGGGTTAGTAGTCCCTTTGGGGACCCCCCCCTATTCTGATGTCACTAAGACCAGCAGTGGTCTGTAGACTGCAGACTGAATAATTTTGTTATTCCTGCCTGGAAAACTTCATCTAGAAAAATTAATATGTTCTTGATCAATAAATAGCATGTATGTCTTGGACCATATCTAATACCTTAAGTAGATTCCCTTACCGTGTGGCTTTTTGAGTACATTAATCACATTAACACTGTCAAATGCATTCAAGTCAGTTATGTAAATAGTAGTTTCCTGAGCAGAAAAACAGTAAGGACAACAAAACCAGTATGTACTTTTGTCATGTGCAAGATATTTTTCTTTATGTTTCCAGGAACAAGGCTTATTGCTAAACTCGTCTGCTAGATGTGGCATCTCTTAATTCCAATTATAACATAGATAAAAATAATCTCACATGGTACTTAAAGTTCTTCAGTGAAAATGAAAGAAGAGGAAAAAAAATCAGTTTTTCTAAATTGTTTGTATTGTTTGCTTTTAATCTTGCTTACACAGAACACATGAAAAGTATACTATGAATTGGAGAGAAAGACTTTTATCAAAAGCTTTCTTTGTGATCAGTGTACCTCCTCTTGAATTATTTGGCCAATCACTCTCAGAATGAGAATCCACATGGTATGGCATCTGAATTAGTTGATTATGGCAGGTACAAGAAAAGCCTATGATGGAAAGGAGGCATAAATTCAGTGACCAGTGAGGTCCCTTGCAGTTGGGTGTTCCTAGGAGCTCTTTCTAACTCCAGAAGTACTAACAGCTAATACTAAGTGTTGTAGTAGCTCACATAAATTTTGAGTTGGAAGAACTAGTACGTGTTTAAGCACTTTAATTTGTGTGTTTTTTTTGTTGCAGTTATGGGTGAAAATAGTTGATGGAGACATTCAAGATTCTACACGTTCAGATCTCTATGAATATATAGTAGACTTCCTTACATTCTGCTCAGACCAAGATCTAGTGTGGAAATACTCTGAATGGGTTTTACAAAAAAGTGAAGAGGTTTGTGATGGGTATACTTTTCACAGAACATTGGTATTTCCCTGCAGTGATGTTTGGGTGTTCATTAACATTGTTCCATCTTGATAGCTAATTGGACCATTTTTGCAGAATATTTAATGCCAGCTAAATAGCAATCAACAGAAGAAAACTTCCAGTTTTCTCAATTCTTCTAAGTCCCTCTGTTAACAAGTGCTAGTGATAATTGCCTCTTTTTCTTCTGAAAGCAAAGTTTAGGTCATTCTATACAATGAAAGATACAGCATGTCTTCTGATCCTAAAAAAACCATATAAATCACCTAATAGGTTAACTGTTGCTGCTCTTTCTTTTTTAAAAGGATTACAGGGAGGGGTGATATCTGTGTGCGCTAGGATGTAGAAGAAATACCCTTCATTCAAGACAAAACCTCATTGCTACAAGAGTTAACTTGATCCACCAGAATTAAAAAAATAACATCCATTTTGTAACATCGATTAGTGTGGTGTGATGTTAAATGGGATGTCTGATGCTGTATCAGACAGTCTGTGCTGTTGGAACTTGTCAGTGCCTAATTTGTATTAATTTGTGGCTCAGTTATTGCATGCAATGACAGATTTCTAAACTTTCATTTTGGTCATTATAGAAGTCTCTTAGTCTGTGTATATCATCATGTTTGATAAGGCTGTAAACATTCTGGTCTCTAACTTACACTTTCTTGCTGCAAAGCCTGAAGCCCCTTGTTCTGCTGTTATACCAATCTGTTCAATACTTTTTGTGGCTGGTGGAGGTTGTGCCCAACACAAGGTTTATAGGCTGGACAATGTATAGACTGCAAATTGAGGTAATGGAGGTAGGAGTGAGTGAGATCACAATAAGCACCAAGTATTGTAATGTTGGTGGTGTTAAGCAGGTTTTTGTGTTGTTTATCTTCCTCAATAATGTCCTAACTGATCTCATAGTGCTATTAAATAAGTAATTAAAATAAAAAGTTTATGAAATGGTTACCACTGAGTTTCTAAATGCAATTAACTCTCTTTAGGTTGGCATACAGATTTTCACTAAAAGGCCTTTGGAAGAACAGGAGAAAACCAACATTAATCCAGATGATATCATCAGTTGCCTTAACAAATATCCTAAAGCACGTATTAAGTATCTAGAACATGTAGTATTGGAAAGAAAAATAGAGGTGAGTCCTACAAGAATACTAAAAATAGGCTTAGGATTCAGAATGCAGTTTGAACAGCTCTGAAAAAAGCCAAAGTCCAGAAGAAATAAGCATAATTTGAAGGCTTTCAGATGTACTCAGAGTAGGGAAGGAGTGGTTTTAAGATTTAAGTATAGAAGATGAGGAGTGGATATCTGCATTATTTTTAACTTTTCAACTCCTGTGATGGCAAGACAGTTGCTTACTTCCTGTCAGACATTTGGGGGGTTTTTACATCTGATTATTGCATACTTTTCTGTTTCATAGTTGAGGCTCAAACCTCCTATCTCATCATAGAAAAATGGTTGAGCAACTGCTAATGCCATTGCACTGTTGCAGCAAAATACTAAAATTCCTAATTCAGTGTTTTACAAGTAGGTATTTTTTATTCTATCCTTCTGGAGAGGTTGAGCAATTAATGATAGAATTAAACCATGCATTTCTTACTGTAGAATTCCAAACCACTCTAGATGTTGAATGTCTGAAAGATGTGTTCACAAGTCTAAGTGACAGCATATTCTACCTTTGGGTTTTTAAGCACAATACAGAAGCAGCCAAACATTATGGTACTTGGATATGAGTCATTTTAAGCACAGGAGAAGTTACTTTAACCTGCAGATAAAGCGAGGAAATTAACATTGAAAGAACTCAGCAGAACTGATGACCAGTTCACTAATTTACATTCTTCAAATACACATGCTAGATCAGTGGTTTGCCTCTGTCGCTATTGCAGATACATCAAGGTGTGTGACATCATGATGGATGAATGTACTAGTTTCTGATGTCATTAATGTTTTCAAACAAACGTTTTGAGTTAAACGTAGTGCCGTGTAAAATATTTGTAACAAAAATAATTTATAATTAAATCTACTCTAACTGCTAGTAAAGGCTGGGTTATAAATTTGATTTGGTCTTTAGAAGGTACTAATTATTGAGAATGTTTGAAATATTCAAATCACCACCAGCTTGTTTTGATGAATATTGGATAGTGGGTGACACAAAAAGCACTGTGCCTTCAGAGTGTTTGTCTGCCTCTGGTGGCTTTCTCAAATTTTATTGCAGAAATATAAAAGTTCAAAGAATGTACCTGAATATTGAGGAGGAATGAATTAGATCAAAATTACTCATTTTACAAGAGAAACAAGAAAAGACACAGGGGAGATCATACTTGTACTCAAAGGAGATCTGCTTTACTGCACTGACTTTCATTACGTGAACTTTTGAAAGGAAGTCATTTTTGCACAAGAAAAGCTATTTATAGAGCTTGTTTATTTAAGGTGAAGAGGGTTTTAGGAATAAGATGTTTCATATCTACATTTTAGAAATACCTGTATTAATGAAATGGAGAATCCCATGCTATAGGTATGATGTGTTTTGTGAACCTGGTCTGAATAAGTTGTTTATCTGCATGAATGAAAGACTTTCTGATTAATTCACATTTAATAAATGAATTAAAAGGCAGTTCTGTGTAATTCTGTAAATATTCATCAATGTTATTGGTGTGGAGAAGGAGTTGTCTTTGTAAACTGAGCTAACATTGCTCTTTTTATCTGTAGAAAGAAAAGTATCACACTCATCTAGCTGTCTTGTACTTGGAGGCAATACTTCAGCTAAAATCTGTGACCACAGACAATTGTACAGAAACAACTGAACTGCTGTTTAAACTACGCAGTCTTCTTCAGAAATCTGATCTGTATAGAATTCACTTTATTTTGGGTAAGATGCATGTTGTCTATTATGAAAGTGTTCTGCTTTCAGCTGGGGTAGAGTTAATTTTCTTCCTAGTAACTAGTACAGTGCATTTTGTATTTAGTGTGAGAATAATGTTGATAACACACTGATGTTTTAGTTGTTGCTAAGTAGTGCTTATCCTAAGTTAAGGATTTTTCAGTTTCCTGTGCTCTGCGAGCAAGCAGGTGCACAAAGAAGCTGGGAGGGAGCATGGACAGCTGACCCAAACTAGGCAAAGGGATGGATATTCCATACCATAGAACATCATGCTCCGTATATAAACCAGAGGGAGTTGGCCAGGGGGGACGGATTGCTGCTGAGGCATCGGTCAGCAGGTGGTGAGCAACTGCATTGTGCATCACTTGTCTTTTCTTGGGTCCAATTTCCCTCTCTTTATGTTCCTTTTCATTACAATTATTATTATTGTTATTGTTATATTATTTTATTTTATTTTAGTTGAACTGTTCTTACCTCAACCCATGAGTTTTAATTTTTTCCCTGATTCACCTCCCCATCCTATTGGAGGGTGAAGGAGTGAGTGAGCGGCTATGTGGTGTTTAGTTGCTGGCTGGGGTTAAACCATGACAAAATGCTATATGTCAGTTCCAGCAGGAAACAAAATAAAGTCCTTATAAGGATAGAAAACTAAAAGATCTGAGGTTTCTAGGTGTATTTAGTTGACGGGCTTACTATCTGTGTTTGACAGACACAAGTTAATTTAGAAAGCGTATCTGTTAGTGTTGTCTTTGATCTCCGATAGCTCATGAGGTACAATGGTATGTTTGCCACTGCACCGAAGACAGAATACCATAACTAGCTAGAAAAAATATCTTCATACAATTATCTTAATTTAGAGTCAGTTTCTTTTTAATGGTGAACATGTAACTTGCGACAATCTTTTGCAAATGGAAGACTTACAAGTTTATTTGTGAAGCAGTCTGTTTCTCAGTGAACTGCAGTGAAGCTTTGAGGAGTCTAATTACCAAGGACTTGTCTGTTGTCCATAACTCACTCTCACCCTGAAAGCTGGGGGTCATGCTAAACAGAAATATGAGCATCTTCTTGAGTGAAGAGTACAACATACCTCTTAATGTTGGTATAAAGCAAGCAACAGTTGAGCTAAATGTTTCCCTTGGCCAATGCTTATAGTGGCTAATTTTTAGTGTTTCATCCACCGGAACAGTGGGGTGACTTGTTATTGTACTGAAAGGTGTGAAATGTTTTTCTGAAATTCAGTGGAAAAATCCAGTGGAAGTGGAAATAAAAATAGCTGAGTAGCAACTAAAATAATTTACCAATGTTTAATGTCCCCTTGCCTTTCCAGTCAGCACAGATAAAGTACAACAGTCATTGAAACTCTTGCTGGTTTTCATCCTTTAGTTTTTAACCAAATTTTTAAGGGCAAGAGTTACAAGATGGATTATTCTTTTGAAATCCATATACTCCAAAACACAGGATTTCTTATATGACAATTTGTATCTTACATGAAGGTGAGATCAATGCATGCTAGTGTGTTCCTCCTTGATGATAACCAAAATATTTTGGGGAGAAAAACATAGCATTTCCATTCCTTATACAGAGGCCTATGCTAAATCTTTATCACTTTTACAATAAATAGAGGATTTTCTACTTTATCTTGAAATGCCAAATGAATTTGCCATTCCCCCTGCTTGTTGCTGACATTTTAACTTTAAACTGTCAGATTGGATTAAGGGTTTGTAGTGTCCTTTTCTTAAGGGGAAGTACTGTTTGATCTTTATTGTCTTTCATGGACTTTAAACTATTTTGTAATTTTCTGTAATATTGGGAGAAGCAGAAGTTATAAATATTGAGGCTTCATCTTACAGTTTATCATACATGGTAGCAGTGTGTGCAGAAATGTGCAAGACTGACATTCTATAATTTAAAAGATGTCAGTGACCCTGGTTTCATCACCTGTTACTTAGTCATTTCTTTTTCCTGTATTTTGTGATGCTCTTTTGTTAGAGATACGTTTCTAGGCATTCTTGTACGTACAAACATCTTCTGTGTAGCTGCCAGCACCCCTGCAAAAATAGGAGGAGCTGAGTTCTGCGGACTTGTTTGCAGTGACTCTGGGAGAGGGAATAGTTGTCTTTGCCACTGGCCAAATATTGCTTTGTTTCTTATTTAACAGACAAAATCCAGGGCACAGACCTTCATATGGAAAGTGCAATTTTATATGGAAAACTAGAGGAACATGAGAAGGCTTTGCATATCCTTGTCCACGAGTTAAAGGACTTCCATGCTGCTGAAGAATACTGTATATGGAACTCTGAGAACAGAGGCATGCAGTACAGACAGAGGCTTTTCCATATGCTGCTGTCAGTGTATCTAAATCCAGGCACTTCGGATTGTACACTAGTCATGGCTGCTGTGGATCTCTTGAATAACCACGCTGCTGAATTTGATGCGGCTCTAGTTCTGCAGGTGGTGCCTGACAGCTGGTCAGTGCAGCTTCTCTTCCCGTTCCTGGCTGGAGCAGTGAGGCAAAGCATTCATACAAAAAGAATGACTCAGACTGCACTTGGGTTAGCACAAGCTGAAAACTTAATCTACAAACACGAGAAGGTAGGTTGTTGTTTTTTTAGAGGCACTTTGAAGCTTTACAATTAAGTCCTTTGATACATAATAATCAGAAGAAGTTTGAAGAATTAGGACAAAGTTGTTGTCATGTCCTTGGCAATTTTACTTGTTGCATTTATTAGTTTTTTGCCAAACTTAATTTTATGCTTTCTATGTAAAACAAAAGGGAAGGGGGGGGCCTTGAAATAGGAGTCACTTTGATGAACTTCGGGGCTGAAGGAAAGCGAATCTGGGATTTACAGATTAACAAAGTTATTGCAGAAACTTAACAAATGTGAGTTAGCATTTTTTCACTAGGATCGGGTCCTGTCAGAATTTGCAAAAAAGTTTACCTGGCACTTTGTATTAACTGAAGCTTGTTAATAGTTTTTGTTAGTTGCAAATTCACTTGTGAAGCTTTCTTCTAGTCCTAGCTAGAGCTGTGTTGCTTAAAGCTCCTCACAGATTCTTAAATCTGTTTAGTTCTAACAATGGCATATCCAGCAGAATCTGTCTGGAATAAAAATGGATCAGTGCTCAGTTTGCTGTGGAGCTGTCCTGTGACCTTGTTTAGGAAACTGCACCAGGTTTTCTAGTGCATTAAATGTGTGAGTGCTTTCCTTTATTAAACAACCAAAGAAGAAAAAAAAAAAAGCAGCATTGTATAAGAGGAGGCATGAAAATGAATGTGGAAATTGAATTCAAGTTAAATAGTTCAAGCTGTCTTTTCATACTACTTATTTCATTGGCCAGGTTTGTCCATTTGGAACAGTTGAAATGATATGCCTCATAATTTCCCTTCCTTTCTTGCTAGGTTCATGTTTGGATTTTTTCCCTCTCTTTAGGTTAAACAAAAAGGAACCCCAATTCTTCTTTCGGACAAAAAGGTCTGTCAGGTGTGCCAAAATCCTTTCTGCGAGCCTGTATTTGTAAGATACCCAAATGGGGGTATGGTCCACACACACTGTGCTGCAAACAAACATCTGAATTCAAACGTGACTCATCACTCTTCCAGCTCCAGCAATCAGACTTGAAATACATTCCGGTCCCACAGGTTCCCATGACTTATACCCCATTGAAAGTGGGCTGGAAAAAAGAACAAAGTGCAGCTACTTTAGGTATAAATCAAGATGAACAGCTAGTCTTTGGTTCAATGGGAAGACTTCCAGTAAATATGAAATATTGCCACTTATCTTTGATTTCTAATGAATGTAGATAGAAAAGAAAATTCACTACCAGAATTGGAGAGGTGCAAATATAGGCTCTTCTGTATATAGTAATAAACAGTTAAAAAAATGAGCCTTTTCTTCACAGTAAGGATGGATGTTATGGAGACAAGGCAAACAGTTATTTTAAGAAATGTCGCTTTGCACTGAACGTGGTGTTGATAAATTTGTAGAGGTGGAGATGGCATCTATTGCAGTTGGAATTCTTGGAACGTTATGAGACAAGACTGGCATCATGCAGCTTACTATGAAGACAAAAATGTGCGGTGGTTTTAATGTTTGCTGCAGCATGTCCTCTTTTTGGGCTGGATTCTCTTCCCCAGGATCACATTATGAACTTGATTTTTGCTCTACAAATTGTTGGCTTTTGATGCACTTTTGAGTACTTTCGCCCCCACCCCGCCACTATGTAGAATTTAAATATAAGCACTGGTCTGTTAGGTTTCTACTCCTACAGTTACTGTAATAAACTGGGTGGAAACTGATAGCCTCAGTCACACAGCTGTACTTGGAAGAAAAAAAAAAATGAAGTCAGATTGTCTGGTCAGACTGTAGTCACTTTTAAATGGGGGAAGAGACCTTAACTTTAATATTGATTTATTTATTAATATGCAAATATACTGTACATACAGTTGAATAAATTGATCCTATATCATTCTAGACTTTCTTTGGAGGATAAAGATGTAGCTGATACATAAGTGTACAGGTTATGTGCTAAATGTTTGCTATAGCATAACTTAGGCAGATTGGAACTCCACAAGAATAGATTTTAGTACTTGTGGATAACTTTGTGCAATCAAAATCATGGAAAGAAGGTATAATTGCAAAGAAATCTACAAAAGTGCACTACAGGGGTACTGGATTGTTACATTCTACAAAACATTCTGTAAACTAAGGGGTTTCAAATAATAAAAACCCTTTACTTAACTGCCCTGATAAGTATTCACATTGCTATTTAACCATTTTAAAGTAATCAGTTTAAAAGAAGCAGCTTCCCAAAAGAGAAGTTCAAAAATGATGATTTTAAATAAAAATTAAGTATTTAAAAGTCAGAGTATTTCTTTTAATTCTGTAAAGCTCTAATAAATGCCAAGCTTACTGGCCAGCCTGCAGCTGAGTTAGTATGGCTGCATTGTTTCAGCATTCCAAATCAGAGTGGAGACTTTCAGCAAAATGAGGTATCTGCATGGTATCTTCTAGATGCAGTCTCAGCAGAGGTCTCCTGATACAGAAAGGTTGGCTTATGAAACAGCCTTGTAAGCATAGTGCTGCCTCCAGAAAAGGTCAACCAGACTACATCCAGGGGAAAAAAAAATACCCATTTCTTTGTCTTCAAAGCAAAAGACCTTTGGATCTTTCTCTTCCCTGAGATTGAAATTAGAAAAGTGTAGCTGTTGTATTGCATTGTAGAAAATAAATAAAATCCAAGTAAGGAATTTTGTAGCACTTTCTACTGAGATGTGTAAGCCATGTTTAGTAAAAGGCACCTTCAAAAGAGACAAACGTGGACATTTCTGACTTAGTTCTGGCACAAGTGATTCTTCTGTGGCACTGGTATGAGTAGATTCTTCTGTATCTTGTATTCATGGTTTTCAAACATCGTGCATACAGCTGGCAATGATGACAGACAAATTTGTGGTCCCCTGTCCTCAAAATACTTGCTGATGGAGATAAAGTGATTTTACAAAGCTCTGATAAGCCTTTTGTGCACAGTAGCATGCAATTCATAAGAAATACTTTCTTTTGCTGCAAGCATCCTCAGTATGCTCTTTGTTCCTATCCAGTAAGGAGGTCCAAAAACAAAGACCACTCCCCATGATTAAGACTAAGTCTAGCCACCAGGTAGTGATGAACTTAGTCTTGTCAACTAGTGTTGCATTGGAGTAGAGATCATATCATTCCAGACCACAGTGAAGTTCTTAATTGTTATTGCATGAAAAGGTATGTCTGTAAAAGATTAAACAATTGTTTATTAATATTTGATATTTTCTCAGATTTGTACTTTGGCTAAAATGCAGCAGTAACAATAATTGTACATACAAAACAAATACAGAAATCAGAGTAAAGCAAGGTAGCATATTTGCAATCATAGGTGACCAAAAAGGTGATTAATATTTAAGTTGGGGGATCTAATTCTTTTAGCCCCCCCAGAAATGTGGACTGGAAAAATACTGACATTTGATTCGTACTTTACCTGTTTCTTTGTTACATTTTTATACTAGAACTCATTTGGATGAATTAATATGGAAGTCCCATGGTAACAAAAAGAAAAAGCACAAAGACTAATGTGAGTCTGAGGTAGAGCAAGAGCTCAGCAGGGAGGTGGCAGGTGGAGGATGCTCTTCCAGTGTGCGTACAGCTTTTGAGCAATTGACATAACACTCGACCAGAGGAGATGACAACCTACGTCCAAGTGGTGCGTGCTATTCTGTACTTTATCAGCAGGAAGTTTATGAAAAGTCTGCATGCAAATTTCCTTAGGTAGGACAACTGCAACACCCCTTGGGTAGGAGAACGTCGTCACATTGGAGAACCCGAGTTCATTCCTCCTTTTACTTTGGCACTGTCAGTTTGCTCATTCTTGGTTTATGTGCCTGAAGTCCTGGGACAGCATCGCTACTGTGGTAAGTTCTGGTGTAGCAGTAGCAGCAAGGAGGGAATGAATGGTAATCTGGTTATTAATTGCTGCTGGATATGTGAAGGAGGAGAGGCAGGAAAGAATATTTCTTTTGACCATCCTTCTGGTTTGGAAATTAAATGGGTTCTGGGAGTTTTAGCTTGATGCAATCTTTTTCTTTCCAGTTTGGGAATGTGGTGTCTTAGACCTGCCCTTGGAGAGAGGAGATTCTGTCAGAATATTTCTTCTTAACTTAGCTTTTGCTAAACTATTTGTGCTTGTAACTTGTCTCTCTCACTTTTTGTTCCAGTGAGTCTCCTCCAACTTTGTATGTGTGAAAACCAAAACAGTAGCGCAGATATTTTTTTTTAATGTGAGAGTGTGTCTGTGATTCAAGACATAATAAATGAGATTAGTCTCTCTCACAGATGCTTTTGCAGTTAGAGGCACGTTTGCTTAACATGTGGCTTCCAATTACAGAAATATTGCAGCTCAGACTTTTTTTAGCCATCCTGTTACAGTCGCTGATACATACAAAAAGCACTTGTTAAACCCTTTCTATTCTTTCATATCTCCACGCTTCCTCACATAAAAATTACCTGATGTGTATATGTCATCATATGCAGTTTTTCCCCTCTCTAAATCAAAAAGAGAAGAAAAATACCAATGAGAACAAATTGCCTGGAATCTGGCATTCTGCTTGAAATAAGATTAATGGCTGTACATTTATGAGAAAGAATTCAGTTAGATCTTAATTTCTGTGATTTAAAGGGATAAGTTCTCACACTGATAATATTACAAGAATACTGATCTCAAAATCTGGAGAAAATAAGCAATTGGTATTTGTTACACACAGTGTACCACAAGTGCCTGTGAACTGACTTCTTCAGGCAGCCCATACTTCAGTGGCTCCGGTGGGCACGGGAGTCCGGATTACAATGAGAACTTTTCTCTTTGCTCCCCCTGCTCCCAGTCTCCAAAAACTTTCCAACCTTTGTTACCTGATTAATGTCACTCTTCTAGCAATTAATTGACACGGGTGTAAATCTGGAGAGTTCTGGGTGGACTCCTGAGCACATCTCTCTTTGTTCAATAAAATGTCACTTTATTATATCGACCGTGTGAAACTAATAGTGTCAGCTGTGGAAAGGTGGTGGTAGGGATGGAGTATACATATCTTTTCTGAGACCTTTATTACATGTTTGACCACACAAGCATTATCTTGACTCTGAAACTTTATAACAAAGTCTGTTCTTTGCAGGACTGCTATCCTAAATGAGATTAAAAAATATTCTGTTTATACAGTTGTATCAAGAAGTAACTTTTTATTTTATTACTTTTCCCAGTTTGCTGCAGTCTCTGTTCAGCATAGCTCTAAGTCTTTTATTAACATACTGCTGTTTATAATAAACAGCAACTAATACATTTTCATTGTAAGCTCTCCTCCTGTTGCCTATATTTACTAATTAATTTTTCTCTTGCTGTACAACACTTTGGGACTTATGCCTTGTGAGCACTGATAATTAAATGCGCTGCTACTTTTAAAGGGAAAAGAAGTTACTGACATTCTGTAATGTCTGATTGATTACAGAACTGAAGTTCCCCTGCAGTAGATTTGTTCAGATGGAAATCTGTACTGTTAATGCTTTCTGACTTAATGGTTTTGTTAGTGAACATACACAGCGGTATGTGGAATGTACAGATATATAAATATGTTGATTTTTAATAAAAAAACTTTTAATTATATTTCTGTCATTGATTCCTAGATATATAAACCCTGGGATGTGAATGGCGAAGTGAAGGAGAAAGCTTGTTCAGTGGTGAATAGAGGATTCATCTGGGTGACTGACAGGTGGTCAGATGAAAAGGCTGTATTAAGCAAGTGCAGAGTGTTAATGGAGATAAACAGGCATTCTTAAACTAGTGAATTCTTCTTTTGGGAAGAAATTTTACTTTGTTTTTACCTGTTCTTTGACTGAACTGGGTTTTTACAGATTCAGGGGAACGGGGCTACTGCCGTTCCAGATTTGGAAGATCTTGATCTGCCTCTGTGTGGCTGAAGCAATCCTTTCCATGATTAAAGCCAATGGTTACAGGGAGGTCTGGTCAGTGATGGGTGCATGGACATCCTGGAGCAATAAAACCAGAAGTACTAAAACATTTTAAGGGGAAGACCTCAAAACAGAGCCAGTGTTGATCTGGGAGCATAGGCTGGTAGCTGAGTGCATAGTGCTGGTAGCAGATGCTGTTTGCAGAGGTGCTTCTGGGACCAGGTAGAAAGTTAACTTAACCTGCAGCTTCTCTACTGGGGCACTCTTTAGTAAAAACAAATTTAGGAAAAAACAAAGATGCAAGCGCTACCAAGGCTAGATGGTATTTATTTTTATTACTAGAGATCCCTAATTCAAATTTAGGAGGCCAAAAGAAAAGTTACTGCTGGAGCCTAGCCTGTGTCCCCAGGAAAAGGGGGTTATTACACCCCTGCAATGTGGAAACGAGGCTGGTACTTAAATACTCTCTACAGCAGGGACCTGGTGTTCCTCATCTTTGTCCTTGCTGTTCAGGAGTAATGGCCCTGGCTCAAAGCAAATTTCAGGGCCAAAGGGCCAGCTGTCCCCCTCTTCCCACTTCAGCAGAAGGGGCCAGGACCACCACAGTGGTACTACAGGACCCGCTGCTGAGGAAACCTCAGGAAAGGGAGAGTGGTAAGGAGGCTGCGGTAAGCCAAGGGAAACCAGTGTGATCTCCAAGGGGAGGCGGTGAGGGAGGAATGCAAAGGACAAGTACAGAAAAGAGAAGAATCTGTTTAGGACATGCAGGTGTGACCTAATTCAGCTCATTTCCAGCCCCAGTCTGCATATGCTTGGGTCTTCTCTCCCTGCATCTTCCCTGCCTGTGATAGAGGGCAAATCCTGCACATGACCAAAACGTACTGAGGATGCTGGCTAGAAGGTGTAGGCAAATAGTGGCCTTTGGGTAATGAGAAATGGGAAAACAGGATTAAATGTCTCTCAGCCCTGAAAAACCATTACCAGAAGGAATTTAAGAGAATGTGGCAGTGACCTGGCAGGGGGAGAAGTTGTCACTGCTAGCTTTACGTATTGGCATGGGCCTGTGCATCACAAAGGGGTGGTATGTCCTTTGCCTGCCACATCCCTCTCTTTCTCACGTGTTTATGGATGTGATGGTTGTCCTGACAAACTATAAAATGGGCAGACCTCACTGAAACCGTGGTTTAACTTTGGTATAAGTTAATCCATCACATCAGTATTTTATTGCTCTTGTGCTAAAAATCACTTGGTCCTTTGCGTATGCTGTTTAGTCATCAGGACTTGCTGCTTGTTTCAAGTTTGTGCAAACAATATTTTCACCTCTCTTTTTGTTGCTGCATTTTTTTAGCCGAAAGTATATAAAGAAATAATACCATAAAGACGGCTGAGCAGTAGCCACATGCCATTCAGTCAGCTTGGGTTTGGTTACAATTGCAGCTTTGACAGTATTGCGCTGCTGTGGTTTTATTTGACGTCTCAAAACCAAGTAACAAATGGGAACGTGCTTGTTCTCCAGCTTGCTTTGTGCATTAAAAACCCATGGGGTGGTCAGAAAGAAAGATGCAGAAGCAAAATTTGTGCAGTTTGGCTAGTTCTACCTTGATTTTTCAGCTACTTCTCTGAAACCGCTGCTTAGATGGTTGAGTGGCTCTCATCGGAAGCAAAGGTTGTGTTATTTTTCTTTCCTCAGGCACGTTGCGAAGAATCCTGGATGTCTTATGGCTGAGCTCAGTTTAAACCTCTTGAAGCATCTTGGTGCTCAGGCAGTAGAGGACAGGGTAAGCCCTTGGCCGGGCAGCTTCGGCGCTAGCATCGCTGCAGGCATCTACTGGATGCTGAAGGCAGGTTGTGCACTGCGTAGCTGGGGAGCCGGCAAGGTAAAAATCCAACAAACAAGAGTGGCAACTATTGTGAAGGGCTGTTGTTCTGAAGTTCAGGTCTGTGTTCACTTGGCAAGGTTTCTACAGCGCTGTCAGGTCAAGTTTGTTTCTTCAGCTGAAGCAAAGGCTATGGGCATGTTGGTGGGTGCTCAGGACGCTCTTACCGAGGGTGTTTGGGATGCAAAAGTTGGAGTGCAGCATTATACAGAAAGGAATGACAAACATTACTGCAACAATCATCACTTCGTTAGCTCAGCCAGCAGGAAATACACCCCTGGAGAGCTCTGGTTTGCATTTGCCAACCATGCATCCAGTCAGTGGAGGAAAGGCAGTGGAGAAAGCATTAAAAAAAAAAAGGCAGTTGTGGCTTTGGCACAGTGGGATTTCAGCTAGTTTTGCATCTAGACAGTGGTTAGAAAATGGTCCACGTTATTCATCCAGATGGCAACTCCTTCCAAGACAAATAATCGATAGAGCATAGCTGAGTTTTGGCAGAAATGAGCCCCAAATGTCCAGTTCATTGCAACAACCGTAGCTGCAGGACAGCATGGGGTCAAAGAGGCCAGGGTTGCCAATAGAAAGCTGATGGTGGCTAAAAGGTATATCTGTCTTGGAGGAACTGTTTAGGTCTTTCTCCAGATATTACAGAAGGACTGAATAAAGAGGGAATTTCTAGAAAATAACAAGGTACTGATGACAGCTTCAAGAGTGTCTGCTTGGTGCTTCTCTGACCTGGAGAAGTATGTTCAAATAAAGTTCTTTCTTTATATCTGTTTGAAAATCACAGACTGCATGCAAAGATGATTCAATCCCTTGAGTCCTCGTAGTGTACAAGGTTACTCCATAGTGTTACGCCAGAAAGCTGCCAGAGTTTGACAGAAGTGTGGGGTTTTCTGCTTGAACCACAAGCAGTTGAAGATGGGGAGGGAGGAGCACAGGATGGAGTTGTATCTGCTTTTTTAAAAACATTATGCCCTGGGGATTTATTTGCAAAGTGGAAAGAAGGTTTTCATTTCTGTACTTGTTTGATCCATCTTTAGGGCTTAACTTGTCATATCCTATTTCAAAGCATCTCCGTGGCCTATTGTGACACCCTGTTTTGTCAAGCAGAAGGTTTAGTGTTCCTCCTTCAAAACCTTCCCGAAAGCCCTTGTCCTGGATAGCAGCCACATCGTAGTACACCCCCCCCAGACATTCCCGTCAGCATGCCAGGAGTGTTTCTGACAGCAGTTGCTAATTCTGTAATGCTGAATGGCCATAGAAATGTGATGGTCAAAACTAAAAACTAGAAACTAAAGAAATCTCAATCCCAGAGGAGGGAGGAAGTCTCTTGTTAAGCTGCTATTAATTACTGATACCTCGATACCCTGCGCTTTTGGTTTTCCCATTGGCCTGATATCAAGTCACTTACAAGTCTGTGTAGTGTTTCATACAAATACTCACTTGTGCTAGTAACTTTCCTCCCTCTGGAAGGAAAAATGGAAAGACATTCTTGATTGAGGCCATGCCGTGACAGGATTTGAAGGCAGCCAAAAAGAAGATCTGCCAGGGCCTTTTTTTTCAAAGCGAATACCCTGAAAAGCACCAAGAGGGCTCTGAATGCAAAAGCCAGGCTTCAGGAAATCATGAGCTAGAACACTTTTAAAGTGGAAAAAGCTCATGAGTTGGGTAGGGAGAAAGTTTTAAGGTTTGCAAGCAAATCCATGTGTCTTGTCAGGTCAGGTCTTGACTTCATGTTAGGCTTCTGAATGGACTTTGGTGGGTTCCTAAATTGCAAAGCCCCCTCCACCCAGCCCCTTCTCGCTCCCCTGGGGATAAGCCCCGCTGCTCCTGCCCTCAGGGGCTGCCGCTCTCTGCTGTGCCCATGGGCTCCTGTTGGTAACAGAAGTGACAGCTACATCTGAGCTTTCTCATTTCTTTCATGCCACCAACACAACATCAAAATGCTAAAGCTACCCAGCCTGTCTGGGCAGTTATCTTCATTTCATAGCATTTTCCTAAAGAAGAGAAGCTTTTTTTTTTTTTAGCTTAATATTTTGAGGGTGATGTTCATGCCGATTTTGGGGCAACAAATCTTGTGGTCTGTGGGTTTTACAGCCCATTTAGGCTAACCTCCATCTCTGGCAAAGGTAAGCTGAGGGAGGTGGAGGAAAAGCTAAGTGCTATCCATACTTTTCCATCATGTCTTACCTAGATACTTTATTTCTGGTATAACATGGCACCTAAGTGGTGTGTGCTCCCTGCAGCGTGGGGTAATACCCATCACAGAAAACTTAGAAAATGTCTTGTTCAGGTAGTCCCAGCAATGGAAATCCTAAAAAACCCCAGCAACTTTGATACACTCATTTATACATCATTACCTGGCATTGCTTTAGACAACTGTCCTCCTGCTGTCAGAGCACTGGGAACACTCAGGCACACGAAGAGCTGGTTTTTCCTGTTCTTCGTAACATCTGAGGGGAGGAAAACTAACGGAGGTAGAACGGGACCTCGTTTCTCCTTGAATACTGGCATGCTCTACCAGCAAAGTGATGGTGGTGATGCTAAAACTGTGCTCTTGCTGACTGTACTTTCCAGTAGGTAATACAAGTACGCTGTAACACATCAGGACAAGTGTTAAGCCCTCACCAGTACAACTTTGCCTGCTGCAGGGAGAGAGGACCAGGACCGGCACCGGCACTGCGGTGGGCAGGTAAAAGTCAGTGAGAAGAGAACCATGTCCTCGCCTAGTTTTCCTTCGGCCAAGTCCCTCCCTTGCTGGGAGGCAGGGCACCCAAGGGGAGACCCATAAACCAAATATGCTGCTCTTGAAGCTCACAGAGAGAAGCACTGAAGACCAACACAAACTTGAGAGTCCCGTGTGCCCTACAACAGAACAATAACAGTAGTATATAAAAACCAAAAAGATTGACTTGCAGCATCCAGCCTACTTGGCGATGCCCCCAGACAACTTGCACTTGACCTCTTTAGTCCATCGAATTACCCAGCCCGGCCTCAGGAGCAACACGTTTCTGCTTGTTCTGATGGCACCAGTGAGGGTCGCTGAACAAATCCACCCAGTCTAAAAAAGACAGGCAGCTTTATATCTCTCACAGCATAAAGAGGTGCGTACCGCAAGAAGGCAGCATTTGTTCAGGTCCATGCTTATCACTCTTATGTGCTTTCTTACCAAAAAAAATTTAAAACCTGTGTGTGTGCCTTCCAAAAGATGGGTACATTTTTCCTCTAGTGTAATCATGGAGAATAAACTTCCAGCCTTAGCTAGCGCTGGAAAGAGCACTAACACTGTGGAGTTATGCGACCAAGAAGCCCCTCTTCTTCGCCCCCACTCCTCACCCTAGTTCCCCTTTGGGGGATTTCTGTTACATTTGTTGTCTCCCATTACAGTATTTTAAAGTGTGTGGTCTGTACATGCAGGCTCTGTTCCTGTACACCCATCACATAAAGCTGATTAATTCAGCCTTTCTGAAATTACGCACACTGCATCAGTATGATATCTAGCGTTTCACCCCTTAAATAGTGGTTTTAGAAAGGTCATGTTACATTCTCCCATTCATAGTACTTTAGAAACACTGAAAAAAACCACATCCACAGAAAATGTCAGGGATCTCATCCAAGTGCCCTGAGCTCAGAAACCCGAGTTTAAAACCAAACTCGAACAATTTCATTGTTTTAAGTAGTTATATTTATTAAGGTGCAGCACAATTCAGACTGGCTTTTGCAGAGAATGTGGGAGAACAGCTACAAGAGGGCAAGAGACCCCGGAGCGTCTGTGCCTGGTCAGTGTGCACAAGCAATCAGACAGGCAGGGAGAGGGAGAGACATTCCAAAGGAAAGCTAAGGAAGCAATCAGCACAATGTGCCTTGGCAAATAGATCATAGAAATGGCATTAAAAAATCCAGGGTTAAGGCTCAAGGGGGCTGGCAGAGTGGGGAAAGGAACAAAAGCTATGGTAAAAGAAAAGGCAGAGGAAAAATAACATGCAAGTATCCCCCAGTACCCCCTGAGCTCTTAGGACTACCTTTCTAGCTGGAGACACCCACGCGTGCTCCTGGAGCTTTGAGAACAGTGTCCCTAAAAGTCAAATGAAATCTCTGTCCTGCTGCTCTCTCCTCCTTGCCCCTCCTTGGCTCATCCCACCTGCAAGCCTTATGCTGCGCTCTCCAGCGCAGCGGTTCTCTTTTCACTCCGACCTCTCTGTGCTGGTTGCTGGAAAGGGCCAGGGACTATAAAGAACTCAAGACATTTCTTCGTACAACCGTAGCAGCACTATCATGCGAGTGATGTGTCAAAGTTCTACCAGGCGGAATCATTAGAAAGGTGACTTATTTACAACTTCAAATATATATAAAAAGGACAATAACAAGCCTACCTAATGATCGTGAAACAGACTTAATGCCATTTAATTACTGCACCTGTACCAAAAGGCAGAAGGAAAAATATAATTAAACTTCAGCATTAGAAAAAGGTGGAAAAACAGTCTAATAATAGCTACTTCACCAATAAACATAAAGGTTATAAGTGGAAGCCCCAGAATTTCAAAGTCAAAATAAATTTGTAAAAGTGAAAAGGTTAGATGCATAAAAAATAATAATCAGGCAGCAAAAGGTAAATAATCCATTAATCATGCACATCTGCTGAAGCGACTGAGCAAGCGGGATGCTCGTCTGGCTGCGGAGCACCGGAGGCGACAGCCGGCAGCACCCAGCACAACCGGTCCGGCCCCATGGGCACCAGTAGCACCTTTGCCTACAGCAGCCTGGTCCATCACTCGCTACTAGAAAAGATCCCTGAAACAGAGTAATTAATTAGAAATGGGCACTAGACACCGTTCCTGTAGGAAATGCTGTGCTTGACAGCGAGAAGCACGTGGTAAGAGACAAAACTTGCCAGCTTCACTTCGTCACTGACCTTTTTCATCTTCCTTCTTGCAGTTTAAGGCAGCTTGCTGCATTTCCTTTGGGTAAGTGTGGGGTTTAGGTCTGTACAGCCAATTAATGACCAAAATGCTTTTAGTTCTTCAGAATGTGTCCGAGGCTTGACTTGCCGTGGGTGTGCAGTTTTAGCCAGCCCGGGTACCACCCCGACTGCCCGAGAGATGCGGGTTCACCACGTGCGAGCCCCTTGGCTTTGTGCGATGCTGCCTGGCAGCTGGTGCTGGGTTGGATTTAGAGAATGACGCTGGCAGCTCCTGTGAGCTTCCACACAGGCAAGGACAAGGCTTCTGTATTCGCAGCGTGAAAAACCTTACGAGCCCAACACGTGCCAGAGCAAAATCAAACTGGGGCAGCAGTCCCTACAGGATGGTTTTAATACCTTCAAAATGCATAGTACCCACCACATATAATGGCTATTGCATCTCTGCAGTAATTGAAGAAAGAACGAACACATGAGTGGACACGGAGCTGTAGACTTTGCTGGCAGAGGAGTTGAGGCCACACAATTTTAGCACTGGAGAAGCCAAAATCCATCCCAGGCTACCACTGAAGCCTACTTCGGTTCACATGAGAAGGTATGTTTCCCCCTATTGTCTTTAGACCACTTTTCCCCCGATAATAACTCACATTAGGACACTTTCCCTGCTGTTCTTTGACGGTTACTTACAAGCTGAAAGGTCTCCTGACAAGCACATTTTGTCTGTCTCAGGACAGGTGATATACGTGTCTCTAGCCCGGATTAAACAAGCTGTGTCTGTCCCAGATGTTCACACCTTTCACACTCTTCATTAGAAACTTCTGCTGTCACAATTATTCAGCCAAAGTAGTCCACTTAGTTTATTTTTAAAAGCTAATTACGCTGGCACGTTAGTCCTTTTAATTTTCTTTTTAAAATTTTGAGTTTAGTATATCAACATCCGAGGTGTGGAAATAGCCAAAATTAAAAGAGATTTAGCCAACTTCCAATACACCCAGGAAAAGCAGAAAACATCTATGACGAGACATAAGCAGGGAACTTTCAAACCAGAAGGACTCTGGGAAGAGCATTACATTGATTCAGATCCCAGAGAGGTAAACTTAGGGAAATATGTTCTAGTAAGTAACTGTACAGAGCTACTCAGCACTGCAAAATTCCCTGTTTTCAGTGAGTGTGAGGTCAAGGAGTGGATCGCATGGCAAGGCTCAGAGCATCTGGTTTCACACAAGGGAAGTGTTAGTGGCTTCTGAGGTCTCCTTCAACCTTTGGGGCTCTTCACAGTTTAAAAGACACAAAAAGGTTAAAAAAATTTACCCATCTTCTGAGGAAACCTCTTGCAGAGGATGAGGCACAGCACAGAAACTTTTTTTCCGCAGGGTACGTGTCGTTGAGCATTGCAAGAATGTGCGGAGGGAGGAAAGGGTTGGCTTTTGGCACAAATTTAACAACTCCTCCCGTCAACTTGTATGGAAAAGTGCCAATGGGCAAGGATTTTCCCATCCACGGAGTAAATAAGACTCCAGAGCTGCTTCAGGCTTCAGCGCAGCTTCGTCTGGCCCCACAGGGCACAGGGAGCGATGGGCAGGGTAAAAGCAGCTCTCCGACAGCCGGCTGCCGCATCCGGGCATCCCTGAGCCATAACCTCCAGCGTTACCCGTCTGCTGCGGCAGCCTGTGAAATGCGAGGTGTCTATTGAAATAGCCATTTTATTTGACGTTGCTCTGAAGGTGCGTGCTCCGCTGCGGGTGCACCTTTTGGTCTTCCCTTCCTCGGTGTCCCTCCTGAAGCAGTCCTGAGGACGCAAAGGAACTTTTGTTCCCTGGTCGTTCAAACAGCACGCGGAGCCTTGGCTCAAGGCAGGCGCTCGCCGTGATGCTCGGTTTGGTTTGTGTTCACGTGCTTTGCCTGGCAGCCAAACCCACTGCGAAAGATCCGGTTCTGAGGAGGTTTGCTAACTCATGTGGTTTGCTTTTTGACGTCAGAGGTGGCAAGATACCGGCAGCAGCAGGGATCTACTGATGTAATAAGGCAGGAAACAATTTTACAAAAAAAAAAAAAAACAAAACAAAGGATGATATTGAACAAGGAGTGAAATCAGGTCAATCCCATACGATCTTGTTCGTTAGGTCTTAGAGAATAATGCCTTTGGATGAATTAGAGCACATTTACAAAAATACTTCTCCATGCCTATTTTTGGTCTAAACGCACAATGAGAGGGCTGATCCCTTCATAGGATCTCAATGCTGAGATGCACAGAGAACCCTGATTTAGCAAAGCACCTTTACACAGAAAAGCAGTATGATATCACAGTGCTTTGATAATGGACATGGAGGCTTTGCCCTAAGGGAGGTAAAGATCTGGATTTTGGAAGGGAAGGCCTTTGGCATAAAAGCAGCCAGTGTTTTTTCTTGCAGAGAGCAGTCCCTGCAAGTATTTTGAGCAATGCAAGACAAAACATTTTTTGCCTCAAAATTCTTTGGGCTCCTGAAACATAAAAGATGTGAAGCTGATTTTCAAGGTAGTTATTGTGCTCAAAAGACTCATAGGGAGCCATCGAGAACAATTTGAGGGAACATTTCCAGCTTTAGACTACAAAGTAAACAAAGAGAATATCGGGTTTGTTTCTGGGGAAATGAGGAGTTTAGTAATTGACCCCTAACTCTAACGCTGCAGAGAGGTGTTCCTGGACAGAAGCATCACTCCACCGCAAGAACATCTAATGGGCTACTCGAAGGCCCATAAAAGTATCTTTAAAAGAATTTTAAACTTTTTGGTGCTAGGACTAAGAAGTCGGCAAGCGTGTCAAAGTAATTGATGACGCTGTAATTTGGATCCCCCATACTAGTGCACTGACGTAGTTGTTCTCAGTCTAGCTTCTGGATAGCCTCCCTACCAATGCTTAAGGCAGATCAGAATGTTGAAATTAAAGCTGCAAAGAAGCTTCATTTCTACCTTTCTTACATATTAAACAATAATATGTAACCAGGAAGTACCTAAATTTACCAACAGTTCAGGTTCAGTTGCAAGCAAGTCTTACTTAAAAAGCCATCTTAATTTAGATGGCTTTAGAAAAATTATTTAGAAGAAAAAAATCATTTAGATGATTTAGAAAAAAGAAGCCTGCCCGATTTAGAGAGTTGGTATAGAAACTGTAGTAACGAACCAGTTAAAAAAATCCCATGCCCACTACCTTGAAAGCAAAGCCTGTCCAGTTGCTTTTTCTTGGTATTAGCACTGCTATACTAAGCAAAGTCTCTTTTCCAGAGAGGTGAAGCTATAGGGGGTTATCATTAATCAAAAGCAAAAAAGATTTTGATTGAAGATTCAGAATAAAAAATATCCAAATCTATTCAAAAGACAACTGGAGCACACAGACCTGAGAAGCAGTTATGCTAAAAATGCCCATGCTACAAAGCCACAGGTGAACATTTAGCGTTACACTCTGCCACATGGTGGCAAAGTCACTACAGTGACTATGGAAAAAAAAAAAAGACCAATTAATTACAACAGCCATGTTTTCCCCGCACGGTTCAGAAGCCAACTTCACAAACTGCTCCCGTGCTGGAAAGCAGCAAAGTGGGACAGCGTGGGTTTGATGTGCGTGTGCGTTCCCCTTCTCAACAAACTAAACAGAAAAAGATGTGGTGAGCTAGTTTACTAGAAATCTGCTTTTCACCAAAAAAACTCATTCAAAGAACTGGGAGTTCAGCATAACCAAAGTAATGTGGAGGCTTGTTTGTCATCTTAGAATGTTTTTTCCCCATTTTTATGACCACACGTCACAAGCAGTTTACATCATTAATGTCAGTGTAGCAGAAATCTGTTTCCATGGTGCTTTACTAGTACTCAGCCACTGCATTTTTATATTTAACAATAATTCCTAAGCCTACTCCTCTACTTGTGTGAATGCATAGCAAGTCTCTTCTGGTAGCTTCGGTAACCTCCTCTAGCTCCTTTAACTTTGCCTGCTTTTCTATCGCTTCCCCCCAAGTCCTTTGCCTCTGATGCAAGTAATTCCCAGTGGAAGATGGCCTATGCTCAAAACTGGCTTTTCATCCCTGAATAAGGGCCCATGCAAATTAGATGTTCAGCTAAGTAGAATCCAACTTGCTAAATACCGGTAAAATTGTGTCATGGAAACAGACCTCATAACCCGCCTTTGCTTTTACCTACCACTTGTCAGACATGATCACAACAATAGCAAATTAACTTTAGGAAAGAAAAAAAAAAAAAAAAAAAACCCTGACAGGGCAAAGATACTCGGGCAATATTCAAATGAACCACTTAACCTTTTGGTACTAAAAGCTTCCTGCAATAATGAAACATTAGTCATTAACTCAATGTGCTTTGTTAAATATTAGACAAGAGTGCACATTCAATTTAGCACTCACATATACTTAGCGACAAAGAGCCATCTGTGTTGACTACAATCTCCAGGACGGGAAGTGTGCTGTGAATGGCACTCCAGCCTGGAAGGGCTCTGGTGTGTGGAGGAGAAAATACACAACAGCCAGTACATCATGGGAAAAGGTGATCCAGAAAGGAGAATTATCCTGTTTATGAGGTTATTTCTTCACTGAAAGGGTTGTCAGGCATTGGCACAGGCTGCCCGGGGAAGCGGTGGAGTCACCATCCCTGGAGGTACTTAAAAGACGTGTAGACGTGGTGCTCAGGGACATGGTTTAGTGGTGGGATTGGCAGTGTTGGGTTTGCGGTTGGACTCGATGATTTTAAATGTCTTTTCCAACCTGAACGATTTCATGATTCCACCTCCTCAGCGCTATCGATCCTGTGCAAGCACAGAGGAGAACGGAAGTAAAAAGAGCTCCACTGAGCTAGTGGGCAGACAAGGAGAACTCTGCCCGCAGTACAGTATTGCTCGTGCTGTCTGCACGTTTTCATGAACGTGTTGCAGCAACTCACTCCTTAAACTGACCGTTACAATTCACCAGGTCGCTGGATGGCACGAGCATCGTAACAGAAGCAGTGCTTGCCTAAGGCCCTGAAGCACTGACTCAGGGGCGCTGGGTAGAAGAAGGTGAAGAGAACGATGACTTTAAAATATTTGCCCAATTAAGCATGTGGACACAAAGGCTGCATGAATGGGACCTTATGTAAAGTGTGCTGGGTTCCTTCCCAAGTAAAGGAAGAACAGGAAGACTAGATTTATTGTCTGTCAAAAATTCTTTTTTTTTCTTCTTGGGTTCAATCCAGAAAATTGCTGTGTGCTCCCCCTCCCCACTGGCCTCTGCTAACCCTTACTGGCTCCCTGTTCACCTTGACTGAAGTGCAGCTGCTGGTTGGTAGCTAATGTCAGTGGGGCTCCGTCTATTCTCCAGCATTTGATATGAGGGATAAAACGTCCTGACAGACTCCGCTGCTCACCTGACAAGCACGGATGTTAGCCCAGAGCACATTAGCAGATGCTCAAACAAAGGTTCTTCAAAATATCTAAGTCATTCATTTACTGTATGATAAAGATTTCAAGATGAGCTTCTGAGCTGTAAAACACTCCAGTTCTTTGTTTTAAACATGTGTATTAATATACCCATAAACTCATGTTAAAATAAGAAGCATTCTTTAGCTAGCGTCCCATGTATTTCAACTGCTTGAAATTGTTCTTGTTCCACAAGAACTCAGAAAGTGCTTTAGACAGCTCCTGACCAAGACACAGTGCAAGTGTCATCTTGTTTAGCTTTAATGATATTGCTCTGGGCAAGGTCAGCCATTTCATATTGTTCTGTCAAAAAAAGAAAACGTATAAGCAATAAGATCTGAAAGGTTTCAGGCCTTCTGGGAATCCTCCCTGTAAGGATCACTACAGCAGAATGTCTCAACAGGAACAGCAACAAAAATATGTGGCAAGAGGAACAAGCTTCTACAACATAAAATTATATTTTCAATTATTTCCACATCCTTTAGACCCAGAGAAATGCTTTTACAATTTCTACTGATCCCTATAGAGGGCTTCTCATCAGCACTTGAAAATTCAGGGGATCCTTTCTTTAGCTTTACAAGTTCCTTATTTGTGACATATATATCCAAGCCCATAACGAAGTAGTTCATATTCGGACAGCAACCCAATTAAGTTCCTGGAAGCAAACTGAGTTTTACAACCACAATCCCTCTACTGTGGGCCATGATTTCTGTATATTTTGAGTTTCTGTGTGAGCTAGCTGGTCCCTTCTTTCCAAGGACAGAATCTCTACTAAATCTTGGAAAGTCTACGGAAACTTTGCAGATGTGAATCATAGGAGTCTTCAGCTGGTGTCTTCTACTTCTGCTGGAAGATGCCAGGCAGAAACGCGCACACGTTAAGATTGCAAAACAGCAGGAGAAGATTTGCTACAATTTCTCCTGTATCTCTTACTACAAAAATTTTTTTTCAAGTACTTCTCTACAATATCAGCTGCTTAAAGTCACCTTTGCCAGCCACAGCGCAGAGCTGAGAATACATTAAATGCCAAAACATAAAGCTGAACAGTTCTTGTCACAGTATATTATGATATGATGACAGTGCTTTTTCTGAATTGTTCCATTAGAAAAGCTATTCTAAGGGGAAAAGACCTGGTTAGCAGTCAAAATATTAGGAAGAATTCTTAGTAAATGCCTCCTTTAAAAGTCTACTGGAATAGCTATAGAGATTGCACATATACAAAAAAAAAATAACCCAAACAGTTTTATTCTAATATCTATCTTTAGCTGAGTTCAACTGAAAGATTCAATCTGCACTAGTAATGTATAGCCCAATGGAACAAGGGGGGAAAAAGGTACATTTTTTAGAAGTATTCATGGTTTTGGCCAATAATAAATAGTTGTGTTAAAGGTAACTAGCAAAGTGAATCCATAACTAAGGATACATGCTTATACTGAGAAGTAAGAGCAGGCACTAACCTGATCGATGAGAAGCTGTGGAAACATCAATCCGACTTCAGCCGTAGCAGTTGCATGGTGTGGAAACCGGACTTCAGACCTCAGACAAATTTTAATCCCACAGGTCGCACTCCAGGCGAGGAAGGAGCGGAGTGGGTTTTAAGAACTCCCAGCACCTCGTGCCCACAGGTTATTTGGGCTATGGAGACTGGTTTTCCAGATGCACAAGTCTCTGTACCATATCACCGTAGCGCACGGCATCGAGTTCAGAATCCCAAATATTGAGGTTCTTCTGAGTAGATGTGCTGCAGAGACTGATGCCAGGGAATCTAAAGACAACGTCCCTCTGCACCGTTACCAACGATTTAATCCCTTGGTGAGCTCTCAGGGGGCACTGCCAGGCTAAAGGTTAAGGTCTGGTGGGGAGCTTCAGGGGTGTGAAATACTGAGACTGGGAAATGAAACACGGCGCTGTCACGGCAGAGCAGTTACCGACGCTGCTCGGGGAGCTTGCGGGTTCGCAAATGCCGCTGGCGTCCTACCATCGACACTCTTCCCAAGTACGTTAGTTCAGGCGAGGGGAATGAATCAGGATTCTGGTTCGTTACTTGGGTTCTGGGTATTTTCCCCATTTGACAAATCAACACCCCCACCACCCCCCCAGAGTGTGGGTTTAAAGCAGACTGCAACTCCAGGGCGCTTCCCTTCCCTCTCCGCTTTCCTCTGCAGCACTCTCCCACAGCCTCCCTTAGAGGCTTCAAAATCCAGTTTTTAAGGCCCACTAACAGCTGCATAGTTACTTTTCCCACCGCCTGGCAGCACATCATTTCTGTTATTAATTCATATTCCTGTGTAATACTCGCAGAGGGGCCTCCCTTTATCTCCTCTTACTTAACCCACAGCTCTGTACTGGTTCCCAGATCCACCACACTTGGCATGCGGACTGCACTAGTGCTCCTGAGGACCACTTTGGGCACTGAGCTAAATTTCCACAGGGACTCTCTCGCTAGCACTTCCAGGCTCCTTGTCTGAAATTCCTGTTAAAAACTGCAGGCTGGCATTAGATTATGGCAGTTATTACCAACCGATGCTTTAAATGTTGATGCTCTAATTGCATCACCGTTGCAGTGGGGAAATGGCACACGGCAAAGGAACCGGGAGAGCTGGGCTAGGAGACCAAGACCAGCCTTTCTCTTCAGAAGTAAATACAGGCTGTGGATTTGTTACCGGTGAATTTTAGCTCCTGTGGCTCTTCTCAGCATGGTCTCAGTCACGGAGTGACGGGATTGCTGGTGGAGCAGGAACGCTACTCCCACTGAGTGGGAGTGGGAGAGTGGCCCTAAGCGAGGGCAACTGGAACGTTATATCCCAAACTGGGGTCATGCTTGGATACCTGAACTCACTCAATAGTAAATACCTCAAGAACCTGGTCCAAGATACTAGATTTGAGGTGTTTTTCCAAGAGGCTGTAGAAGCCTCTCCGCAGGGTTGGGAGCTTCAGCAGCTTTGGAAACCAGGACCGGCATTGCCGGTTGCCTGCAGGGGTACAGGCAGTGCCGTAGGCAGCACATCACCGCGGCTCACGTGTGCCGAACGCCGGCGTGCAAAATTCCCTGCAGTAAACGCAATGGGTCCCAGAGGAGGATTTTGAGCAAGGTTTTTCCACGGCTTTGGTGTGAGTTTGTTGCTCATTTCAGAGGTGGTGTCCAGCACCAGCTGCCCTGCCCTCCACCAGCACCGCAGGCAGACCTGGCCGGCGGCAGATCCCGGTGACCTGCTCCATGGCCGTGGGGTTGGGTGGGCGCCTTCCGCACCGGTCCGCTGGAGGAAAGCAAGCTTGTCTGCGTACATAACCTACGTATGCGCATACGGACATATACCTGCACGGGATGCTTGGAAAGGCTTTCGCACCTAACTCGGGACACTCCTGCCAGTCTTGAAATCAAAAAAGTTGTTTTACTCTTTAAAGCAGTGGGTTTCAAGTTTGGCTTAAATATGCATTATATATTTTGTCAGGTACCATACATGCGTATGATTTTGTATTTGCTTTTTTATGTACATATGTATACATATAAACCTATATATAACTATGTAATTGTCATTCTTAATGACCAATTTCTATAGAGCAGTGAAATAGGCATCACGTGGTTGTCATATTATTGTAACAAAGTTCTTCCAGATTTTGGAGGGGACGGGGCGGGCAAAGGAGAGGGAAGGAAGAGAGAAACTGCATGTGAACATTTTTGTTTGGGGGGATTAAAGGCATTTAAGGGACCTTTACAAAAATCACATTTAAGAGACCTCTTGTTCATCTTGCGAATGGTACAACAACAGCTTGCAGGAAATGATAATTATCTCCTACTACCACTTGCTGGTACCCTATAAAATATTCTTTTAAAATATCTAATGCGTTGAGGTGTGTCAAGTAGCTTTTTCACCACATGATGTGTGATAAACAGGATATCTCTCGTAATCAGAAATCTAAAGCATGCGGAATGTAAAGATTAAAAGAGCAGTGTTTTTCTTTAAATGAATGTAATCAATGCGCTTATTAGTTTGCTGCGGCAGAAGGAGGGAGTGGGTGGGTGTTTCAGAGTTGGCACGTCTATTTGGCAACAGTGAATAGCCTGAGTGTTTATAGAGAGAGCTCTGTGGAATCCCTAGATTCTGCAGATTTCCTTACCAATTTTGTCTCGGATAATTAAGGATTTTAAATAATAAAAGAAAAAGTTAAAGAGGAAGTACAAGCTCCAGCTGGATCAAATAAAAAATAAATTAAAAAAAATAAAAAAGAAGGGTTCTTAAATTCTCAATATTGCCTTAAAACTAAAAATCAGCACTAAAGCACAATTTGGCTCTTAAAAGTAACTATGGAAAACTGGCACCTGCTTCCTCAACAGATCTACTCCCTGGGTGTATCCAGAGATATATCTTCTTAAACTAGCGATTAAAAAAAGTTTCTACAGCTGTTGGACCTGCAAGACACAAGCCGTAAACGGGACAGGACTGAGCTGGAGTCTTTCTGGTCCCTACCTGGCCGCACTGACCGAAGTCCCCAGCCCCGGCTTGGGCTAAAGCTGTTGCCGGCCGTGGTGATATGCAAGCAGCAACCCCGGTGTCTTCAAATCCCACTCGCTCCTTCAAGGAAGGCGAAGATGTTACCGCAGCTCTTCTTCTCTAAAATGAAAAACGTATCCAGGTTTGCACAAACGCAGCCTGCCCGCTTTTTGGTCGTGCCTGGGTACGGCCCTGGCAGACCGTCGCTGGCTGGGACGAAGCCGTCCTCTCCTGCCTGGTGAGCAGGACAGACTTGGCTTCGCGCAGCCAGCGCATCGCCTGCGGGAGCAAAATTCTGGGTGCAACAAACTGGCCGTGGGGTCACTGCCTCTTTCATGCCCGCGAGGCTCCCGGAGAGCCAGCGTGGCTGCTGCCGTCAGGAGGAGGGGAAGACACAGAGAAGGAATATCACTGGGGTTTGAGGAAGGACGGGTGCCAGCCCAAAGCAGCGGTCACTCGGCGTACCTCTCCACCACAGCTAATGGCGGCAGAAACAAAAGGTCTGACCTGCTCTCCTGCCCCGCCTTTTCTCCTTTCCATGGCCCAGCCCAGCCTCTCATCCTACAAACACAATTCTGTTTCATCTACGATTCCAAGAAGCCATAAGGCCAGGTCTGACCACCAGCTAAAAGTTGCGTAGCCATATTAGGTTCACGAAGTCCCCAAAGCCTGTTGAACTGAGCCCTTGGAGGGCCGGTGGCCAGCTCGGAGCAGATGAGGAGGCAGCAGCACTGGTCTTCTCCGAGAGCAGCATCTCCGGTGCTGTTGGACACGAGGACTTGGCTCAGGACATGGCACAAGGGCAGCAGCACAAGCTGCCCGTGAGTAGGACAGAGGAGGTCGGGGTGCCAGGCGTTAGCACGCTCTTACTTGGATTCTCTACTGAAAGCTTGGACGCTGTCGGAAAGACCAAGAGCTAAGCAGGCATCCAGTGCCATTCCCACTGTGTGAGTGTCACCAAATTCCTGCAGCTCGTGGGCAGGTGGTAAGCAATTTCTCTGTAGTCACATACGAGCTCTGGAAAGGAGCAGGAGCTAAACTATTTCTCATCTCCTAGCCCAGCACTGTAAGAACTTCTTAATTGCAGTATTATTCTGAATTGTTCCAGTCTTTATAGCTATATGACTTCCCTAAGTCATAACTACAGCACAGTTATCAAATTAGCTCAGGGAATAAATTTCTTCTTTATATCAGAAAGAATAAACTATCTTCCCTAGTTCTAATACATATAATCTATGTGCATAATACCTGCATGCATACGTGTGTGTGCATATATATGCACATAATACACTGATCAAATACTACTTTATTATTAAGTGGCAATGTCTGGTTGACCTGATTCTGTTTCCTACTTTTACCATGACTAAAAGAGACTGATACCCTTGGGGAATGTATTATTTTGCTAGTTATATGAAATTAAAAGCTAAGTAAAACCAGCCGAAATTCAGAATGGGGAAAAATCTGCATATTGTGGAGATGATGTATCTGGGTTTGTCCAGTCAGTGGCTAAAGGAATTAGAAAAAATAGTATTTAGGGAAAAAAATATTTTTTTTAAATGTATATATACCTACTAGGTGCACTTTGCCCTTTTTTTTTTTTTTTAAATTTAAAAGTCAGAAAGTTACACTAAGCCACTAAAGCACAGAACACCACCATGCACTACAAAAAGTCATAATTCCCATATCCCAGCTCTGCCAGACCCCCATTCAGGAGGCTCCTTCTTCCCTGGGAAGCCAGCTCCTCCTCAGACACTGGCACCCTCCTCCTACCCCCCCAAAAAAAGAAAGTTTATGTGCTTTTTATACTTTCTCCAGGAGCCACTTCCCTACACTTGCATCAGACCCAACATCCAACGCCAGTTTAATGTAATTTTTGCTTTCAGGCCATTGCACTGCGGCTTCACTCCGGGAAACACCGGCAGGGACCAACAAGGGACCTCCAAACAGCATGGCAGACCCGGCAGCTCTCTCCAGCTGTTCAGTGCTTAATGCCGCGCTGAGGGTGTAGTCACGGCTCCGGGGCTTTGCCAGCTTTAGGAGCCTCACCAGAACTTTGTGGTCACAAACCGCAGGGAGCGGAGGAGCCTCCGTACTCGGGATGTGGCTGTCCGGTCGGGGGCAGAGGGAGAAGAGACGAACCTCCAGCCACTTTGCTCGCCGGTGTATGGGCAAATCTGACGAAGCCCCAGCAGGAGTGTAACCCGAAAACCACACTGTGCCATAGGCATCGAGGGGATTTCAGAGGCTGAAGGTCAGATCTTAAATCCTTAGGAATGTACGGGGCTGATGTGAAGGGCCATGAAGTCCGTAAGATTTCCACCGACTACAGATCATGTCCTGGGGGTATCACACAGCAGGATGTGACCCTTAGGCGAGAGCAGAACAAATGTCAGCTGGAAGAGTCAGGCTGAGGAAAGCAGCGTTTGCTTGTTCCCAGCTGCAAGGTACAAAGCCCCATCCTGCGTCCTTTCTCAACACACACGGTATCTGAATAGAACCTTTTAAATCGTATCCTTCAAAGCGCTTTTCCAACTACTCAGCTTTGGCAGTGACCGTTTTCTCATGTGATGCTGATTACCCCTACCATTTCCGTGACCATCTATTATAAATAACGGCCGTGCACAGAACTGCGTAGGTGAAGCACATTAACGCCGACACCAGTCGGCGACGGGGCTTGCTAAGCTGCTTCTATGGGAAGGTCCCTCCCCCCTCCTATTTTGATTTTTCTGCTGCTATACTTGATGACTAGCAATAAAAATGGGTAAACACAGATCCAAGGGAAATGAAACTACATCTGCGGAACATTCAGAGCCAAAATACACAAGGTGGATAATTTGCATGCTGGATGTAAAAAGTAGTTACGCAGCTTTCTTCCTACTCTTTACATCTCCATAAAACATAATAATGGATTTCTAATTATACATCCAAATAATGGGCAAGCTGCAAGATGCTGGGGGAAAATTGGAGAGGGGGAAAGAATCTAACCAAAGGTACAGATGTAATGAGGGTAGTGACATTTCTATAAAGATGCTTTAATGGTTGTTAAGTAGTCATTCTGAAACAGAAATTTTTTAAGTGTCCTAATAGGAGTTTTCATTTTCAGACAATTTGCTGTGCAGTTAAGTGATGTCAGAATACAAGCTGTAATCTACTACAATGTCCAAAGAGGAGCTGTTTTCACGCCCATTACAATATATAATTGATTCCTAAATTGGCTTTCTACAAAAGAAACCAATCAGATTCATGCCAAATTCAGGCAGTGGATGAAGCCTTGACTTTTGATGTTAAACATCTGACAAACTTCATGCTAAACTAAAGCATTATGTTTGTAAATTGTAAGCTGCTTAAGGTAAAAACAAACCCACAGCGGATTACGAAACACAGCCGGTGTCCCCCTTTTTTTAGCAAATGACGGAATACGAATCAGCCACACTGCAGTGGGGAAGGGGCACGTCTTCTGCCCGTGCAAAAGGTGCGAGAGCTCCGGCCAGCAGTTCCTCAGCATCGCTCGGTGCCACAGCTTTCACGCTGAGCAGCAATTAAGTGTCCGGGCTGGTTCCTCTCCTAGAACCTGCCCAGGCTTCAGCAGCTGGGAGGGCTGGCTCGGTGCTCTAGCAAATGCAGTTGCCCTTGACTTTCTGCTGCTGCGCCAAGGTGTTCTGCCTCCTGCCTGGTTTTTGTTTTGTACCTTGGGATATCCTTATGGGACAGCCGTTTTGCATGTGACTGGTCTGAGGCACGAGTCTTCCCGAGGGTAACGCGTATGCTTTCCACACTCAGCCCATCAGTATCGGCTCCATCAGCATACCTGATGCAATCAGCTATCCCCGATGAGTTAAGGCAGAGATTACCCAGTAATCTTGCTGTTATAGAAACAAAGAAGCAAATGTTTTTCTAATGAAATTTTCTAAATATCGTTTTCCTTTCTCATTTTGCCTTAGTCAAATAAAATCATTAAGTGTTCTTTGCAACTTGTACAAATGAGCCCTTCAGCCTTGGAAGCACGCACTTAGAGGAGAAAATAATCTGCCTGTTTGCTTAACCTCTGAAATTAAACGGAGTTCAGAGGTAATGCTGGGGGTTGGGGGGGGATTTAGAATAGGTCTCAATGTGACTTTTTCACAGGGAAAGAAACTATGAGGGAAGCTGACTGTTAAACCTGTCTGTTTCATCAGTTCTCCTAGCAAAGAAATAGGTGTCTCGGGTGAAAAGCCACAGGAGGGACCCCTGTGGCCTTGGCCCAAAAACATCCAAGAGACATCAGCACTCATGTCAAGGTCTCACTAAAGAAGAAGTTTTTAATTCCCAGGAATTTAACTGCAGCTGAGGGAGGAGAAAACTAAATCCCTCTCTACCTTGCAGGTGATACAATCCATGGATGAACATTTACTAAACAAGATCTTAAATGTCTATTACATCTATATGGTGAGAAGGGGGAGCCCTTGCTTTAGCATCACTGGGGTCCACCCCCCCCCCAGAACTTGACAGCCTCAGCGAGATCTTTCCAAGTCTCACTTCTCTCTTGCAGCAAACACCAACAGCAAACCCACCAGCACCACGCCTGGCACTGCACCGCACCCTTAGCTATCCCCAAAGCCGCTTACCGAGGTGGGGACGTCCATCGCGGGTTGAGCATGAACGGTGGCATGCAGCAGAACGTCGCAAGATCCCGACAACACAGCTGCCCTATGATTTTGTACGTGAGCTGAGCGGGGAAGATATTGTGTGACCATGTGCTTGCGCTCTCCTTTGTGCAATGAAGTTGAATGAAGCAGATGTTGTGTCTCACGCGGTGACATATTTTCAGTATGCATGTCAGCCTTCTCAGGCATTGGTGTTCCCACGTAGGAGCCCTCAGCAGGGATTTTGCTGGCTAAACTCACACTTGCAGAGACGGGCCTGTGGTCTCTGCCCAAGTGTGAAAAGTGGTACGTGTAAGATTAAGTCACAAGGTCCTTTACAAAGCAATGACCTCTTCTTCCTCTGTTACACAGCGTATAACAACATTCTTATCATTTTATTGTTGACAACAAATAATCTATACAGCTCTTGCTTTGCACAGTATTTTCCTCCAAAACCTCTGTTACATTCTATGACCACAAGTTTAAACAAAAAAATCCTGTGGATACCTCCACCAGCTAAAAAGCTTTATAGCTGCCACCGCCTATATACAATCCAGTGCGCAAGGTGTAAGGTATAGAAGGTCAAAGTTTTAGAGACACCCCCAACCCAAATCCTGCAGAGCTGGTCACAGGACCTGTGGCAAGCACCCACCACTCTGGTTAACATTTTGTCGTCAGTACTGGCAGCATCTGCATTTATTGAAACGATGAAGAAATGGTCAGCAGGCATCTTGAATGCCTTAAAGATTTAGTGTGTTAAAATACAGACCTCCTCTGTGGAACACCCAAGGCTGTTTTTTCCTTCAAAATGAGCAAGTTCCCAGCTGAGCAGAGGAGCACCCATTCCTGCTGACATGGCTGGTAACTAGGAAAGAAATAGCAGGTGGGATTGGAATTGCCCACGAGAAAGATTTCAATATTCAGTTATTTAATACTGAAAACCAACAGCAGAGGTGATTGCTGACTTAGTGGATGAGGGTGGATTCTACGCAATATGACATCTAAAACCATTGCTGCCTGTTTGTCTGTTCTGTTCTTCTCCCACACCCCTTTGTTTATGTGGGCAGGTACACAGGCAGCAATTTCTGTTCACATGTTTTGCAGGACATTTAGTAAGCTACTACAACTGATACCCACTGGGTGCTAGCGGAGCATAAAAAATACATTTGCTTCCAGTTCCAGCCCATGAATATTCATCTATATAAAATATCACAGAATACTGTGAAAATTAATTTCTGTATGGACAAGGATTTTCTGTAACTACAGATGAGATGCAGTTTCAGTAACAAATCCCCCACCCCTTAGCCAACACTGGTTTCTGGCATTTTATCTAAATAATTATATTTATTAGTTATGTATATGATTAATATGAGATTGCTAAGGGTAGGTTTAGGTTGGACATAAGGCAGAAATTCTTTACAATGAGGGTGGTGAGGCACTGGAGCAGGTTGCCCAGAGAGGCTGTGGATGCCCCATCCCTGGCAGTGTCCAAGGCCAGGCTGGATGGGGCTCGGAGCAACCTGGTCTGGTGGAAGGTGTCCCTGCCTGTGGCAGGGGGGTTGGAACTAGGTGGTCTTTAAAGTCCCTTCCAACCCAAACCGTTCTGTGATTTTAACTTTGTGATGACTGGCACAATGTTACTGTACCACTTCCAAGCTTCAGAGATCAGCTAGCATTTCTTAGCATAACATTGTAATATTAATTTGAAGGTATTACTTATACCTTGAAATTAAATTGCCAAAAGCTAGCATTAACTGACATTTATTATTTCTCACTAAAATGTTTCTCTTGTCAGGAGAAAAAAAAAAACAAAACAAACTGGAACTACAGTTCCACCCTTTTGAAACCCAATACATTTATTTTCATATTAATGTGTTGTTATAAAATCACTATTTATAGGGAAGATTCATCATTTCTTTCCCAAGTATCTACATACCACTTCTGAAAATAGCTCGTTTCATTAGATTGCAAACTGCTCCATCTTGTGGTAACATAGCAGCATTAATACAAAACAGAAACATCCTTGCAGCTTTACCCTCTGAGACACTAGAGAAATGTGACAGTTACCAGTAATCAGTGGCACAAATATGTTCCATTTGTCTTAGAGACAATTTTGGCAACTTAATTCAAAGCAAAACATCAATGTAGTGGAAAAAAAATAAAAATAAAAATAAATAAAAAAAAGAGTCTGGATGAATCACAACATACAATGACCAGAAAGCGCAGAAGGCTTATTTCTTCTTACCCACATGAGCACCTGTCACATTCAGGACACTTTTCTGAAATCTCGTTGGCAAGATAAGTTGGTCCATACTGCAAGTGGTTCAAAATTGAGACCTGAGAAGCCTGGCTCGGACACAGTTAGTAGGTAGGTGTTCAGGACTGCTTCTTTCAATAACGTTGGGAATGCAAGGGAATGAGAGGAATGGGAAGTTAAACCACATTATTCCAGCTGATAAACCAATTCTGCTACTGTGCTGCTGTCACAAACCAAAATTAACAACCCCAATGAAATTTCCTTATTTGGCTCTCCCATAAGATACTTCAGTTCTGATGAATCTGTAAAAATGAGTAGAAAAAATTCTAGTCTCACTTTTTGATCACCTTTAACACTACAGAAATAGTCCTTCTTAACACAATTATTTTATCTCCTGACTCCTAAATTTTGATGTTTATTGCAGATGATTGACAGGAACTTTATACAAGTGAAAAATGCAAAAATTACATACAATTCTGCTTTTTCTTTTCAAAATGCTTCTCTCTTTTGGCTTAGTTTCAGGATTAGCTGGAAGCCTGAACAAGCTTATGAAGCAAGTGACCTGGTTGCACAGCATTAACTAGTATTTCTAGGGACTTCCCTAAAAAGTTGTGATAAATTCTGAAACTTTGCCCTATCTAAAATTTTTGCTGGGTCTAAACACCAAAGGCCATGCCCATACTTTTTAGGAAGGTAAAATGCTAAGAAATCCATTAAAACATGATAAAAGACTTTATATGTTTTAAGTACTGACATGCTGGTGCATTCATAGCTTTATTGCCTGATAATGAGGCAAGAACATTAATATGGTCAAACTGATCATTTTTCCTTTCTTTTAAGATAAAAATTTCTACTATTTAATCTCCTATATCTTCTTCAGCTAGCACCTTCATTTAAGTCTATGTGCTTATGTATGTTTTGTTACATAAGCATGTCAAAAGAATCCTTAGGTACCTGTCCCTGCATGGATATTTACTGAATGCTTTTATTACAAGTCACAGCTTTTACTGAAACATGACGGTTATTTTGCTACACACAAAACAATTCAGAGGTAAATCAGCAGAAATGCTAATTAAGCTATTTTCTATTTGCCTTAGTGTAAAACATGTCTCATGCAACCACCCATTTGTTTTTCAGAGTCAGGTGAATTGCCTCAGCTGTTGAATTCAACTTAAGTCACAGAATCACAGAATCGTTTAGGTTGAAAAAGACCCTTAAGATCACCAAGTCCAACCATAAACCCAACACTGCCAAGTCCACCACTAAACCATGTCCCTGAGCACCACGTCTACACGTCTTTTAAATACCTCCAGGGATGGTGACTCAACCACTTCCCCAAGCAGCCTGTTCCAATGCTTGACAACCCTTTCAGGGAAGAAATTTTTCCCCAATATCCAATCTAAACCTCCAGTGGCACAACTTGAGGCCATTTCCTCTCATCCTGTCACTTGTTACTTGGGAGAAGAGACCAACACTCACCTTGCTACAACCTCCTTTCAGGTAGCTGTAGAGTCACATATTTTGATTAACTACCTAAGCAATGAGAAATCTTGCCCAAGTTTACTGAGTATTCTCATGAAACGAGAGTTAAAAAGAAGCACAGAGTGGCTTTGGGGAGTAAGGAATCAGAAACACATCAGTCAAGGATTCATACCCAGTTTCCGACCTTCTCCGTTTTACGCAGTTCAAGAGGTCTATTTTCTTGCTGCCCCCTCTTGAATGGTGCTCGGGAAAACGACGACCCATACAGATCACTCATAGTTGTTTATCACCTGCAGTGACCTGCTAGCACCTTTTATTACCTCCGAGGTGTAATGTTTTGGGTATAATCTACAGCAAGTAAGAAGCAGGGCACATACTCTAGCACTTAGAAAATCTGGCTGCTGGAGGAAGATCCAAGTACTGAAGTCTTCTAAATTAAAAGAAAGTTGGAAGGTGCCCTGTTGTTAAAACTACTGAGTTGAATTTTTTTTTTCTGCTTTCTTCTGGTGAGATGAACTTTATACTCTTTTTTGCTGTAGCCCAGTTCCTACAGGAAGGATGAAGGATATGCTCTTCCTTGGAAGCTTTATGTATTTGACCTCTGTCCCAGGAAGGAAGTTGGCAATAAACCAAAACCTTGCACTTTTGGGTGAGTGCTGTAACCACTAATCTATTTTGGAAGGCTACAATTATAGACAGGAGGTGGGCAGCACTGTCATCACCTCCTGCTTCTGATTTTAAAAAAGAAAAGTTATGACTGTATTTGGCAAAGAGTCCAATGCTATCTTTGTGCATTAGCCATATTCGGAGCACATCTCCTTGAGCAGGCCCCTTGAGATTTAAGGGGTGGAGAAGAGTATTCTAAAAAGATTATCTTCAGCCTAATCCCTCCAGCTCTTTCTGCATTTGGGGGAAGAGGAGAAAAACTGACTCCTCCAGAGGGTGATTCAGAGCACCTAAATTTAGGTACTTGCTCTGAATCACTCCCTCCTTAACCTAGGGAGGCATCCTGGAGACAACTGACTCCACAGGCAAAGGTTATCCTCTGTGACTGTTCCTCTCTCAACATCCCCTCAATTGTCAGTAATATTCTCACTAGTTTAACTCCACCATAGCTTAGGTGGGAGGTTATCACTTATCCCCAGATACCTGTGAGGCAGAAAAGAAGGCATGTCAAAGTTGTCCAAATACCTGGTTAGTGGCTGCCTAATTCCAGAATTTAGATAGTTAAGTCACTAAACAAATAGACGGATTTTTTAAAGTTATAATCCACCACCAGTTTCATGAATCATTACCGACTTCAGTGGAGCTAAAATGCAAAACTGGCACTCAAGTTACTATTTTAGATTTAGCATTTTGGCAAATCACACCACAGTTTTCCACAATTTTAAATAAATTTAAAAAGCAACACACAACTTTCTTTAAACAGAGAAAATATAGTTGTTATAATGGAAAAAGTCTTTATTACTAAATATATTTATATAACAGTTTTAAATCATAAATCAGCATGGTTTGAAATTCTGGTAGCATTCTGCCGCTCTTTAAATACTCAGCGCTTTTTCCAGGTGAATTTCCGTCTGGCTCCCTCTTGACCAGGCTTTTTTCGTTCCTTCACACGTGGGTCGAGTGTTAGCAGTCCAGCTACAAAACACAGCAAAGCACCCATTTGTTTACTGTTATTAGTTAGTATTACAGATATACGACATGGGGGGGGGGGGGGATTTAAGGCAGCCAAAAACTTTGCATATGAATTGTAACATCTAGAAGGATAAGGGTTCAGTATAAAACATACTGAAAGGAATTTAATCAGATCCTCTAACATTTTAACTTTTCTTTAATAACTGAACTATCTTCATGTTTTCCTTTACAAACCACTAAAAAAAAAATCCCACACTGCTTTCTATCTATATTGCTTAAGCCTTTAGAGCAGTGGTCTCCAAACTTTTTTCATCATGCACTCCTATCAGCAAAATATTTTTGAGTATGCACCCCCAATATATGTATATGTATTCATTTATAAATTATATACACTAGTGAAATTCTAAGATTTTCTTCCTGCACCCCAGTGGATCATTATGCGCAACACCCCTCTTGAGACCACTGCTTTAAAGTACACTTACTGTTTCCAAAGTATATTTGGCAATGTCCAAGACATGTTCAGAATTATGCTGATCTCATTACAGATTCCCAACTCATTACAACGTCAGTTTACAGGGGTATTCCTAGAAAGTCATACTTGTCAGTACTGAAAAGCTATAGTCAAAGAAACCTGTTGCAAAGATACTACCATGAAGATAGCTTTACTTCCATGGATGCCAATGAGTGAAAAAAAATCGCAGCTGTTCTGCCAGTAATATACACAGGTATTCTCCCTACTAGTCCAGAAAGAGCATAGTTAAAAGCTCACTGTTCATAATTCTGTATTTGCTGAAACAGTATGGCATCTAATCACTGAGAAGCATCAAATACTCCAGTTATCCAAATGAGTTCTGTCTTATCCTAGGTAACTTGTAAACTCTAAATATTAAAGCAAGAGAGGGAAGAAGCTCCTTCAGTCTGGCTAGTTGCACGTAATAATGTTTATCCTCATTACCATCCCTTGAAAGCTAATCCTCTAGCGTTTACGTTCAAGAATAAAACTTTTTTAAACACAAACAAGCTGCAGCTAACCAAGTAAAACAAAATACAATCAGTATCTTACAGCTCACTAATGCCTGATCCAGATATATTTGTTGGTGAATACTCATTCATGTTTTGTGATTCTATGTTGAAGCAATATAAGCTGGTTAATAGACCTAAGAGAGGTCATGAACAGATGTAAAAATGCTCAAGAAGCTGTCCAAAATGTACAAAAAGGATGCTAGGAAACAAGCGAAAACAGTTTACAAATAAATGCAGATCCCTTTCATAAAATATACAAGGTTTCACTGAGATTATTTACTCAAATTTGCGCTATCTGATCTTTAAATGATCCTTGTATTAATTCCATTAATTACCGGAAGCACATTAAGAAACATTGAGATAATTTCAATTCCTACCTTGCCTCATGAATTCCACCTCCTTTTCTGTCACGAAACTCCTTAAGGCTTTTGAAGAGGCTAAACGTATTGCTCCAGCCTGTGTGGATCTTCCTCCACCAGAGACTGTGCAAACCATATCATGTTTTCCAACTCTGTCAAGAAACTGGAAAGGGAACAACAACTGTTCTCTAAAAAAAAAAATTGTAATAAAAATGAAATAGCTACATGTATATAAAGTTACATGCTATGTACATTTCTTATCATAGTATATACAAAAAACATAGTTAACTTCAGGCAGAGATCCAGAAAGGCATTAATCTCTAATTTCCTACTGATATCAACTAAATCAATGGGAAATCAGCAGCTAGGAGCATATGCAAACTGCCAGTGGTAAGTATTTTAAGTTCGGTTTTACAATTACTTTTGTTTCACTAATTATCTACAGATGCCAAGATCCGTCAACTCTATTCTTAAGCTCAGAAATCACAATACAAAATAAAAATCACTTAAGGGATAGAAACCTTATGTCAGCCTTATGAGAAGTCTTCCCTATGTCAGACTGTGCACATCCTCCAAAATCTGAAGCTTTACATTAAGAGTCTCGCCTTGTTTGCTTCCGCTATGTTACTGTATGCCAGAGTAATTACACATGCGTACAATTTGCAAATCTCTCAGGAAACACTTAAAGATACTGTTTATTTTTAAAATAAACTGCAAGCCCTTTCTAAGGGGACCAAAATTCAAACTAAATAGTCTGTGCTCTTAGTTTTTGTGTCCCTTCAGAAAGGGAGAGACAAGAAACACAGAGCAAAGCTTACCTATCAGTTCTTATACTACTGACTTCTGAAGCTAGGAGAAAAAGCAAGATCAATTTTCATAAAACATAGTTGTACAGAAACAAAAACATAGCATCAACTCTGTGAAAAACAGCACCAAAATATAATTGCATGTCATGACTTCTGCTGGAATACTTCAAGTACAGTAAGAATACAGCGTTTCATAGTGCTCTCACCTGTCTTGCAGCACTGGGAAGTAATGTAACATGTCTATTCCATTCACTGTAATTTTTCCAGTCCCATTGTCATAAACTACTACAGTAGCTTTTGCAGTTTTTCTTGTACCTTAAAGGAATTAAAACCAATCTGTTATGAGGCTTCAATATTCTACAGAACTTCAAGTGCCCAAGAAGTTAAGCAAATCTCAATCCTTTCATACAGCACCAGCTGTTTCTTTCTGGAGGCTGAGGTAACAGAAAAAATTGAGAAAGAAAGAAATACAAACAATGAACAACTAACTTTCAATATATTTTAATCAATGTCTATTAAGATGGGAAGGGTGTTGGCAGGAGGTAGCGGTAACACTCTACCTCCCATAACTTCAGTAGATCGGGACACTTTCTTGACCCAGTGATGTCACAGTATATAAAAAACAGTTTGTTGAACACTTACCATTTACAATAAGCAAAATTTCTAGTAGTATTAAAATACTGTATGAAAATCATACAATGGTACAGAAGTTTAAGAATATTCACATGGAAAAAGTCAACACTTTAACTATACTGGTATAAGCAATGCCTATGCATCACTTAGCATAGTTTCCTCAGAAATTACTACTTACAGTCAGTTCTCTCTATGTGCATTAGCTTCAAAGTTAAACCATGACAAACACTCTGTGCTAAAGCCTCATACCAATCTTCTACAGCACAAAGGAAGCAATTATTCTGATAAAGGAATTATGAAACAAATCAGACATTTTTCTTAATTTAGGGGGGTGATGGCATACAAACAAGACTGTTCTTGAACTTATAAAATCTGATGGCTTTAATTAAATAACATGGGTTGCATGTTTATCAAACTTCAGTAACTACTGTTCTGAAGACACTATTGAAAACCAGTGTGGATTAAATCCCAGTTTGGAGCTCTCCCATCTCCTTGTTGTCACATCATCTTGAAGCCAGCCCAGCTAAAACAGAACTCTCTAGCTGTTGTGCCCCTCAAATTCTCTGGGACCTTTGTTCTTATTGTCATCTGCTGCCTGGTGCTTAAGAATACACATCATCTCTGACTAAGATTCCTCTTGAAAGTGCAACATAAAGTGTATGCGTGTTCATATGTTTTGTCCAGAAAGTCATCAGACTTTCCTATAGATGTTGTTGCTACATTACCTTTTCTAGGCAATCATTCATATCATACCCCATTCTTCCACTCTGTGTCCCTCCACTGAAAATGTAAGCAGTCTGTATTTAGAAGACAGAGACCTTCACAGCTCTTCTTTAACATCCCCTCTGTCTCTGTACCAATGACTGATTCCCATCTCTGTCCCATAATGCTAGCTGTAGTTCATCCACTTGTTAAAAAAAATTTAGGAATTCCCTCTTTGCATTTTCCTAGGCTGTTTGTAAATATCCAAATGCCTTGCAATTTAGTCTTTGCATCTTCAAAATTCTCCTTTTCTGGACAGCCCACAAAAGTAATGATAAAGGTTACTTAGCGGTGTAAGCAGGCCACTTCTATACTAAGCAACAACACTGTTACATCCATGCAACTCTCCATATGTGTTTGTGCTCCCCCAGCCCCCCGCCCTTTATGTTCAACAACCAAGCCAGCAGTGAAAGTCCTTTTGTATCCTACAACATGTAGCACAACAGGGTCCTCTCTACAGAGGTACTACTGTATAGAAATACAACTAAAAACTAACAGTCAATAGACTCTGTGCCAAAAACTTCCACTTTGTTACCAGGCCATGTCATAACTCAGTATGCCATAACATTAATTAACAATTATACATGCAATATACACATAAACACGTAAAATTAAGTAGTGACACATGCAGCAGTGCTGTACATACTATAAAGAAAGTACTGTGAAGAGGAAAAAATTTTGCATTACCAACCAGCTTGAAATTATTACCTTCACCAGTGCTGAAGGCCACTCCTTGCTCATCATATTTCAAGGGCTCAATAACTACCTTTTTAAGCTGTGCAGGAACTTCTTTGGAAAACTTTTGTATATGCTTCTCCTCCATGTCACCACATGGCAACGTCATCAATTTTTGTAAGAGTTGAATAAATCTTGAATACTGTAGAAAACAAGACTTCATTAAAGGATGCAAGTGTAATTGCATTTGCTAAAACTTTCTATTTTTATATAATTGATCTTTCCTACTTCACTTTTATTGATGATTTCTGACAAGATGACACTTTTGCACCTACATGCTGATTTAAGAACAGCATGGAGATGCATCATTTTCTGTGTGACTAAAGATACCTAGTTCTTTCTTCAGGCAACAATGAAACTTTAATTCAAAGCATAACCAAGTCCTTTGTAAAACAAGATTATTGTATTAGAATGAAGTTCATCTCTCTTTTAAAAAGAAAGCATTGAGGGGGGTCTTCATTCTTTTATTATTGTTTTATAAAAATGGCAAAAGGAAAAAAGGTTTTCACCTCATTTTCAGTAAGTCAGCATGTTCATTGACTTGGAAATAATTTTATTTCACTAAACTGAACCTCTTAAATGATTATGTTTCATAATATATACAGGAAATACCTTCCTACCTATCTTTGGCTGTTCAAGCTGAGTTACTTTAATGTTTATGATTTCCTTTAAAACTGAACAATCAAGCTATTTAAAAATTCAAGAGATACTTGACTTAAAGGGCAACCTCTTGAAATAAATTATCCTTCGCTACTGTGTGGTTCTCCTTCCCCCTTACACCCGCTCCAAAGTTCTTCAACATGTGATTAAAGAGTAAAACACCTCTGTGTTAACCCATTTGTGCTGAAAGCTGGGATGTCCTGTTACAAAGTATTACCAGCAGGAGCACTAGACAGCTGGTCACTAGATATAAAGGTATGCTATCATCTAAAAATCAATTTTTCATACAGATATCATAACCTTATTTTTTAAGCTTTCTTTACTCACAAGCTGTTATTAAAAGTATTTTTTTCTTCTCTCTGTTACCAGAGTCTTCAGCATAAAATTAATACTTTTCTTGTAACCTAGAAATAGCCCCTGGAACTCTGACAAAACTTAGAAAGCAACTTCTGTCTAACAATGACACAGACATGTGGTTAAGCCTTTGAAGAGCAGAAATATAAAAATACAAAAATGTAAAAATTAGAGGCTATAGATGAAGAAAGCTTCCAACAGTTCTCACTTGCAAAGTGCAAAGGAAAAAATATCAATAGTTCTGATTTTGTTTAATAATGCAAACACCACTTAAAATTTTGTTATAATGGCAAAATACAAGAATTTGAGCAGTAAAGACAGGTAGCTCATACTGAGACATTTCAAACACATTTAAACAATGTTCGTTCCTATAGGCTGAGGCTTTGTGGTTTTACATGCGAGAGGCCACTATGTAAAAGGGTTTGGGGTGGGGTTTTTTTGTTTCTTTTGTTGGGGTTTTCTTGGTTTTGTTTTTAGTTTACTGCAGTCTACTTTTGCAGACATAGTGTGTACAAAAAACAAGCAGTGAAGAACACCAAAGTGTTTGGTTGTACAATTAAACTAGTTCCTGGCATTCTGAGAGGAAAACAGCCACTCCAAATGCAGGAGCTACTGAAAACACTGAGGTCTGTAACTGCTTCTACTGCAAGCAAGATAGAGGAAGTCTCCTGGGTATACCAGGATGGAGAATTTACAACAGCAATTTCCAACTTATGCTTAGGACCACAATCTGCTCAAGACCTTTTCCCATGGCCCATAGACAAAGAAGTCATCCCATGTTACTGTTCTGGATGACAAGTGAGCAAAGGGCACGTTTGCTGCTGCTACGCTATTTTTGCAACGATGTTGTCCACAGGACAGAAGAGATTGAAGAACACTGTTTCTAGGTGAGAAAATAACTTGGGATGCTCAGACAAACAGTGTTATATTCTCTGGTACAACCATATTCAAGCTTACACTTCCAAAAGAAAACCAAAGCTGGCTACATAGACTGAACCTGCAGTTACAAAATCTAGTGTTATTTAGGGGACTGTAGAAAAAAAAGCTCTGAGTCACAAAAAAAGCATACAACTATCAGGGTGAATAGTCTTATTCCCAGATACATGTAAAGAAAGACTCCAAGTCTAGACAGGGATACAGTTTCCAGATACTGGGCAAACTGCAAAACCCTCCTCTCTCCCACCATATTTTGATATCAAGGAGAATATAACAAGAGATATCTGCATCAGACCAAAGATCTAAGTAGCTTTGTATCTTGTTTCTGATAATTGATTCTGTAACCAATCACTAAGAAAAAGGACTCCTCATTTCTCATCAGCCTTCTCTGTGACTTTTCTATCATTATCATGTCCTTCTTAAGATTAAATAATCAGAAACCCTGTGCAGGTTTACCATTACACAAGTCCATCGTGCTTCCCATGTTGAACATTTAACCCTTCTCTACAGTAAGGAACAGAAGTTCTAGCCCTGTCTGGTTTTCATCTATAACTAGAATAAATGGCTGTTTATTTCTATTATAAAGAGTTACTATACTCTGTTCCTGACTACATAATTAGATGAGAAGGCACAAGGGCTCTAGGCCGCACAACGTTACTAGGAGAAAGACTAAACTATGTTGGTAAGAACAGAAAACCCTTAATAGTTTTGTACAGTGCTAGATAAAAAAAAAGCAACACAGGTCACTTTTTAAAACATGAATGTAACAGTGCTGTAAGCATATATAGACTTAATGAGAGGGAAGAAAATTCTTTTGAAGAGCACCTGCTTCTACACAGTACCTTTTCAGTATCCAAAAATATACTGAGAGTCCATATTTTAAGATACAAGCCTCCTTAAGATTAGAAAGATTAATTACTTACATCATCATCTGACAGTCTTTCTAACAACATTTCTTCCAATTCAATCTTAGTCAGCCATCTGCTGCCAGCCAGGTTTCTGTTTAAAATATCACATATATTCTCCCTTTAATTAACCATGCAATTAGAGTTACATCACAAAGGACCACACATACAGTCAGTCTTCGTTCAGAAATACATTTTCCATTACAAATGAACACAGATCACATTCCTATAGTAAACACGAGAATGCCTACATTGACTTTAAAAGATCTGTCTTTTGAAAGGGATGGTAACTTCTTGTAGAGTTAACCACATGAAAATTATAAGTATCAGTTACACTTTATTCATATTATTGAAGTCCGAGATTAAGCTAGAGTAATATTGTAACAGTAAGTGATCTTTCCCACAACTTAGGACTTAGTTTTAAAAATCTGCTGCTAGGAAAAATTTGGTTTACAAGCAGAGAAGAAAAAAAAAAAATCAAAGGCAGAATGCTAAAATCAAATTCTAAAGTAACAGAATTTTGCCTCTGGTCTTTACTTTTCTGATCAATGCAAAAAAATCCACTAGCAATAAGCACAGTCAACGTACTAATGCAGCAATAACATACCATATTCTATCTACTGTGTAATCTTCACCTGCTCAGCACAGAAACTGCGGCGGTGATAGCAAAACCAGAAATTTCTAAGAAAACAGCCTCATACAGAGATGCTAACACAAAAAAAGCCAATGTTTGAAATAAATCTTTGTGAAATATGCATGATACAAAGTGACCAACTAAACAGAATGCCACCATAAATATATATGCCAACATTACCAGGTAAATTTAAGGCAAAGCTGTAACTAGCTTCTTACCTCTTCAGGTTTTTTAGAAACAATCTTAATGAATGTTTTCAGCAGCATTAAGGAAGCTGTGATTCAGAAAAGCACTCCTGTAGGTGATTTTAAGTAGTACTTCTTCTTAAGTATGTATTTTAATGCTTTTCTGAGTCATGTAAAAAACATTTCTTTAGAAACAATGGTGGTTTTAACAATAATTTTAAACTAAGTTTCCAATCTTGACAGACTCAAGTATACAATTGCATTTACATATTGCTACTGCCAGTGAAGTCAATGACATTTTTTACATGTGAAAAGCTATAAACTTAAAGCAGTTCAAGATCAGGCCCTAACCCTACAGTTAATATTACAGAATACGTCCAGAATAGATTTTTTTTGGGG
>JANZLQ010000060.1:5067881-5093783 GCA_026212715.1 Elanus axillaris
GGGGGAGGGGGGGAGGCAGGGAGGAACCAAAACACCACAAAAACCAAAACCAACCAAAACAGCTCTTCCCACTCACTCTTTACTTATACTTCGGAGGTAAATTATCCAGGCTAATCTCAGAGGAACTACCATATCCAGTATGGAAAATAAGTCTCAGAAATCCTTTAAATTCTGAGCTTTTACAAACCTAACATAGAAAAAACCCTTTCAACTCTGACTAGCTTTAGGTCATTTTTCACATCAGTAAATCCACTGGATGAGCTCTGTAAGGAGTCAGGTTATTTTTCAGCAGCATACACCAACAAACTAAATTCATTTTTTTCTCTTGTCTGCTCAGAAGCTAACATGAATCTAAGACAAAAAATTCTGTGGGTCACAGGACACTATTTATATCATGAAGAAACATGAACTTCTGTTATTTAAGAAATTGAAATAATTTCAGCAAATTAATCCTTTCTCTTCCTAACAAACAACAAATGGCTGAAATTAAGAAATGACAAACCAACATGATGTGCAACTGGAACAGCACGTAAATCTGGCTAGAAAATACATAGCAAGAACAGAGATAAAAACAACTTGGACAATAAAAAACTAACTATACAGAAAAGCAGTAAATGTAAAAATCAAAGCTTCCTAGCTGTATCCATTTCTTTTAAAGACTTGCTTAATTTAATATTCTAATATATCATAAAATCCTTGCAAAAAATCTCAAAATAGAAAATCAAGAATACAGCCTAAGAGAAGCAAACAGTTCTTGAAGCAAATACCCATTTCAAAGAAAATGCTGACTGTATGCACTAAGAAACTAACAACTGTAGCATCTCCCATAGCTGCTTCTGGTTGACATGTGTCTTTTCTGTCCAGTGGCTAACTAGCTGAAGAGCTTGCTGTGTGACATTAAAGAAGAAAAAGAAGAGAAACCGAATTCAATTACTAATAATGGTGATATTTAAACAAATACAACTGAATAAACTTTTCTAAAATTACTATATTTTTTGACAATTTAGATGTTCAAAGCCATTAGAAAAAAAACAGTGAAATAACTACTTTGATACTCTTCAAGTTAAATATTGTTAAGTAAAAATATTCAAGAACCATAATTAATGAAAGACTATTAAAAGAGCTCAGCTTCAGGTCTTAGGCTTTTTCCAACAGATAAGCAACTTATTTGGAATTTTAAAAGGTCTTGTTCTCTTATAAAAGAGTTTACCTCCTTTTTCAAAAACGTTTAATAAAGAAATAATTAGAAAACTTCATATACAGGAACACAGAATCCTGGATATTCTCTACTTAATTTTCAAATCACACTTCAGAACTTTTCTACAGGAGAGAATATTAAAAAGAGCAAGGAGAAATTAAAGAGGAAGGGAAACAGGTGGGGGTTCCCTATTTTAGCAGTCAGAAGTCAGCACTCCACAACATACATACTACAGGTAAGACAGTAAGACTTTTCAGCCTGAAATTACAATACAAATATTAGACAAGGACTGGGGAAAAAGTCTGGAAACGTGTTTGTGGAATAAAAGGCAGGTAGGGTGGAGAACTACAAGAAGTGCCAAAACAACACATTGAAGCATTTTAAGAAAACTAGTATCAATATTCATTCTAACTGGAAGCTTACCTTTTTTCCTTCTGAGGAAGAAGGTCTTGAGCTGTCAGGTGGTCTTGATATTTCTGAACATTCAGCAATTTTTCATATGTTTCCTAAAATGTATATGGAAAAAGTATTTAAATGCATTTTTCCATTTAATATTTAATTTTTGTTACTTAAAACACATGCTTATGTGGGTTTACTCTCCAAACACTTAAAACACAGAGGTCAGAAAACAAGAAGAGCTCTGACAATTAAAAACAAATATAGCAAGTTAAATCTAAACCAACAAACATTTAAGACAGTATATACATTATTTTCATATGCAGTTCAAAGTAATTAATTTTGAATTCTGCTATTTTTCTTCAACAGTGTTTGTTGCCTTCTTACATATGCTTGTAAAAAAAATTAATTCGCAACTCTACACAACTGCATTTGTGTAATGGATGCAACTCCAAAACATTTAATCAGTGCAGCCACACTTTAGTTTGACTTCCTCAAAATACTGACAAGGTTTACGATTGTAAATAATTTCATTCAGTTAAGATTTTTGTATGTTTAGAGTGTCAGCTTTATTGGTGGTCTGTATCAGTCAGAACTCCCTCTTACCCAGGCATGTCTATAAGGACACACATAAAGTTGTACATTTACCATAATCAGAATTTCTGTTCTTTCAAACATTAGATATTTACTCTGAATTTTCAGTATTTTTTTTAAACTGTTTTCTCAAAATTCTTAGCTATGCTATTATTTTTAAACAATGCTGTGACAGTGATTTAACACTTCAGAAAGACAAAGGAAAAAAATTCCCAAAAGTCACACTGAAAATATTACAGAAGAAACACGCTTTTCATAAAGTATTTTTGGGTTTGTGGGTTTTTTTTCCAGTTCATAAACATTTGGAGACTATTTGGTTCTAAAATATAACATCTAATATTATCTATAACACAACAGTGATTCAAATCCAAATTAAACAGGAGTATTTGGAGAATAATTGTAAGTGATATTGAAACAAAACAGGATTGTTTTATTACAACAAAGTACTTTTATGCCAAATAATTTATTTCCATTAACAAGTGAAAATAGAAAGCTTATCACTTTCATATACCTTATTAATTTAATGAGTTTTAGCAAATATTAGAGAGAAACTACAGTGTAAGAATTAGTCGGGACAAGGAACAACGGTTGGGGTTTTTTTTCTTTGCATTACTTACAAAAAACAGGGAAAGAAAAAATGTGAGACAGCTCTGTATCGTCAGAAATTAACTAATGAAATACTAGTTCTTCACATAACACTAGGATTTGCGACAGGATGCAATGAAATTTCAGCAACAGTTTACATTTAAAAAAAAACAAAACAAAACCCCCTTGCTTGGTTATAAGCTTCTACAGTTCAAACTGATTTATCCACCAATATAAAAACACCCGCACATATACTAAAAATATTTGTACTTAAAGTGTATGAACTAAGAACAGACTTATCTGAGCTGCACTCAAAGCATTTAAACAGGGACAATTCACTGAAGTCTTTGATGCAGGTCATTGGTGACATTTTTAACGGCACAGTGGAACAAAGGTATTTTTGGAATAACTCCACAGTGTAAAATCCTGAAGTACAAAATTGTCCACTTTTGTGAGACAGCATAAGAACTCGTACATTGTAGTAGTACGCCTTTCAGAAATCCTTCATTTTTGATAGAGATCAGATAGGAACTAGGAAAATTTTTCAACTTAAAAAAGTCTATTTATTTTCAAACACAGGAAGCATCATATAAAAGAGCACAACAAATCATATTTTCAAATATTTCCAAACCTGTAGATCTCAAAAAGATATGGTCACACTACTTTGGGCAAGATTCACATCACATCACTAATAATCTTAATGGCTCCATTCAGAGCTGACTATTACGCTGCAAAAATTATTGACTATACATTAAAAGCACAGCCATGGTTTATGTTAGAGGGCATTCGATGTGCCTGACACCAAGCAATTTTTAGGCATCTGTAGTTAGACATGAGAAAGAATCCGTACGGAAGCTTCTGCTCTGGGCTGCAGAGGGAGGAAAGAGAAGGGGAAGGAGGGCTGCGGCTGCCTCTCGACCAACTGGGGAGAGCTCACTTGCATCAGGCTTAGAGATTCCTGGGAGCTCCACGAGTTTCTACATTTGGAAGAAGTCAAACCAGGTACAAAGAAGGTATTTTGGTGTTAGGTGATGAGAAGAGGTACTGGGTTACTTGGTCTTATAAATGTGTAAGGAGGCTTTTCACTTTAGTGCTAACCTCTCGGCTTACCTCTTGCCTTGGTAAGGCATAGAGTGTCACCTTTCCACCTGGCAAAAGTAGTCTCCAATCTGGCTCCTCAGAAATACCCATCATCTGCACTATGCTCTGGCATATACTCTTAGGTATTGGAATGGTCAGCAAAAAAATACATGAGCCAGGAGCTCAACAAAACCACAACTATATCGCAGTTCTTTAAAAAAGGGCAGGGGGAAGGAATCCCAGTTGTCCCCTTAGGACAGACTGACTATAGTCAGAATTCCTTCTAAACCGCAACTGAAGTATTTTCAGGTAACATGAAACAAGTTAAAGGAAGACTTAAGGATTTTGCCATCATATTCAGAATCCACTGATAAACACAGGCAAGTAAAATGAGATATGGGTTGCCACCCACTACTTTTTAGCCTCAGAAATTCATTGTTACAATGACAAAGAAAGCTTTACAACAGCTGGAACAGTAAGAGTTTCCCAAAGACCCTCATAGGTGTTCTCAAAGAACACCAACACTCCACAGGCTGTGTAAGTTCTAAGAATGTGCACTTCTAAGAATTCAAACAACCTCTTTAAACTGTTCTGGTTAAATAACAGTAATCGTGTCCATTCATACAAAGAACCTTTTACACAGGAGATTAAGTCAAACAACATTTAAAAGTAGTATTTTAAAATACTTCCAAGTGTAAGAAAAACACTAAATACAATTTCCTGCATATTTCTGGCAATGAAAGTGGACTTACATCTCTTAGGAAACAAAATTTTGGTCTGAAGTATTAAAAAAAATATTAATGCATGTATTTAATCTCTGCATAGAGATGGAAGTCAGACTCAAAGAACTACTCACACGTGAAGTAAAGGATGTGGATGAGCCTTTGCAAAATCAGGAATCACATGTAATGCCCAATAATTTATCTGACAAATCTTCACTCCCCAACAGCTAAAGAAAGCTTCTGAAGACACACTTGCTTTTTCAAAGCTGGCAGGTGAAGGTTTTACTAATCACTTCAGGATTCAATAGTCCAATTCATGAATGTACACATCTGTGTGTCTTGTAAACTCAGCTATTACACAGTCAAAACAGCTGATTTTACAAGATTGGCTACATACTGAGACACTTCCATTTCTAGTAGAGAGATCAAATTTCAGATCTCTACAAGGATGCTCTTTTAAAATAAAAAAATTATATTCTTATTTTACCCTGCATTAAAAAAAATTGTTGAAGAAATTAGCAAATGGAACCCTAGAAGGAGAGATTTTTACAGGAAAAAAAATTTAATTTTAACATTTTGGTTAAAATGTGCTGCAGAGCCCACATTTTACATCACAGTTTGCATGCTTCTTATGTGGTTTTGACTTCAGCATATACTTTGGGGGGTTTTAGGTTTTGGGTTTTTTAAGAGTTAAAATATTCTACTCTTAGAGCATTTACCTCTGATCTACAATCCCTGATAATTCTAAAAAAAGTACAAGCAGCATGACAGAATGGTATGAAAAGACCATTTTGTCTGGTTCTGCACATTACAAAAATATGCTATTACTCCAAAAAACTTTTAAGTTAAATGATGATCAAATATACTATCAAACATTTGTGAAGTAGTGTTTCATGCAATAAACATTCTTTCGTGCATCAGAAGAAAAATAAATTGCCCTTTTCCCTAAAGCTAAACTTTATTCAACAGGCAGAACAAAGACAACAATGGAGTATAAAGCAAATAACTTTTATGAAAGTTCATTTAATATTCAAGTCAAAACAACATATATTGTTGGTTATAATACATGCGAATATACAGTTTATTTTTAGTAAGTGAACAATATTATTCATTAGCATTAACTAAACAAATAATGCTGTGAACAGTTATATTACTAGCAATTAATAGATTTCAAGTTCCATATGAGTCTATGTAGTAATTAATGGCATACAAGTTTAAGCTAAATACTATGTTTATCCAATTTATTAGACTTAATGTAGCAATTTAAAGGACATCCTCAAATGGGATTGATTACTTAGACTGTATTAACTTACAACCCTATTTTTTTCCCTAGCCAAATTAATTAGCTTTGAGACTTAAAAATACATTTTCTTAAATACACATTAGTCTAATAAGAGGTTAAAACAATGTTGGGAATTTCATGCAGATTTCAGCTTTCATTTGGCCGACTAAAAAAAAAATATTTCTCATTAAACCTCACTTAAAGGATTTAGGTTTATAGAAGCTTATTTAATGAAAATATTCAGAAACAGTCAAAGAACACTCAAGTATCCTATACTAATGAAAAATGCATTTGTCAAACCGATTTGTTTGAAGGTGGTTGCCACACTTAGAAACAAGATGCACGCTATTCTTTTAGAGATTTCCAAGGCAAGCTTGCATACTGTTTCTAACTGCTAGGAAGAGCTAAAAATAAACTTGTGCTCCTTGTAAAATTTGTAATTTCTTCATTATGATGGAATGCAACAAAACATCTTGCCCTTGGGTTGCTCTGTTTCAGCCAAAACAAATGCAAATGGCTTGTCAGATGACAGCTGTTTGATAAGGCTCCTCTACAAGACCTGCATGCTTTACTTTCTTCCGTGAAACTTGGGATGAAAGGCAGAAGGCAGGAAGAGAATTAATGTAGCATACAGTCTAAAGGCAATGCTACAACCGTGATTAAGTAGAAAAGTTAAAAGGCACAGATTTTCCACAGCCTCGCTGCGTGCAACCCATCCGTGTAACAAGTTGACAGGCCTAGCGCGTCAGCTCCATCATCCTCTCCGACAGCTAAAACGCAGCATCGCATCCCTTTTCAGAGAAAATTTGCGTCTGCACCATGAAGCGTTGTACATTATTTCTTAGCACTGCAGGGGGCTCAAGTCCATATGGAACCTTCACAAATATTACCACAGATCAAACCAGCGGCGTTTCGAGGCAGATTTGACATACCTATTTAAATGAACAGCAGGGGTCCTCGGGCTGCCTCAGGCTGTGCAGGAGAAAACCTCTGTGGAAAGCCTATGCTGCAGCTCCATTACTCAGCAAAGACACACTCTACATTTATCATTCATTTCATTTCTGCCAGGGCAAGAAGCTCATTTGCCCAAGGTCAACAACAAAAATAAAGGGGGGGTGTGGGGTGTGCTTTTTATTCTCCCAAAGAAATAAATGTACCTGCCAAGTGGGGATTCTGTCCTTTGGGTACGCAGAACGCAAATAAATATCAGATAATTCTAATAAAAACACTACGCTCGGTAAAGCTGTGCACCGAATTCAGTAACAATTTTTTTTTTTTTTTTACAACAGACTAAACATAGAACTAACTTTTTAAGACTATCTAATGAGGAAACAAAATCTGACGATTGTCCAATTAAATATTTCTGCATAGATTATTAATGCTTTTGTCTTCTCTAAGTACACATAAGAAAAATGCACATCTTTCTATAAATTCTTCTAAAGACATAGATAATGCCTGCACCGCTGATGGTCACAGATATGAAATGTCTGTTCATAATCCATGTTAAGACTCAGAGTCTAGTGATGTTCTGTTAGATACAGCTTTTTTCATAAAGGTAAAGAGATGCAGATCCTTTACTCCTGGAACCATACTAGTCAGAAAAAGCCTTAAGTTTGCATGAATGGAACAGTCGTAGAAAAATCAATTAAGCGGTTTAAATGCAAATTTTCTTCACACTAAATGTCAGCACAAATAACATTTCCTATAGCTTTGCCCTTCAAGGGGAAGAAAAAAAAAAAACCATCCCACACAACCACTACATTTTTTATTCTACAATGAATTTTCCTAGAACTAGCCATTTTTGTTGTGTATGCATTCTCCTCTACTAACCTTATGCTACTAACCAGACACAGCCTGTAGAAAGTGTTCAATAGTCAATGAACAGTCAAATGAATAGTCAGTTTGAAGCCAAACCCAGTTCACAGCCAAAATTGTAAAATAAACCAAAAATTAAAGCAAGAACTATTATGTAGTCTGTTCTCTTAAATGTGACACAGAAATGCCCCCCAATAATGGATACTGTGACATAAAAATATACTATACATTGCATTTAGCTTCAGTGGTGATATTACGGCCTACTGTAAAAACATCGGTAAACTCAGGAGTTCCTTATACACATCTCTACAGTAACATGTACTTGACTGGGAGCTAACATTATTTATTACAGATTATAACATACTTACATGCATTAATGAATAATATGACTGCTTGCCAGTATAAAAGAGAAAGTGAAATGGTCGGCCATCTTCTCCCCACTGGATTTCTAATGAAAAGCAAGATTAGACAAGAAAGCAATATACACTCACTAAAAAAATCCCTTGTATTTAATTGCAGTTGTAAACCTCTTTCATAATACTGATTCCCTTTTTAAATATCAGAGAACAAAGACATTTTACGGGTGTTCAACCTGTCTGGAAATCTAATGATTTAGACTACCTTGTTAAAAACCAATCTCCATCTGCAATTATAACCAAATAATTAATATAATATTTCTAAATATGGTTTAACATGAGGGAATCCCTCATGTACATCTTAAATAAACTTTCAAAGATTGTACAATTGGTATTACAGGTAGAAGTATCCATCTTAGAATAGGTAAAGTACAAATTAAAAGACAACTGAAATTTACATAACGATTGTGAAAGATAAAGGATTAACAGCTCTGGAAAACAGGGCTTTAAACAGAGCAAATTTTTTATTAATGTAATATGTCTAAACTAAACTAAGTATCAATTGTCTTTTGTGGGTAATACAACTGTATTCAGAACTTGGGTGATTTTAGGACTTGGTCACACTGATACATTTGGAATATTTAAATATAAAGACCTATGCTATAATTTACATAATTAGTTCAGCAAGAAAGCATACGTTCAATATAATTCAGCACATCCAGTTCATTTTATTCATTTAAAAATGTTAAGGACAAATAAATTTAAACTTCAGAAAAAAAAATCAAACTTAAATATAACATGACAAAGATCTTTTCCAAATAAAGTGACAAAAATTAAAACCTGAGAGCTTTTTACAAATTGAACCGTAGAGAAACTCCCAGCTATATTATCCAGTGAAGTTCAAATGAAACTTATCTTTGTCTATTGCTTATAGACAGACTCGAAGAACCTGTCTCATAAGCATGGTATGTCTTGCATTGGAACATTAAGACATAATATGGCAGAAGTTGAATGTAAAGATGCAAAACTTACTAGAACAGAAGGAATACAGGGGGCTTTTACCCACACATACTACTAATGGAATGTGTGAATTTCTATGTATGCAGCTGTGAAAGCATATTTTGTTGAAATTACTGTTCAGGGAACATCCTGAAGTATAAATTTACATTTCTGTACTTCAAAGTTATCAAAGACATAATGCATAGACAAGACAAAGCTGCCTTAAAAGAGATACTTATTGAAAGTGTTATTTTTAATATAAATAAAGATACACTTTTATACTAATTAGTTTTTACACTCCTCAGGACACAGCTAGCATTTCAAAGAATTCTTTAGTCCTGAAAGCATACAGAGCAGTAGCTTAGTTTTGCCATAAAACAGTCCTTGGATTTTAAAATTGCATAATGATTAACTCTCTCCTACCTTTTGCTTTCTACTTTCTACTTCACAATACTGTGAAGTTAGAAAATTATGCATGTTACCATTTGAAAGCTGAAATCCAAAATTTCAGATAATTTCAGGCAGCTTTCTAGAAGACACACAAAGCCCCCAAAACATCAAGTATCAACTAATTCTAGGAACAGGAAAAGGAAGGATGGAAAATTATAACATTTTGCTGATATTCAGAAGTGTCCACCTGGGACCTGCTAGCCCAGCGAATGTAGAATTTCAAACCCATGCTACTAGTTGATACTAAACCTGAGTCAGAAGTGGACAACAGGTTTTGATCTATCTTTTAAATCTTCTATGCAAGATTAACCTGGCAATTTCAGTGGAGTTCTCACTAACCAACATATTGGCATATCACTGACAACTGGGACTTCATACAATGTCTCGAGAGCAAGACCAAAGACAGTACGGACATAAGCGCAGAGTTAGGACTCTCAGGTCAAAGCTGAGATATGATTCTCTCCCTATTCTCTCAAATGGCAATTTCAAAGCTGTAATTTCTAAGCTTTAGAGCAATGAAGATACCAGGAAAACTTTTGGTTTAAAATAGTATTAATGAATATTTTATGGCTGAGATAGACAGCTCTGACAAAAAGCTACTAAAGTCAACAAAAGGTTTCCACGTGACTGCAGTGGATTCCACAAGTCATCCTACCTACTGTTTATTTTTAAACAATGAAAAACATTTATCTATAGTCAGTTAACAAGATGTCTGAAAAGACCACTGGTATTCCAGAATCCAGTATTATTTTTTATCCTAAAAGCTAGAATATCAGATCAGGCTTTTACTGCTCATGTCTTAGCAGTTATTAGGAACATGGGGGGAAAAAGTAAATCTGTGAAAATAAGGAATTCTACATATGTAAAAATTCTAATACTTAGAAATAATAAAAATAAATAAAAATCTATGAACACTTACTCCTCTGCTCTGGAAAAATTTCAGTAGGATGCTGTAAATAAACAAACAAAATTATCAGCAAAAGGAAAAAGTTACTTAAAATATCCTGCTACAGTTATTCAGAAATGCAACAAAAAATTCCTACCTTCATCATGGGCCTGGCTTGTTTGTCAAATAAGCCAGAAGGAAAGAGATAGGCAATAGCTCTCTAAAAACAAAAAGAGAGATCATGTATGTAAATTTTTTTCACAAAAGCATCATCAAAACATTTCTTAGGTACTTTCTTGTCGTGAAAAAATAGCGTAACTTCTGTACAGTAAGCAACCAGATCAGTAAGAGTGCCGCATATGTGCTGAAAAGCAGATCACTTCCTCACGAATCCTCAGGAAAAGTAAAACCTCATTCTGAAGGCTGTACTCTACTATATTAGAATAAGTGAACTTTCTTCTGCAAAGTTTAGTTTTTATGGTATGCACTTATCATAACTTACCAGAACTACTCAACTGCAAAGACCACCTTTATACACAGTGATTTTCCCATAAAATTTCAAGTGCTGTGACTTCTAGAGGAAACATTTATCTTTCTGAAAAATATCAGTGCTTGTTAACAGTGCCTACTGACAGACATAGAAATTTTATTTAAAGCAACTGGACAAAGCAAAGTTTTACACATTTAGAATTCCAGTTTCTACAGACATTTCCTCAAGTCTAAAAGCAATGTTTGTTGTGGCAGTAGACGGTATTTTACATAGCCTAAATAAGCATTTCATTGATCACTGCATTTGGAAACAAATATGAGTCCCTACAATCTTTGCTGAACTTGAACTAATTGCTCAGAGAAGAAAGACTGTTAAATACCATCTTCCTTCTCATTAGATACCTAAGGGTTTGCTAAAACAATTCAGAAAAATGCGTGACATTCATTACACAGTCGTTGTTTACCACTGTTTTCACTAAGTACAAGGTACATCATTTGCTTTTACTTAACCTACTTAATATCCACCACTATACATGTGATGTATAAAGTTATTATTTGCCTCCAACAAATAGAGGAAGTACACCAATATTCCAAATAATTTGGCAAAATGTAAGGGAAACCACCTTCCAAGGTTAAGTCCAATGACACACATTTCTGTTCAACATCATCTTACTCTCCCTCTTCAATGTAACTAAAACATAATTTAATAAAACAAAAATATGCCTTTATAAGAGCTGTTTATTTCCATTTGGTTTTAAAAACAAAATAAGAACACAGCTATCAAAAAAACCCCAGATATAAGGGTTTGGCAAGTGTAGCCAACTTCAGACAGTGGGTAGTAGAGCTTAAGACACAAATTTTGTGCTTCTACAGTAACATGGACTAACCAACCAAATAAACCCCTCTGGCAGTGCTCTTGTTTATATTTCCATTAGACAGTATGGAAAAATAGAATTACAATAAAATCAGAGTTTAAAATCTTCTCTTAAGAAGAACGGCTCTTTGTTAGTTAGGCTACCTTAGGGCTATTACTTGCTGATAATTTTTTCCATGGACATGGAGTGGTTTGTCAGTACTTCAACTGATTTAATATGCATGGAGTGTAAAAAGACCTAACCTATTACTTTCATTAATCCCCTACTGGCATTCTGAACAGAAATTTTGAGAATTCTGAAGCAAACAAAAGGCTTAACTTGATTTTATGAAATGGTAATTTTGTTTCTCTTAGTGACTACTGTATTCCCATTTGTTAGTCAATGGGCATTTTATGCATATACACAGTAGGTGAACACCTATTTATGAACAAATGGGGATTAATTATGATGACAATAGAGATCTGCTGTGAGCCAAATGATGTTAAACAAACACCTTATATAATATATTAAAAGAATTTATTACAGGATACTGAGACTGGCTGTGTGTGTACTTAAGACAGTCTTTATACAAGCATTTCCAGAATCTCAGTCAAAACAGTTACTGTAACTATGACACCTTAATAAATGCCAAATATAACAATTTAACATTTATAATTAAATGAGAGCAGCTGCCATGAGACCTACTTCTAGAAAGTTTATTTTATATTGCTTGAGTGTATACTCATGTCTTTCATGCTAAAGCATAAAAAAGCCTTCATTAAGAAATCCTAACATCTACTTTCAGCTCTCCACACAACAACTAGCCAAATAGTAATAGTTCGCTTCCTAAGTTTGCTTTTTTGTTGTTCCAAAATGGAAAGAAGTAGACTCTTCCTGCCTTATCCCTTTTTATGGAAATGCAATCAAGGATGAGGTACTTGTGTTTACATCCCATCAGGAACTATCCTGGGATGCAACAGACTCTAGTTCAATTTTATTCAGAAGTTTCTTCTTAAACAGCTGTGTCCTCAGACCATACTTTTAGCAACTACATAGCAAGTCAGTCTGCCTCAGAAACTTCGTTTATAGAAGCTGATTTTTTCTATGCAAATGTCTCAGTTATGTAGAAAAGGAGTACTTTGGAAAAACTGTGATCCTCAACACCCATCTGTGCTAGCAATAAAATAAGATGGTGTATCAACCTTGGGAATGGCATCAGAATTAGTCTCTCCAAACTGCAGCTGGAGCACATAAATAACAATGAAGTATTTTCCTTAAATCTTTTGACAATGTCTTCAGATTTGGAGCACTGGCTTCCTTTCAGGAATCTCTATGTCTTGAGTCAAAATTCTGGAGAATTAGCTGCACATTCTGCATTTTCCTGAACATTCAAAAAAGCAGGTGAACATCCCTCTTGAAACTTTAATCAAGGTTTAAATGCTAGCAGTGAAGTTCCCAAGAAAGCTTTTCAATTTAACTACAGTTTTCCATTCCAGGAGTGGTTTTCAGCTTAAGGGTCACAGCCCAATCATTCTTCTAGTGCTTAATTTGACTTGTACTCTACATGAGAAAGGAAGTGTTGTGCTGAATATGACCAAGAACTACTCTCTTCAGGCCATCATTTCAGCTGTACAAGATTCATTCAGCCCACTCTAGCCTCCACAGGTTCTGGGCTGCCATTTCCCAATTCTATTTGTTAAATCACACTGTTGCCATTGTTTTTGGAAATAAAACACAACTTTCTAAAAAAAAGAAACATCCAGAATTATTCTCAGCAGAAACACAATTAAAAATCCTGGTACCTAGTAAGACAGTGGTGTTTGCAAAAATAATTACACACACCACTGAAAAAGGTGGAATGGGTATAGCCTGCTTCTGCTATGAGTTACTGAAAAAGATTTTAGCCATTTCCTTCACGATTTGAAAGTGTTTGTTTTCAAACTCTACTGTTGATCCACACATGAAAAAAAAACCACCCAGTAGTCACACCTTCAAAACCAGCAGATCATAATGAATACATACTAGCAACAAGATGGTTTACACCAGACATTTCTTAAACTGTGTTGTTAAACTTAACATTTCTATAACAAACAAAAAGGAATCCTCTTACATCATCCCTTGTTGAGGGACTGAATGACTCGATATACTGCCCACAGGACCACAAAGTCTTTCATTTGCAGCTATAAGTTTGAATTCAAGTCAGTTGGAATAATGAGAAGAAGCTTCCATCGCTATAAAAATCGCATCTGGCAGTCCTTCAGACATACAAACCAATTCATTAAATAATCTGTCCAGCACTGCATGTGGCATGTTGTGCAAATTCAGCATACCTGCCACACCTTCATTTTTCCCTCTTCTTTGTGCTTGTTGTGCATGCTGCTTTCTGATCCTCCATCCCTTCCTATTTATCTACAAGCCAAGAAGTTTTGTTTGCTCGCTTTCTTAAACGTCAGACACTAACTCTGAATCAAACAAGTTCAGCTGGGTTAGTAAGGGTTAAAATTTTTTTAAATGTCTTGAGAAATTAAGAATTCAATACTTTAATTCAAATAGAGTTTACTGAACCGTACTGGGACAGGGAAAGGTGACTGAAACAGTTCAGTCCTTAAATAACCCGCCCTAAGTAGGTTTGGCAGTACAAATTCATCTTGCCCAAGAGTCTTCCCACACTTTTGTTGAATCTACAGCTCAAATACAAAACATTCCACTAATTTTCGTTGCTCAAATCATGTGCAAAGATAGTTATCTAAGTAACACCCTGTGAGGAAAGGTATTTTGTAGAAAATAAGAACAAAAAAAGAAAAAAAAATTTAAAAAACTTCCACCATGGATTCTCTTGCAGCAGTACCCTTTTTGGCAGAGAGCTCAAGAATCCAGCTCAATACTTTTTAAATATACACAAAATTTTAGTCATCAAAACACTGAGGTGAGAAGTGACACTTTATGCTGTAATGTTTTAATGAAATGCCTGAGCGATAGCTGTTTCAGCTTCTTCTACTCCTCAACTTGATCACGAGAGCCACTTCCATTCTTAAACTTTGCCTCTTGAATCACATTATTTAGCCACTGTTCTTCAGCATTTCTCAGACTGAGATGTTTGCTGGAACAGCTGTTTTTCCTTCTAATCACACTAGCAGTATTAAATTTTCAGCTTCCAAAATCCAGAATATTTGGGGCAGAACCAGGAATGAATGAATCAAAAATGGGATGTGAAATGTTAAATCTGAAAGAGTTTTTTATTTAACAAAATTTAAAAAGAAAAAAGAAAAAAAAAATCAGTGACACACCTCAGTTTACCTTGTGAAACAAAACCTTCCTCTAACACCTAACTACTAAAATTTACTGAAACCAGTCCAGTCATTTGTTGCTGTTTATCTAAAGCTGAATTCTAGCTTGGACAGAAAGAAATTTCAAGTTCACAGTGATATATCATTTTAACCCCATCACTTGGAAAAAAAAACCCAGCACAACCCACTAGCATTCTATTAAAAAAAAACAAAACAACAAACCTTCTTTTAATATGACATTATTTTTACACTAATTGTTTTCAAAACAAAAATTAGTGCCTTGTCCAGAGCTTGCAGAGCAAAAAAAAAGTCAAAAACATGTTGTAAGAAACAGTCATTATTTCTATCTTCATTTCAACTTTTCAAAACACTGAACAGTATTAAAGAGTTAAAAAAAAAATATACAGCAGTCATCAGCTCAGATGGACTTTGATGCAAAAGTAAGAAAATACTGATGCAGAGTTTGGCTCCATTGGGAAAAAATGAAAGTTGAAAAAAGCATTCTAGCTTCAGCTATTTAAAAAAACAATATGAAATTCAATATTTCTTGGGAGGACAATGCTGGACAACAACACACTTCTCGCAGACAATAGAAAGTTCAGAAATGCATTTTGTTCTGAATAACGTTTCTGACATTTCACATATGCCAATATTCACTCATTTCTAACACTCTGCATTGCTAAAATTTGAATGTTTAGAAATCAGATGTGCTGAGCCACTTTTAAAAGCAACTGAATACAACCTATTTTTCATTAAAGTAATCTTACTCATTGAAAGAAACTATACCCTATGAGGAATGAAGTTTATCCACATTTAACATATTCATAGTTAACCTTACTGGTACTTTTGCAACAATATATATGCTAGTGAAAATAAACATATATTTTAGATTCAAATTATTCCATCTGCTTGACAACAATCTATTAGGTCATAAGGCAGACAATAAGAGAAAATCAACATTGGTCTCTAGCTTTTGAGTTTTACTAACTCTTAAGGGGAAAGAGTATTGCTTTATGGTGAGCTCATATCTGGGAGAGCATTTAGTGACTGCATAAAAATGAATAATAAAAATACTGACATATAAATAGGTCATGAAGATTAAGATGCTTTTCTTGTATTAATCTTACTTAGATTTCTGGGCTTTAAAGTAGAATATCACAGAACTGACAGTGGAAAACGAAGGTGGGCTGTTTACTACAACCATAAGTTAAAGTTAAATCACAAAATAAAAGGATTACAGACTCAACTGGGGAAAAGCACTAGGTCAGGACTGCAATCTCTATTAATTAGGTATCCCAGCTGGGCAGTGGGTATGCAGCTGTTAACTTGATCAATGACTTACCTAAATGTCATCTCTACTGATTCGCTTATAAATTACCAGCAAGTGAGACTAATGTACAGGTGCTAATTTATTTAAACTGTTCTCTGCAGTTCTACATAGCTTTATAAACTGCATCTGGCACCTAATGTTAGCTGTCAGTTGTACTTAGACATGCCTGTCCTAACGACTCTGTTCATTAGAAATGAGCACAAATTATGAAATATTGTGAAAAATGATACATCAAATGGAATGGGCAAAGCAAATCAATTAGAAAAACTTCATAGCACATATTCACACATAGGAGAATAAAACATCCTAGCTACAGAGTGAGGTCTATAATACCAATTAAAAAGCAATTGGTAGACTTCTGCAGAGTTATATATCAATTTGCTGGATTTTTTTTTCTCCTCCAGAAATACAGTTGTAATGCACAGCTTAACTTTTCATTCCTAAATAAAAGCATCAGTAAGAGGCAATTCTGCTTCCACAACATCCAGAAGGATTAGCAAGTAAGTCAACTTATTTTCCTGTTCAAAACTTCACAAGGTTTAGCTTTTATTAAACTATACCTAAAACTCCAGTGAAGGACAGAATCCTATGATGTCTACTTTTGAAATACACTGCACAGACTGATTAGCAGTAGAAGACACGGTGGTATATAAGCACTCATCAGAAAGAATTATTACTGTTCGAAATGTAAAGCTTGATAATTCTCCTGCCAGTGCTTAAGCAGCTTTTATATTTTTATAACAGAAATTTAATTATGCATAGCAGACACTATTACACACTCTAAGTATTTTCCAACACCTGATGGAATATGAAGAAATCAAACATGTACCAGAGATATTTGGTATCACCAAACAAAACACTACTCTTTTGGCTCCATTTCTCCCTCTTCTCAAAAAACAGTCTGCAAAGCAGTCCCGTACATGTCACCTGCACTGCATTTGTAAAAGCTAATTACCAGAATGAATCTGCTTTTACTAATGATGGAGCTCAGTTAATTTTCTGCAAATGATCACAGTACTCTGGATTTATGAAGAAGAAACCACTACTTAGATATGGTTATTTTCCACTTCTTGTAGTCTTGCTGTCTTGTAAGCCTTCCCCCTAGACCCTGTCAAGGAAGGAAGCCAGACTGCAGATTAATGCACTCTCCTACCATTAACCTTTCAGGCAAACAAACTGAACTATTAGCATCATCATTGTACTGTACTAACATGGGAGGTATTCTGGTGGCAGGTCTGTGCATGAATACTTTACAAGAAAGTAACTCAAAAATATAAAGGTCATTAAAGGTAAGAAAACACATCTGAAAAATACAGGAAAAGGAAATCCTATAGTCTGTACAGAAATAAGAAAGCCAATGTAAAGAAACAGGTTGCTATTACTGCAGACCCAGACACCTCAGTGAATGCTTTTACTATTGACCGGACCTTATCCACTCTACACTAAGACTGGAAGGGTCTCCCCGCATTGGCACTTGTCTGCAGAAGAACAAAATGATATCTACGATTCTGAACAAAAGTAGTCACAGTACCACTGCATAGCTTTGTACTTGTAAAGCTTGATTCCCTACAGATTTATGACTTGAAGTCAAGCTTCCCTTATGGATTTTCTGATACCTGATAAAACTCAAGTCTCATCTCAGCCTTTTTCTCAGCAGGCCATTAACTGTGTATCTCTTCTCTACTTGCTGTCTATTTTCAGAGAAGTTTTCAGAACTTAGTTTTGAAGCCTGCCAAATGTGTTTGAAATCAGCCTGTATCACCACCTACAGATGTAGTTCTCCCTTGGCATAAGCACACTGTCAAGACCTCTTATGTGGATACAGCTATGGTGACAGAATTGCTGACACTCGGGGGCCACAATCTCCTCACTCTAAAAAAACTAAACCCTGCACACCTCTCTTTTGGCACGCGCCACATTACTGTGTCCACCCTATGGGCCCTGCTGATATACTGTGCTGCCATGGCTATATTAATAGTGTTGCTACTGCACAGAGAAAGCTTCAGCCATCAGACTTCACACAGCTTCACCTAAGAGTGAATGTCACCAAATGACATTTCTCCTCCCTACCTCTGATGTGTGATAAAATAAGACAGAAATGACAGAAGTGAAGACCAGGTGGGACATTAAAAAAAAAACCAAACCCATGCAACAAAACATTTTTCTGAGTGAAAGGGGGCATATCTGTACATGAGCCTACATGACACAGAGAAAGAGGAGGCCACCCATCTGTCATTTGTCAGAGGGAATGGCAATAAAATAGTATGTTTGGAGCTACTGATATAAGCTTAAATTCACATCTATATTAAAATCCCTAAGCTAAACCAGAGTGTTAGTTATAAAACGTCCTATAAAATTTCACTTGGATTACCAGCAACCACGGTATCATACAAGAAAACCTGACCTAAATATACACAGCAGGTCAAATTGTGGGTAAACGTTTCGAAGTGCTACATAAACCTTTACAGTGCCTCTTATAACCTCTGATCAAGGGGATTATCCATTAGTACTTTTAAAAAGAACCTACTGTGCTTCAGCAAGATATGGTATACAGTTCTATACTGTGATGTCTGACCTCACATTGTAGCAGAGGTAGAATCTCTATTCACAGTCAGAGTTGCAATGTTTGCAATGTATAGTAGCATTCTTTCTTATTCTGACAGTTTGATTAAAATTCACAGAGAGCTGAGGGGCTCATGCTGAAGTAAAGTGCTTTCAATATCTGAAACTCTACAGTAAATTACTTCTCCAACAGTGCAACTGTACTTACATCAATATCCTCTTGGGTAAAAGTTTCTGGATCTTCTCCCATCATGTTGGCTAAATGTCTCTTTCCTAGGTTGAACTCTTCAATCTGTTTTTTAATAAATTCCTCCGTGTACTTTTCAGGTCCTGAGGCACCTACATTTTTCCTCTGCACTGGTGTAGTGGTATAGATTAGCCTTAATGCCTAATAAAAAACAAAAAAAGAAAAAAAGAAAAGTGAGAGATATATTTTTGGCACAGTGAGCTCTAAATAAAATGAATAGTATAACAAGCCATTCATACCTGTAACAAGATTCAACACATTATTGTAATAAGTTAGAAAAGGCAGTATTACTCATGAAACCATTTTCTTCCAAGTGTTTAATGCCCATAAACAGATAAACACATTCTAAAAGTTGAACATTTCACACATTACAGTTAATTCAGAAGATTCTTCTGATGGAAAGAAACGTCGTATCATACACTAGGAACGTCCAGCAAAACACAGCACTGATCAACAGATGCAGTCTTAAAAGAAAATAAATATCTATCAGCAAATAAGCAGGTTTTGCCTTCACCTAAAGGCATCCCATACCGAAGTATGAAAAGAATCTGCAGGGCAGCTCTCTAGTGGCTTTCAGAAGCATGTGGCTGCACAAATACTACTAAAGGCTCTGGAAAGGTTATGCAGTGCTCCCTCCTTGTTCACAGTGCCATAATGTTTCTTAAGCTATTTCGCCTTCTCAGGTGAAACAATTAGAAAACTAGCAGGGTAGTTCTCACCATCAAATACTACTGAGCATCGTTCCAGCTCAGAACTCATAACTCAGGGGACAAGTTATCTTTTATCTTTGTGTGATATAGGTCTAGTTTCTCTTCTGTCGAGACAATCAGTAGTTAAGATAACTAATTTCTATCAAGCTGTCCGCCAGATGAACAGGAGCTTCACTGACAGAGCTGTAATATCCCAATTCTGGCCTAGTGCCAATATTATGCACTATTTTGTCTCTCCAACATTAGTATTAAAGTCCTCTGCTGCTTAATTATTCCACAAACTGAATGGGATTTGATTATTTGTCTGGTCTTCTGTGGGCAGGGGTGGGGCGAGGGGAGGGAACCACATAAAAAAGGGTGTGTGGGACAGAAAAGCAAAGATAGAAAAAGAATCACTTCTGAATCAGAAAAATGCCCAGCTCTGTTCACCAGACAGTACCCCAAAACACTTCTCTCCAGGCCCTTCAATGCACCACGGCTTGGCTTTGTGAGCAGACAGCGCAGTTTCACAAGGCAGAGTGAGTCCATCTCAGAGTCCACCCCTGCTAGCATTCTTTCCTTCACTCGCCCTGTGCCAGCTCTGGCACTCGGACTCTTCTACAAGCCAGCCCAGCTCCCTATATGTGGCAAAACACTAACTTCTGCTTCCTCCCAAAGAGCAGGCAGTTCTCAGCTGAGCTAAGTCCCAGCGATTCAGAGAAGGCTCTGAGAAGAGCCAAAGCTGACAGGAGAAGGTGGCTGAAACACACAACTGGAAGCAAGGAAGTAGAGGGGGGGTCATCTCTTTACGTTCACTTGTCTGAGCAAATTATTGTTTCCTCTGCTGCTCCTGGAGCTGCAGCCTTAGTCTACCTTTAGTCAAACATTAAATCTCAAACATGCACAACAAAGTGAACTAGTTAAGGTCCTTATTATGAGGAACAGAATAAACCTAGTATTTGAAATGATTAAGTATTCTCCAATTCACAAGAATTGTCTTCTCCGGATCATAATTTAGATAAGCTGACCATTTTGATGGATTTTACCATTCTGAGTTAAGCTAATATGAACAGTATAAAATACTTGTTATTGTCCTGTAACTAATACAACAGTAATCTTCAAACCCAGTTATAACCACAATAATAAAAATACACACATCTCATCAAAACAAGGTAAGATGCATATATTTGCAAGACAAACACAAAAGCGGATCAAACCTCTACCTTCTCTTGGTAACACAAGTTAGCTTACTCCTGTGAGTAGAAGCTTTGGGTGTTCTGTATTACATGGCCAAGTCCTACATGAATAGGAAATGAAACACAGCTCTTCTGGTACTTTCACAGAGCCTAGTTGGTATTCTGGACATTTGGCAGCCCAGGATGGACTGCTCCAATGCATCCCTGTTGCTGCACATACGTAAAGCTATTCATGATCAATTTACCTGTCCATGACTGTCTCAGGCTTCAATATACAAAAATCTAACAAACCCACTTAAAATTTCAATTTGGAATAGAGTACAATACCCTGCCTTAAACCTATGTATATAGCACATACCTGTGCTGCAGGATAGGTCATGTGAATTCAGTAAGGTTTGATATAGAAGGTAAAGTAATCTTTGAATAACAAGGTCACACAAGATGGAAAAAACTGACCCTCTATGCTCTTACAACCTAACATAGATAAAGCTATGCCCCCTAAGCTAGGTACCTCAGGAAAGTAACCAACTCCTCAGCCAGAAAAGATTTAGAAACAGCTCCAAGGCAGAATTTGGTGCTAAAGAGCCTGTTGTTGCTTTGTTTTCTCCACGTTATTATATGTATCATATGCAATGCTAGTCCTGGTTTGCCCCTTTTTTTTTCCCTCCTCTTTATATTCACATTTTCTCTGAGGTTACGTTGACATATACAGAATTAAAAGAAAAATAATCAAAGTTTTAAATGTACACATTTTCCACAGGCAAGGCTCTGGTGATTTTCTTTGAAAGCAGTAAGGAAAGCAGAGGCATCTCTGCATATTCCCTATTCTTCTCTCTTAGTCACTCCTCAGGAAAGAATTCAATTCATCTTCTGTCTTACTTGTCTTAATAGTAACTAATTATTTGTAATTCTTGTTAATGAACATATGATTCCTTATTACTTAGCCCAAAATTGCTTTCTCTCTGCTATGCTTTAAACAGAATACTTTAAAAAAGATTGCTTTCATCTTATTCCTGTCAATTTCTATTGTAATTTTCTCATTTTTGTCCTCCTTCCCTCAAGCTATTCATATTCTTCCCTAGTTTCAATTCATCACTAATCAAAAGTCCCTGGACACACAAACTGTTCATAATTAGAAAACAGCCTCTTATGCAAATTAATATCTATTGTATTGGGTACCTCTTCTGGGATAAGAGTACTATTTCATGGGTGGTACAGGCAAGAACTGCAAAGCACAGCTAAATGCTTCTGGCGTTTCAGTCAAACAAGAAAGCATGCTCCTCTACTTTCTAGAGGAAACCGCAGAGGTTTGCATTCACTTCTTGCACATTTCATAAAGCACTACTGCAGACAGCAGCCTCACCATTTTTTAAAATAATAATGGTTATTAACAGTAGTGCTGAAATAACAGGCTCTTCCACCAGGACAGGGGAGAAGGGAAACCCTTTAATTCTGGACAAAACTCCGTGGTATTAACCTTCCCCTCCCAACTTCTTCTCAAGCAACCTAGCATTAAAACAGCTTGGCAAATACTGATCTTCCAGGGAGATCGTAAATTCATAGAAAATCAGCTTATATAAAATTTGCCTTAGAAAAAAAATAAGCATTTTCAGACAACTTCAACTTCTCTGGCCTGTTTTTTCCAAGAAGAAAGATAACTAGCACCTGTCTGTTCACTCGTCCTGTTCATTTTGCTTCACTGGAGTTATATGGATATAAAGTCAACATGTACCACTAACAGAGGAATCAAGCTTTCCGTACTTTTGGAACAGGAGGAAAGGGGAATCTGAAACAGGATGTTTGAGTTCAAGAGAAAACATTGTCCATTTTACAACATGACATAGTTACAGAGATAGATGACCACACCAAATGATATGGCACACATGCAGTTGCACTTATTTTCATGCTGCTTCCATGCCCTAAACTGGCAGATTTCAATCATCTCCTTTTCCAGAACAACGCAGTGCACAAATTCATACTAAAAAGTTATCTTTGGGATACAACTTCACTAGGAGATGTGGAGCTGTAGCTGTATAACCACATCAGCATGCAAGACTAAAGCTGCCCTGTGTCCATTGCTCCAATTACTGGCACAGCTAGCACTACTGAACCCAGCAGACATACAAGATACCAACAGTGGTCCTCTGGTCACTTGCTGCACAAGAAAAAACATGTATGATGTAGCAATCATACAGAATGTAAATGCTTGGACCCACCCCGAGTTTCTAAAAAATTACTTTTTGAACAATAGGCAAGTTTTGGCTTTCTAGTATGCTATTTTACAAAAATGTGTTTTAATTGATTTACTTAAACAATATTTACATAATCTCAGATTTCAGTTGGCCTACAAACTAATTACATGAACCAGTACCAGGTTTATGTTTTAAGAAGCATTTTGCAATACGCATCAGAAAGTATCACAAGGTGTCAGCAAATATGCATAAGTGATTTTATATTACTTTTTATACCTGATTTCACAAAGTATCTCATCAGAAGAAACTTTTTCTCAAAATGAAGCCTCTTGACAGGTAACCATAAAATTGCATCTCCCCCACCCAGAAAATCTACTTCCTGTGCATATTTGATCAAATTATATATTAAGTTTTGCTTATACACTATACTATGGAAATAAACGACAGCTCTAAATGTTCAGATACATAGCAAGTGTCAGATGAGCATAATGGGGAACAGAATTTAGATCCAGATGCTTTGAGGCACAAGTTACCAAATACTAACAGGCTTTTCAACTCTTAAGTTAACTGCAGAAGAAGCTATGCCATTCCAAGCATGTAGTTCTGAAAGACTGTCACCAAAGTGCTATCATCTCTTTTTGTTATCAGTACATATACCATCCACAGTGATTTAGGTAAGGTACCCAACCAGTCAAATTAAATAGCACAAATGGTACTCTGAACTATTCTGGTGAGAACAGCTATTCAATCATATCAGAGGTGACTGACAGTAACTAAGATAGATCTTTTTTTTTCTTTAGAAATTGTGCTAAACCTCTGTGGTTTACTTCTTAGAAGAATAGGAAACTAAACCTGTTGTTCAGTTAAAGCTAAGGGAACTGAAAGTTCCTCTCCCAATGCAAGACTTTCAAATACCAAAAAAAAAGAAAAAAAGAAATTAAACAGTTTCCCCCACTAAGACAGACAAGAAGCAATGAACTAAACTCCAGCAAGGGATTTTTAGGATAGGCATCATAGAAGAGTTCCCTAACAGTAAGCACAGAGAAGTGCTTGATGTAAGAAATGGTTATAGCAGGTCAGAACAAGGGTACATCAACTTGTTACCCTCTCCTCAACAGCAGCCAGTATCAGAGGCACAAGGAGAGGACAAACAAGTGGTGGTAACTTTCCCAGGACATTTCCCCAGTTGCCAGCAATCTGCTGTTCAGTTACATGCTGATATCTTGTTCTTAACACTCATCACTGGAATTTTCTTCCAAGTTTCTTAGGTTGATTTTTGTATTCACATAAATGCTTACTATACTAAACATCCTCATCAAACAGTTCCACAGGTTAACTACACCTAATGGAGAGTCTGTTAAGTTTCCCAGGCCCTGCTTCCCATTAGTTCCCTTCATATCCTTCAGTTCACAGACAGATGATTTGCATATAGCTATAGGCTTAGGTACTGATCCCATCTCTGGGGGCAAACGTAGACAAATGATCTCTCAAGGCCCCTTCCAGCCCTACCTTCTGCAGTGATTCCTCCTTCGAGACTATTTCCTCATTTACAACACAAATTGTTTTCAGCTCAAACTCAAGCAGGTGCCTCACCAGAAAAACTAAGTTGCTGTCATAATCATACCTTTGATATAGGATAACCAAAGCAACACAAATTATTCCAACTGAGAACAAAATCAAGCGTTAAGAGCATTGTCAGCCTTATTCTCTTTCTCATTCCTTGCGCAACTTAAGCATGTGTATTTCTGACTGCTGCATAAAGAACTACCCACACGGGCACCACGTCTTTACCCCTTAGAGGTAAAGTGAATCGAGACGTAACCAATATAAAGAGTTCATATTTCTCCTTCCAGTATTGCCTTTCGTTTCCTAATTGCATCTACCTCCTGTTACCCTACGGGTTGGTTTAGTTCACTGACCAAACGGTTCTTCAGCCCTTATTATCCTAAATTAATCTGCAACTTGAAAGTGTTACAAGCATGCCTTTTTATCCACTTGCTGGTCACTGATTAAATACATTTATATACACAGGTCTATCAAATACCACTGCACAAACTCAGTGGCTGTTCTTAATGCTGACAGCAGCTAAGCTTCTTAATTAAATGGCAATCACCTCAACACCGGTATCTCTCAAAACAAACGGGTAATTCTGTTTCATCAGAAGTTACAGCACCTGTGGAGCGCATTTCTCTCTCCATTGCAGGAGCTGGGAGACTTCATTATCTACTTCCACCACCACTCAAGTTGATCAACCTAAAAACCTACCACCTTAAAGCACTTCGCTTTTGTGTTGGCTTGGGTCTACAGGTGTCTCGGTTAATTCCAGCGATACATAAAATAGAGCGGGGCTTCACTACGCTTTTTCTTTACCTCAGGAAAAATAAATTCCGTTCACGGAAAGGCCGACGTGAGCGCGGCGCCGGCCCTCGCACTCCCGGCCCCAGCGCTGCCTCCTCTGGGCGCCGGCCCCGCGCACGCACCGCCGGCGCCCGGTAGGCCGCAGCTCCGCACCCCGGCCCAACCGGGGCCTCCGAAACCTGCGCGGGGTCACCCCGGCATGGACACCCACCCGCTCCGCTCCGCCCCCTCCCGAACCCGCCCCGCCGCCTGTCGTCCTCGCCTTCCGCCACCTCACGAAGGCTTCCCCGTCCTCCCCGCAGAGCCCCGGGGCGGGGAGGGGGCGGGAGCGGCGG
>JANZLQ010000060.1:5094022-5137776 GCA_026212715.1 Elanus axillaris
CTGGGGGGGGCAGAGCTGTGAGTGTGTCTTTGATAGGTAAAACGCGTCAGCATTATTAAAAATTCAGGCTGATCTTTAAAATGATGTTTTATAACTTGCGTTATGGTCGCACTGGGGACCAGGTCAGCAGTAGGTTCCCCGGGGCGGGCGGCGGTCACCTGAGGTGGATTCTGCTCCCGTGAGCCCCACCTCTGAAGGAAATGGCTAAAATCAAGACTCCTCTTTGAACAGGTAACCTTGGGAATCGCAGCATGTGTGGTGCAACACCACTACCCTGGAGAGTTGTGAAAAGAAACATATATTGCCCTAGCACTGGGGTTTTTTTCTGTGGAAAAACATCCCGGTTTTTAGAGATGCAGCAGTCGCCTCTTGCTGGGGTGGGGGTTGGTATCAGTACTGTCACCTCCCAAGGTGACGTTAATCTGGACGCTGAACCTTGACAGCTTGAGAGTTTTCATCGTTTCCCCAAGTTACATGGTATACCCTTAGAGGTGATTGGATTTTGGCAGTAGTGTTTTCTACCCCAGGAAAAGTGGACATTAATAACTTTAAAAGTTCTACTTTACACTTACTGGGACCTTCTCTTTAGGAGTATTTATTATCTGAGAGGAAATTCTGGAAGTGAATCTCTGCTTTTCACTTCTTCATGGGTGGCTCTTGCTTCTTGCAAGTATGATTTCCTCCCTGGGATATAAAAAAAAGAGTATAAGAGAACTGGCCGTGGGCAAGGGAAGTCACCCATGCAGGGAGGTCAAGGAGAAGCCGCCTGCAAAGGTGCATTTATTCTTGTGGTTACCAACTGTGAAAATGAAAACGTCAGTAGTTTTATTGACATGGATACATAAAAGCAAACGCAATGAAAGCTGCACCGAAGGAGGGCGGTGGAGTGTCTCTCTCCTGTGCACACCTGGCCAAGCACTGGGAACTGTGGCCGTGCTTTCATTCACAGAGTGCGTAGGGGTGGCATTTGGTTACCAGCTGCTTCTCCAAAGGAGAAAAAGGGGGTTGGGTTAGGGTCACAGTCCCACTGACCCACCTTCTGGAGCAGCCAGCAGAGCTGAAGGGGTAGAGAAAGCCAGAGATGGTATGGCCTCTTCAAGGCCCATGGTGAATCTCATCTGCCATCTGTCACCCTGCGGCTTGGCTTTGTTCAGCAATGGAGGAGTTCCTCAGTCCTTACCACACTGAACAATTGTTCCCTCTCATCCCTGTCAGCTCTACAGAAACGAAGCACCGCTGGAGTGAACAGTGTTCATTCCCCGCATATAATTAATTGTCAATTAAACTCAAGGAGCAGGGCCACCTATAAAATATCATCCACTTATACTTGGAAGCTTGTTGATGTAAATCCAGCTCCCTTGACTCCCTAAATCTATCTGTTCCTATGCCCACTGTGAAAAAATCCTAAATGCTTTTGCAGTCTGGAGCATGTTTGCAATGACACGAGAGTTCATACAGTCCATGTTTCCAGTCTGAGGTTACAAAATTGTTCTTACAAATTGCTGAACGGAGACCTTGGTATATGTAGAGTCCAGCATTTAATGGCAAGGGCCACACTGTGTCTCTCTTGGATCTTTAGAACAGTCAGCCCTTAGAAAGTAGTGCCTGCCCCTTCAAGGTGCAATATTTTTGCACATATTTCAGGTATTCTTCCCAACCATCCTGCTGCTGCCAAGGATTTTATCTGGGCTTGCTTGTTCCTGTAAGACACTTCTACAGAGATGCCTGGGTGACCAGTTTCTAGACTGATTTAATAGCTCGGTGTGAGTCCACGTACTTATTGCTTGGGATGCTTTGAAGAAAAGGTACTTCCGTGGTGGGCACGGCTGATGTGTCCCAGAAAGATTCCTTCTAGTGGAAGGATTGCCACTTCTGTTTGAATGGCAGGAGTCTGGGTTTGCCAGTTCAAAATCAGTTTTTAGCACAAACCAAGGTAAGATAAAAATGAGAAGTTACTTACGTGCTTAACCCCCTGCATCCCCATCCCTCTGTCAAGAGTATTAAGGCAGAGGTGGAGGGACATGCAAGAAAACCATGTGTAATCTACTTATCCCAAGATTAACTCCAAAGGGCTTCTCTTTCTATCTCTGCATTTAGTTGACAGACTGTAGATGCTCACCTAATCCATGCAAACTACTCTGATGCTTCGCTAAGCCCTCTGTGGATCTTTAGTCTCTTATGTGGCAGGAATGTCCTTTTTTGAGCCCAACTGGGCAATGTTCAACTCTGGGGACTTGTTCAAATTGTGAATCTGATTACAGATATACTTGTGTAACTTGCTAATCATGCTCTATGCAATCACAGAACTGGGGACTGTTACCTGCTTTTGTTCTGAGACTTAGGTAATGAGGGTAAGCAAATAATTTGGGATGATAAAAGCTTTGGAGTCCTGTCTTCGGGGGATGGTCTGACATTAAGAAAATGGTGCTTCTGTGTGGGCCTTGAGGTTTCTGAAATGAAAAATCACTACATGCAAAATAAGGAAAACAGGCTGGGCCTGCAACATGCATGGGTCAGGGGACAGCCTGAGGGGCACATCTGTAGTATATGCAAATTCCTGAGCACAAACCTAAGGCAGAGCTTCAGTCCAAATTTGCTGATTGCTTACATTACCAGCCTACATGCAGACAGTCCTGCAGTGAATTTTGGGCTGTCCTTTTGTAATCAGAGGTGGGATTTGTAGATAGCACGAGTTCAGATTACTGGTATGGATAGTGTGAAAACCAGTTGCTTGAGGAACAGGTACCCCAGTGGCAGTGACAGAGATGTATGGATCTCCAGCTCACTGCCTCACAGGTGCAGATGACAAGATAGCAAGGATGGCAGTACTGGGTCTGACCAAAGGTACTTTGAGCCTGATGGCTTCACTGTACTAATGGCCAATGATAGATGCTTACAGAAGAGTAGAAAGACAGGGCAAATATACAGAGATACTTCTCTGATAAAGTCTCCTGACCTGCAGTGAGATGAAGGCAGTATCTTAGGCTTAGACACACAAGAAACTTTGCAGGAGAAGACGGCAGGACTTCATGGAGGATGTAGCAGGATCTGCTGCCATGCAACAGAACAAACTCACCTGCAGCAGAAATGGTGGGACTCGATGAAGCAGAAATTAAAACAAATAGTTGTAGGACAGTTAAGACTTCTCAGGATACCGTACTCTAAATCTGCTTCTGAAGAGTAGTCAAAGTTTTTCAGGTTTTACCCTAAACAGAAATAAAAGGGTAGATTTGGTTTTGAATTCTGAACTAAAGTTATTCTACTTATAAATTATTTTCTGTTCTCTTTCCCCTGTGCTTTTCTTCCTTAGGCTGTAAGTATTTTTGCTGACGTTCTGGGTCACCTGTGCCAAAAGGGACAGCAATCACCAGTGCTTGTCCAGGGACTGAGCGGTTGGGTGGCAGAGTCTGAGGATGTTAGACAGAGCACCTGCACATGGAGAACACTCCTCGGAACCTAACCACAGGCACTTTCTGGATTCTCTTTTAGACCCAGAGAAGTTTAGGAACACCCAGGTCCAGTGTTCAACAAAAAACAAGTTTTTTGGCTAGGGAGAGCACTGGAGAAAGGTGGCTAGACAGAAAGCTTTTTGTGTTTCAGAAGCTGAGCAGAATGTGTTTAAAAACAACAAAATGCATGTTAAAAATGCAGAGAATTCAGCAATATTTTAACTCAGTTCCAGTTAAGTAATTTCTAGATATTTTATGGCATGTGTGTGCTTTTTGACATGGAAATCGTTTTGCATTGATCTTTTTCATCAGTCTTGAAAGGCTTGGGGCTGAATATCCAAAAGTCTTGCTTTCTTAAATGCAAACACATACATTTTATTTTAAAAAGCTAATAATAAGAACAACTACTTAATTGCACCTACTTTTCTTCAAATGTGGAGTGAGCACACTCCATTTTGTAGACTGCATATGCTAGCTACCTAAGGGTTGTCAATTATGTTACGCTATAAAAGGCACAGCACTTAGGGGGCTGTCAATCAAGTCTGTTGTGAGAGAGGTTTCAAGAATCAGTATTCCAACTATTTATCAAATATAAAAATAAAATTTACATGACAACACCAAATACAGAGGTATCATATTTCGTTTTATTGTGAAAGTGGTTTGGATTAAGCACAGAATTAGTAAAGGTGAATCAAAAATAGCCAGAGATCTTTGCTTGTAAAGCAGTGCCTCCTGTTTTGTTCCTACAGCTTTCCTTCTCCATGAAAGGTGTTACCCAGATCTCCACTGCACTTTGGATCACAGCCCCACATCTGTTTCATCTTTTCTTCACAGTCCGAGGGTTGTCAGTTGGTGGGTTTTTTTCCCACAGCTTATGGGTATCATTGAGCACTGCAAGGCATTTTGGAGAGCATTCTTTTCTACAGTATTAAGTTCCAGCTCTGCCATAATTTATGCGCTTGAGTAGCCCCCATTGAATTTACAAACAGTTCTCAGAAAGAAAGAGAACTTGTATGGATGTAATTTGGAGGCATCTGAAGATAGTTTTATTCCACATGGATGCCAGAGTCAGCCCAAAGAGTTCCAAATGCAGTGTCTGGGCCTATTTTTAGTTGGCAAGTGCTTTTAGACTATGCAATGTGTCTTTGTCATTTGTCTACCATACGCTTTGCCTCCATATGTTTATCACTGTTGCTATTGCTGATTCAGTATTTCAATAATAGAATCATTTGGAGCTGTTCTTTAGACTAGGGTTTGCATCAGACTTTTTTGTCTCTGTATAATTAGACTAATGTCATTACTGATCCTAGCAGCAACTTTGAGTCAGAGCTGACATTATATCCAGAAGTCGTGCCTACACTGCTAAATAAAAGAGGCCTAAGGACTGGCCTAGAAACTAAGTGACCTTGATCGAGTCACATCAGCACTGATTAGGGCCACCTTCCCTGTACAGCAGAGCCGCTTGGAACAGCCCAAAATAGAACCAGAAATACAAATAATCTCCCCCATCCATAGACACAGAGCAGTAGTAGTTTTATCTCATTGTTACACAGAAGGAAATTTATTGCTATTTCCATTACTGAACCTGTTCAGATTTATAAACATTTCATTATTGATTTTTCTAAGTACTGGAGACATACATATATTCAGAATAAATAGAAGAAAACAATAGTTTTTCAAATTGTATATGCTTCCCAAGATTCATTTATAGATAGGGAATAGACACGGTAAGTCCGGTCTACCTCACCAGATAACCAGAAAATACAACTCAGAGCTTGCCCTCCTGGGACAACGTGAGGGATTTGCCAATGTACAGTTTATGGATGCTGCTGGAGGTTGTGAACTCCATCTGTGTCTTTGTCAGACTACAAGCTCCATTTTGGTTTTAAGGCTGGGATGCGCCTTCCTGTGGCCTCATGTCTTTCCAGCTGAGTTAAAATTCATGCAGGGCGCATGACAGTCAATGAGCAAGTGCTATCCCATAGAGTGCTGTGGTCCCAGACACTAAGTTACTCCTGCCAAGGAGACCAGGTGGCTGAGGACATGGTCACCTTGGCCACAAACTAATCTGTCAGGAGACTGCATTCACCTGCTGAAAGCTAGATGGGAGCTGAAAAGTTATAGAAGTGGTCCTCTCAGTGTCTTTGGAGCTCAAGAAATGGCAGATCCAGCACCTAACACTTTTCCATGGTTCTTGGAGATGCTCTAGAGAGGACAAAATGGTGATTCAGAATTAAATTTCTTCTCCTCTCAAAATCAAAATTATGACCAAAATACCAGCCGATTCAGAGCTGAAAAGGAAGCTTTAACTTTATTTTAACAGGCTTTGGACCAGTCTCTGAAGTAACAAAGCACAAGAAAACATGACTTAAAAGATTTCAGGTTTTAAAACAGTCGTAGCAGCAGAAGCTTCTGAGTCATCAGGGCTTTCACAGAAAGTCTAAAGAAATACATATGATGCATCTTTCACAGGAATAACAAGGAATGAGAGTGACAAATTGGATCTGGGTTGAGAAAAAAAAAAAGCACCAAGTAATGCTGTTACTTTCTGACCATTATTTTCAAATAATAAAGAAAATAATCTGCAGTTTTCTGCTGTAGATCTCTTTACAGAAACAAGCAATTCATGTGCCTGTATTGAATCTCTGTCAAGGCTATAAAGTGTCCAGCAAAACCACGTATCTAACATAATACAGATGTCTTCCCCAGATGTTCTGAGAAAAGAACTGATGGGTTCTTTTTGGTTTCTCTATTATTGCAGCATCAAGGCACTACCTACAGTCTACCCCGTGGGTGCCAGTACCTGAAGACCCAGTCAGCTCAACACCTGGAAAAGATCCCTTCCTGTCATTCTGCTGCACAAGTAGAAGAGCTTAGTGCACAATAATCCTGTGTGGGTACGTCTGGAGGGGGAGGTAAGCACGGGAACCTTCTTTAGCATTCAAACATCAGTGCAAGAGCTAACCCAAATGCAGAAGTAGTACTCTGCTCTCCAAGAGCTAGGCTGGCACCTGGAAAATAGTTTTGCCTCCAGGTGTTTTATGCTAGCCTGGAGAACCTGTCAGCTGTTGACCACTTTGGGCCAAGTTCCAACTGCAGGAAATCATCTTGAGGAGAAGAGTAGGGAGCGTTATTGAACGCTTTCTCTTCTTAACCATCTGACCTGCAGGTAGAAAGGCAGTCTCTGTTTTGACATGTCTTGCTCTGCTGTCTTCAGCCATCAAAGAAAGCACTTAAGGGGGCAAATGATGCAGTCTGGAGCTAACTCATGAAATAGCATGCATAATTAAGATTATTATAAGTATCAGTAGAAACTGTCTGAATCATCACCTCCTTACATGTAAGAATCCAATACTGCATGTCAGCCTAAATCTGAACATCTGCAGCAAGCAACTGTATTTCTCAGATTATGATAGTTCTGTTTCAAAATGAGAGGCAAAAGAGGGAAGAGAAAATTTGCAGATTTGGGGGAGAAAAGAGAAGAAATCTGCAACTTCTATGCCTGTAGTCACAAACTGACTGATTTACTTACTTATTGATGACACAAGTCATGTGTCATTTGTAATGTGCTACCACAATCCAGCTGAACATGGTTGGCTGGCAGCAAATTATCCTGAACCTTGCAGAGGTAAGTAAGCTCCAGCTTATTTTAAAGGATGCCAGACATTTTGTCTCTTTGGCCAAGCCTTTTCAGTCATTTATAAAGTTACATGGAAAGGTCAATCTGTACTTAGATATACAATATGATTAAAACAGATCACATTAAATTATTTCAGTTTTCTTAAATAAAAGCAAAGCAAGACGAAAAGGCTTGTTAAATATCTCTTGGGAGAGGACTTCTCTGTGCCCTGGGATGTGATCGCTAGTTTTCCATTCTTATGAATGCATTAAAAAAAGAGAATCAAACAAGAGTTTCATTAAGAGTTTCTGTTGGAATCTAGAGGTTCTGAGCAAATATGGAAAGACTTATGCTTTTTTTTACGCAAGGAACCTTCAGAAAAAAATCTTTTTAGAGTGGGGTTGTCAGGGAAAATGTGATGCTATTAAAAATAAAAAAACCTACAGTTTCAAACACTAAAAAGGGGAGAGGAGTCAACTTCATGTAATTCTTTTGTGGGATCAATAGTTTAGACATTTTTTCTCTTTGCCTCTCTTCTGCATTTCTTTGTGACTCTCCTATCAGCACTCGTTCATTTACATTCCAAAAAGTCTAGTGCTGAACCAGAACTTGAAGGTAAGTCTAACTTACTTGTCCACAGTAGCTGATATCATTTGGTATTTTGCTCTTTCATATACTTCAGGGACAGCTCTATACCTTACTGATCCTGCCTATGCAGGCTTGATCTTACTGGTCTGATTTGCCTGAATCTATGGAAGGTATGACACTAATCTTGTGGCTGCTGGATCAGATCCTGTCTACTACATAGCTTTATATGCTCATTTCCCCTGCATTTTCATTAGGCTAAAATAGGAGAACAAAAGATGACCCTGTGTTTAGCAGTTCCGGGACCAGCAACCGTTAAGAGCAGGACTTCAATCCCACTACAGGCAAACGTTGTTGCATGTGCAAGGACTAAACAGTAGAATGATTATGAAAGGTTACTTTGGTTTTTAAAGTGCGTTCCTGACAAACAGCCAGTGTTGTTGCTCTTCAGGGGAAAAATGTGGCTTTTAGATGCATTTGTCATAAAAGGTCTGATTCTGAAAATGCTCAAACAAATGAGTAAATTTACTCCTGTGAATAATATTTAAAGAGTACTTTCATGGTTAGGCATTTGGTTATTGTTCCTGCACTAGAAGTACTTTCTCTTGACATCTGAGTAAGTAACGGTTTGAGAGACACAGCTGGCAGTGATATTCCTTACATGCCTGGATCTATCTTTTTCCCACCACTTTTCTTGATAGGGCTATTATTATTGTCTTAATATGGACATTTTCCCTCTGATCCTGTCAAGGCTATTCCTTCATCTTGACCTGATAACGATATCTCTTACTCAGGCTGATAGAGTGTTTTAAGAAATACAGATGTGTACTCATAAACAAGAAACCTTTCTGGTGAGGGGTTTGTCTCAGTGCCATTTTATCCAATGGACAATAAAGTGAAGAACATGAAATTAAATGAGGAATTATTTGGTAAAGTATTCTCTGGATAGCGTTCAGGTCACTTTTTAAACACCTCATTGGAGCCTGCAAACAGTTGGGTTCCAATGAGGACCAGGCTTGGAGAAAAAAAATTTGTTTTCCCTTTTTCTCTTTAAAATCTTCTGCAAATGATATGTAGTTTAATTGTTACTTTAAATTGTTTATTTAAGTTTATTGAAGGAGGTTTCTACACTCTGCCAGCATATGATAGTAAAGCACCTTCTAATTATTTTGAGAATGTTCACAAACACACATTGGTCTTCAGATTTTTTCTCAGATTAATGCAAGTATTTCATGTACAAAATTGGAATTGTTTGAAATTATTAAGAGAAAGCAAATTTTCATCTTCTCATGTTCATGCTGAAAATTAGATTATAAATATTTTGCTTCTTCACTCCAGTAGTAGAACAAATCTGACAAAATGAGTCAACATATCTGAGTGTATCTTCTCCCTTCAAATAGTAGACGACCCGCATGAATTCTCAAACATTCTTTGCAATATTTGGTAAATCTCTCAGCTAAGGTTTAGTTCTAGATGATGGTAATGTATGTGGTTTAGCTGTTAGAACCCATAGAACAGCTTGTCACTATCACTGAGTAATGGCACTGCTGTTACTGGTAGTGAATATGGTATTCAGAAAAATATAAAATTTAGGAATCTTCAGAAGTTTAAGGTCAGTGAAGCAAATTAACATAAATGTAGAGTTGAACATTGTAACAGAATTGAACATACATAGCACTGCATGTTTTGAGCCTGAAGCATCCAAACTGTGAGTAGAAACTGAAGAACAATTATCTCCTCTGGGAAAAACAGATACTGTCAATGAAGAGAATAATTGACTGAACATCTTTGCAAAAATTGAGTGATTCTATTCTCTTGAAGTTCATTTTAGAACTGAGCCACAGCCAGGATTCCGCTGCCATATTTCTTTAAAGAGCTTCTTCCCCGGTGAACAAAGCTGTTGACATTAATGGCACACTATTCAATGCCATTCACCCCAAGAAGGGATTTCAAAACCACGTCCTAAGCATTTCCAGGGTCAATTCATGGATTTTTTGCAGGCCAGAGACTTTCAGCTTACAGTAGAAGATGGCAGCTCCACCACACTGAGGGACCATCCTCATAAGCCTTGGAGATCAGCCTTTCCACCCACAACTGATGCCTGCCTGGCTAGCAGAGAGTCATCAGGTGCCTTGTCAGGGTGGCGAGCATACTAATGATTAAATGTTAAGTCCCAGCTAACTTTTGTGGGTGCTGGCCAATAAATAGTGGATTTAAACTTCGAAGTTACGTATATGCAGCTTGCAGACTCTTTGAACCCTACTAAAGATGTCTGAACAAGCTGACCCAAAATAGGACCTGTAAAAGGGAGTGGGCAGAGAAGTATCTTCTTTCTACATAAAAATATGCTCATTACACCAACATATATAGAGTTCGTTTATGCTAACAAAAGTAAGATCATATTCATAAATCAAAGACAAGAATAAAAAGAGTAATTAATATTCTCTCTTTTGTACCTATTCTGTGCTAGCTTTATAATTTGTAGCAGATGGAAGCCAAATGTTTTCAAAGAATCAAAACCAATTTTATAAGAAAATGGTTCATCTTCTCTAAATAATTTTTCCTTAGATGGCAGTTATACTTATGATTTTAATCTGTAAAAACATTACTGTTGGAATATGATAATATTTTGAGTAGCTCCAAGTGAATCCACATTCTTGAGCACTCCCCCATATTCCATGTCTGAAGATTCTTCCTTTTAATACTACTGTCTCATTGTTTTTCTTGTCTTTGGAAAAATCTAGAAACCCTTGTGCCACAGCAATATTCTCGCTCTCTGCTAACAAGCTGTTATGGTCCTATTTGTGGTAGATTTTCTTGATTTAGAATCAAAATCTATTTTTTAATTTTATTTTATTGCAATGGCATATATAGTACATTATGAGTAATTCTAACAGAAATCAGTAAAGACGTCTGTCTTTTTTCCTAGTTAAGATTTAAAGAATACCTAAGTCAATACTTAAAGAAATGAAGGTGAGGATATGGACACAAAAGGAACAGTACTGAGTGAAGTAGAACAGAGAAGGACATTGACAAAATAGGCTTTCTCTTAAGTGACAATTCCAAGTGTGGATTTAGGAGTAAAAATAAACAGATGATGATGAGACAGGAGCCTATGGCAAAAAGGAAGCTATAGTGTGTGTCCAAAACACCTAAATAAACAAGGCTGAGAATAAAAGCTCTTATTCATAAATGCACAGAAACAATTTCTTAAATATGTCCTTAGGTTGCTTAACCGGAACTTCAAAGCATCTAATATCAAAAGTACAAAATACAGATGAATTATATTTAATTTAAAAATGCAATCCAATGTTTCAAGTGGCAAGATTATCTTAAAATTTCCAACAATGATCTATTATGATCTTTTCTCAAGTAAATACCTAGAAAAACTTCTGAAGAAAACCCAGGAGTATAACTATTTTCAGAAAGTGAATTTCTTGAATAACTCATTTGCCAAGTAGGCTACCACTTAGAAGCTGCAGAGAAACCATTCTTTCTTGGAAAGCACCTAATATGTTACTATTGCTGGGAGCAGTCCTGGTATGTCAGTGCCATTGTAACAGAGATAGCTCCTTCCTCTTAAAAATAAATGAGACTGAAGTCAGACACGTTGACTGAATGTGTCTACAGAAAGAAGGCTTTTGTTTGAGAAGTTTTTATACATGTCAGCCCTGAAGGAAAAGTTCACAAACTAACCTGTTACGATGATTTCAGGAATTTCATTGGGAATTTTTCTAAAATTGAGTACACAGTTTTTGAATGGTTACTGTAATGGAGGAACAGTTTATAGCAGGTGTTTTTGGAGCAAAGAAATGCTTTCTTTTACTTTGGTACCAAAGAATGGCTAGTGTTTGCATAATTCTGTGTCAGAAGTACAAAGAGTGTGCAAAGCTAGGAAGTAGGTAATGCTACTGTTAAGTTGTGCAGGAAAGCACATCATGTGTACTTTGCACTTCACTTTTTCTGATGCCAAAAGTTAAATGCATAATATAAAATTTGTAGAAGTTGAACTATATGATAATTAAGATAATGGAAGATATTTCTCTCCAGGGAGTGAGCTCTAAAAGTTAAGGAGTGACTGGATGTTAAAAGAAAAATCTCCCTATGCATTGATTAATTAAATAAAAGGAATCCAGGAGGTTTATTCCATAGTAGTAAGGTACATGTTTTGTACTTTCTCTGGGCCACAGTATATATTTATTAACAACCATATCTGTGTTTACTGGAAGTTAAGACTACAACAGGACATACCCTTTCATTTGAAAATTACAACTGTGGAAATGAACAGCTAAGTGGGAAGATGTATAATCCTTTTCATTTTCATATTGCCTATAACATCAGCAATCGTGTGCTCCATGGTGCTTCCATTTCCATTCCTGGTAGCCACCAAAAGTAATACTGATCTCACTTTCATCAACAAATGTAACTCAGGCTAACAGCAGAACATGCAGATGAGGTATTGCTCTCCAGAGGCATATCAGAGAGTGCCCTGGAGTTCTGAGGGTAAGTGAAGTGGTCTGGCTCATCATCCACCACCTCAGCATCTCCAGACCTTTGGGGAGCAACATCTCACATCTGGTCCTGAATTTCTGCAGAGGCCAAGTATGTCTTCAGTTGGCAGGCGCTTAGGCTACGCTTGGCGGTAGGCAAAGCATCCTGGGGCCCTGTTCCGGCACTGAGGCCAACTGTCACAAAGTGGCTTGCAACTATATTAATAAAGCTCTTTACCCTTCAGCAAAGGGCAGCCACATCCAAACCACCTGCTGGAAGTGGTGCCAGGGCTGTACTAATTCTTGAACTATGCTTGGCAAAGTCCTATTTGGCACAGACCAAAGCTGTGCCTGGAACTATTCTAACAGTGTAATTTTACAGTATAGCTGATGGACTTCCCCTGTCCAGGAACTTTCCCTGACACTGTTTAATTTATTAGTATATAGGCCCAGAGACTGGCTCAATAACAGAGTCCCAAGAATCACTTGCATCACTGAAGCCAGTAGCAGCTTCCAGAACAGCGTAGCAGGTCTCGGGTGAACCCTTCTGTCAGGACTGCATGCAGTGTAGCAAGGCACCATGGCATGACCTGACATTGCTTCAGCCCCAAGATGCATCTGGGGTTTAAGGTGCCTGCTGCTCTGCTAGAGGATGAGTACGGGCACAACCAAACCCACCGAGTGCGGTCCTGTGGTCTGCATGGCAGAGTGGCGCTTCCTTCTCTAGTTCCCTCAGGCACTCTTCCTTCCTTTCTTCTCCATCCCAGTCCAGACCTTTCTTGCCTTCTGCTTGCTTCTCTCCTGCCCTCTGCTGAAGTAGACATAGGCCAAGGAGTGTGATCTATGCCCTGGCTTCAGGCATATTTAGGAGGAAACCTCTACTGACCTTAAGATTCTCTTTTGTGATGACACTGAGGTCCCTGTGCACAAGTATTGCCTCTGCTGGGACGTTCTCCTCGTGCTGCAGGCTGGGTGGCCTGGGCTTAGAAGGGGATGACTGTCTCCTTTGAGGTGCAGGGTGGTTAATGCTCGGTGAGGTGACGTTTGCCCTGATCCCTGGGGAGCTGGGTGGCAGCACACAATTCCAGAGCTCATCCTGTTCAGACGGGCTCAGAGTTACTTTCTCAGGATACAGCTACTAGACACTTTGGCTCTTGTGCTCTATCCTTTCATCAGTATATTTAAATAGCATACTATAGATTTAGAATCAGATTAATTAATTTGTTTCTCCTCAGGAACCAATAGTGTTTTGATCAGTGCTGAGCCACATTAGCTAGCAGATCAGCGTGATTTCCTCATGACCTTTGGACTGAGAACATTACTAGACTTTTAAGGTTATGGACGATTAGGTGATGTTTAGAGTTAAAAAGGAACTTTTTCAGAGCCTTGTTGTCAGGCCTGGTAGAACAATTAGTTTCTGAAATCTGTAAGGACATACTCAAACAAAACAGCCTGGATAAACCAATCAGTACAGGGAATGCTTTCTAAACTCAGGGAAACTCCTCTGAAATTCACCCCCCTGCCAGACTCATCATTTTTAAAGAAGAGATATCTAGCACAAATCCCTCTGCTTATTTCAGTTTATGCAGTGTGACACGAGGCAAGCAGTTTAAAGGCTGAGGCAGTTGGTCTGATGTTCATAGGCTGACACTGAAAAAGAAGAGCCAAGTGGCTTTATTCTGAAATCATGTTCTTAACTGACTCATCAAAGTTATTTTCATTATATTAGGTTAAAGGAATATGATGATGACATAGTGATAAAGACTGTTTCTCCTAGGCAGCCTACCCATGATATTTGTTTGTTGTCTTTGTAAGTACATTCTATTAATGGCATATATTTTTACTATGTAGATGATGCAAAGTTAGAAGCCACTTTCCACACAGTTTATTCTGAGATTGTATGCCATAACATTGCTCATACCGATATGAATATTACTTGAGTTTACAGTGGCAGAGAGATAACTATCTCAACAGGATAGTAAAACAGCTGATTACTTCCTGAAGCACCTCTTTAAATCAGGAATCCTCCCAATAAAATGCCTTTTAAAAATCCTTTTAATATTAGAGCACACAACAGTTAATCACCTTCAAAACCGGTAGGTACAGTCATAAAAGAAGGAAAATGTCCTTCCTCTTTCAACTGGTATTTCATCCTTGTTTGATTTTAAAGTGCAGCTTTGGGTTAGTATTTTTAAATGCCTTCATTTAATAATGAATTCAAAGAGAATTTTTTGCAAAATTGAGTAGAAAACAAGGATGCTGAAAGCCTCCTCTCAGTCTAGACTGCAATTTTTTGTGTGCAGAGGCAAACTGTTTGATGTCATTCATGAATAATGTTGAAGAATGTTTTATCCATCAGAGTTATCTAAATACAAGCAAAGGGCAACTCCATATTTCAGTGACCTGACTGGTCCCTTTGGTGGATGGCCAGCTCCACTTAGCTGCAGATGGTCATATGATATAAAAGTATAAGACATCACAAAATGAGGTGCTGTAAGCTCTGGAATCTATTTTTTGCAGTCTGTGTTCATATTTGCTACTGCACTTGATCTTGTCCTCACCAGAAAAGTTTCAAAAATTTACATCGATTAATTTTATGTCATCTACATAAACTAGAAGAAAATCCCTGAGGCTGACAATTTGAATCCAGTTCAAACTTGTTTAGATTAACTTCTCTTAATTAGTGACCGAAGTGAAAACAAAGGAAGGGTAAAATCACTTCCTATGCACCACTGATGGATGTGTCTTCAGTGAAGAGTTAACATGAATTATCCCTGCTTGAATTACTCTGTTTGTATTAGCTCTGTTTGCATGAAAGCAACCACACTGTGAAATAACACTTGAGTTTGTTTTGTCCACGCTATGCTTGTATGTAATACTAAGAGTTGTGGATGGGCATCCTATGGATTTCTTTACTGGAGCAAGCTGCAAAACAAAACAAAACAAAACAAAACATCCCCAGTTAATTGCTTATAAGAAAAGGCTGACCTCTTTAGATGAGCAGAAGGCACTGAAGGACTGTATATCCTTGAAGTTTTCCCATGGAGCAAACATATGTCCCTGCTACAGGGAGATCAATTGTTTGACTGAATCCATTAGTGGGCCAGCCAGTTAGCACTACAGCCTTCACCACGCTGAAGTTAGGATCCTATATATGAGTTAAACTTGGGCAACATTTAAGCTAAAGTTAGCTTTGCAGACATGCTCCTGTATTTGGGATTTGCACTCCTGCACAATAAGATGCAGATCTTCTAGTCTAGCAAGACTCTTTGTATTGCTCAGATCTCCTTAGTGACAATAATATGTCAGATTCAGGATGAGCTCGCCTGGGTGCACCGTGTCTGTGCGTGCTTTTGAGGTCGGGTGTCTGCTCAGAGTGGCAGTCTGCATATTTTCCTGAGCCTTGTTCTATGATATAACCCATTCTACCTATCCCCTGACATATGTATAAAACTTAGCAATTACATTAAAGACATATCTCCCCCAAAGTTAAAAAAAAGGAAAGAAGGTAACAGTTTGCAGGACAGGTTAGTAAGCATGGCAGTTCATCATTGAAGGAAATTGAAAATACTAGCCAGCCTTTCCAAATAGGAATCCTTGTTTGGGAATCTAAATACATATTTGCTCACTTAAGTGAATGGTCTGTGTTTTGAAGGTGCTGAGTTGATGCAAACTCTGAATGTCTTTCATCCTCAAAAGTCTGGCCAATTGCTTCCATGTCTCTATGTGCAATGTAGTCACCCAAGTTTGACAGTTTTGGCTCTAAGGTTTAGCTTGACTGAAAACAAACTGGCTTCAAAACTGTAGGGGAGGTTAGCAGCAGCTGCTCAAACCTATGTATCCAAGAAAGTAAATCTTAAAATGTCAAATGGATTTCTTCTCATGAAGTCAACCAGCAATAAACAAGAACAGAGACATACCTGGAAGGGTAAAACCAAATGATGTTTCTGAGCAACCCTGCCCTGGGTCAGGGGCTCAGGTGGACTGCCGTACAGGAACCTGAGGCTTGTCATGTTCATAACAACATCTATGATTTAGATATTGCTCTCTTCAGTTCTCAGTGGAGGAGCTGTGAGCTGGCACAATGATATAACCTCTGTATCATCCCTCTTCAAAATAAATGAATAATCCTGCAGGAAACAAGAGCTGCCCAGGCTGTGGCAGACTGGTAGAAAACGGCTGTAAGACGTTTGCAATGCTTTGTGCGTCTGCAGATAAAGCGAAGTTCAAGGTAGAAAGATAAAGGTAGTTAGCAAGCTTTCCATTTGAATTTGGTACTGCTGAAACTCAAAAGCTGAGAGCAGAATTAGTGAACCTTTTGGATTTAAGTATTTGAAATTCTAGCATAAAATTATCTTTCAGTAATGGAAAAATTAGAAATTAATATTGGAATGATTCCGCATTCAAAAAGTGCAAATCTGTCTTCAAGTTCATTTAGCAAAGTGACATTTAAATTACTATGAAGTATTGTGCGCGCTATATGTTATTTGTAATTTCATAAAATGTTGAGATGAGATTGTCCTGGGATCAGCATGTGATTAAACTGATTATATACCTTATATACATGGTATGTTTCTTATTCAGTCACAATCAAAATACAATCTACTTTTTATTAATATAATAATTTAGATGTCATAAATGAAATCTCAGTTAAATATTTTTTAATTTCTGTTCACGGCCTTTTACTCTCTCTTAACAAACTCATTCCTCTCACCTAAAAAAAGATTCTACTTTTCCCATCACCACGAGGGCTGACATCTGCTAGGGTGACCCCTTGCCCCTAGCAGCAAAGCACTGCTATGTAGAAATGGACAACAGACAGATGCTCTTCTCCTGATTCTAAAGAACTTAAAAAATATGGATGGGCGCAGAAGAGGGCACCAAATACTAACCATCAAAGCAGGCACTGTTTTTCTCTCCTTAACACCCATGCTGAGTATTTTTGTTTTCCTCACTCCCAGCCCCTGTGTATGCATATGTGTCTTAATACTCCAAATAAGTCTTACTGAGTCCATAAACACATCCAGTTTCCTTCAGGCCTGTTGATCTTCCTTTTCTGCTGTGAAAATAAGGGTGTGAGTAGCAGACAATGAAAGAATATGCTACTGTAACTCACGCTGACACTCTGTGTCTCTCCTGACTGGCATCTTTTAAGGTCAGGCAGCAGAGGTTAAAGTTGCTGAGCCCAGAAGCCTGTGTTTCAGTTCCTGCTACACTTGCTGATCCCGCCCTGGGTGTTATACAAAGAAGACTTTTACTGTAATGTGAAGACTGTATGGTTAAAATTACCTTAGGAAATTCCAAAATTAAGATTTCTAGTGTGATATGCTAATGGGACTATATTGCGCACCTATCACCTTCTGCATTTTTTACTGCTTTTATAGTTACAGCTTATTACCTGCCACACATGCATACTGACCCAGTTCTTCGAAGTCAATTGAAGTAAAAATAGTCAAGGTTTCCAGGGATAATTGAAGAAGTACACACTGATGACAAGATGCAGGGGCAGGGCAGGAGAGAGAAATGATGACTTTACCCAGTCATGGGATTCCTGTTGTCCCTGGACCACAGAATCAGACACCTCCATCATTGTTCTCTTTTCCTGGCCCCGTATATGTTGGTTGCACTTTTTTGTATGTTGTGGCTGAATATCTATAGTCTGGTCCATACATAACTCCACTGGAAAGAAGGAGTCCCAAATTAGAATCCCTTTGGATTTGGGCAAGTGTAGTTTTCTTCTGGATTAGTAGAGCACTGAACTATGTGGGAACTAACTGCCTAGCTTGTGATCTCAAAGCTCTCAAGCATGTGCAGAAGAGTGCTTTGTTTTGGTGTCTAGGAAACTTCATGGCTGAAAGCAAAGGCAATGGTACATGTTGGACATATGAAAGGCAGTTATGCAGTGCATGTTCAGAGGCTCGAGAAACAAGCAGATTTTGGTGTGAAATAACTGAAAAAGTTATGAATCAGCGAATAAAAAAATAAATGTCATTATGGGAATCAGATTACTGACAGTGGAATATTCTGGATATACAGTATGTGGAATATTTATTTTTATCTATTTGTCTGTAGTGTATCTGTCTAATAATACATGTGCCCCAATGAGACTTGAAAAAATGTATTCACACATTTCCATACATGGGATAGAAATCTGTACAATACCCTTTCACCAGATCTGCACGTTGTTATGGCTAGGCATACTCATAACTCAAGCTTTGGAAAAGCTTGGGAAACAACACGGGTACTGGTAGCTCCAAGTCAGAGTCTCTAAAAATCTAGAAAAGGTACATAACATAGACACCTCTGTAGACTAACAGTGATGCTCAGAGACCACTGATGCTAAAAACTTCAATAAGAAGTAGCTGTCTGTGTGTGTTAATTCCAGGTACTACTCTATCAGGTCACTGAGGGATTTCTTGGGGTCTATTCCAGGTTTGAGAAGGGAAAGGAGTCTTGGATAATAGCTGTGCAACCATCACAGTCAAATCAGGGAAAGCTGAGTGCCGCTGAAACATATTTTGACTTCTACTGTAAAAATCATTCTTTCAAACTGCAGCTTGACTATATCTTTTTGCTTCTCTCTTCTCGTTTCTGTCTTGGTTCCTGTATTGCAGCTGATACAAACTGCTTGTTTTCATTTTTCTGGATTTTCACTGTCTGTTCCTACTTGACCTATCAGCACTGCCATTATTTTGGCTCTTGCATCTAATTGTCCCATGAAACCACAGTTACTGCCCACTTACCACACTTCCAAATAAGCACTTTCACCCTTTCGCTCAAGCCTTCTCCTGGGAGGAACTCCCAGCAGATTTCTGTAAACTTACCTCATTCCCTTGCTTTGAAAGCATCATAATGCCTGCAACACATAACAGCAATCAGGCAGCTGGCTTCTGACCATGATGCTGAACAATGTCAGCTCACTCTGTGTTTCCCTGTCAATGTCCATGTTCCTACTGATGTCTCTAGTTTCACACTTAAACTGTCTCCTCTCTTAGGCAAGAGCATCTTTTGTGATTTGCTGGTGCAGCAGCTCACCTTGCAGTATAATGTGGGCTCCAGGTGAGAGTATATGACAACACACCAGAGCTGGATGGTCTTAGGCAGTCACTGTACTCCTCTGCGCAGGAAGTATGTCTGCCAATTCCTGTACTGGATCTCCAGGCCACTGATGGAGGAGGAGAGGGCTAGTTCAGGTGGCCCTTCTGACCCAAACTGCTGTACAAAGAATTCTCCGGAGCAGATGGAAGTGAAGGCTGAGTAGGGTCAGGTCCCACTTTCTCACTATTGTAATGGCCCTTTGGTTTGCAAGAAAAGTTAAAGCTGCCCTCCACAGCTTTTATTTGGAAGCCGCTGCCTGGCGATCTGCCCCATCTGCTTCATCCAGGCAGTGAATCAAGCCTGTTGTACTTAAACCATTGACCCCTACTCTGAAAAATACCAGAGAAGAATAGACTTTAACTAAATCTTTCAGTATCACCCTCTCCCCTTATTCTTCTTCTTTCCTCCCATTGTTTTGAAGCCAAGTCACTTTTTGTTTGCTGGAAGAAGATTAAACAAAGGAACCCACCGCCGGCGCCGGGATTTTTTTGACGCACGTGTTGGCTGTATCACTCCGGCAGCCTTCCAGCAGGTATGCCCGTACAGCTGCAGAGCCATTCACTGCCGAGCTGTAAAACTGCTGGCAGGTCTCGCCATCTGTGAGGAAGACTGTGTGAGAACTTCCCTCCTTACTGGATGGCTTTCAAGACAAATGTCACCGCTGACCCCATTAAGATAGCCAACGTTCAAGAAACAGCATAAGGCATTGCAAGGCTGTTCTCTTTTCTGTCCTGGTTGAGTGAGTCATGCAGTTTTTTAGATGTTCCCGCAGCAGAAATACTTGAATGCTTGTGACATTTTAACATCGTGAAACACTGAATAATTGTGACACTCTTCCCATCGAGTGTCTGAGACACTGTGGCCAAGATTAGTGTGGGAAATTGTGGAATTTTTAAGCTACACTGCTACTGTTACAGGAAAGAAAATGGGAGGGGAAATAATAACAAAGTCAACCCAAGAGCTGGCACTCAGAGTCTTGTTTGGTAGCCTGGCACAGTCTCTAGAGAGAAATAACAGTGTCCACTGTACCTAGTCCATCACCCACAAATTTTGATCTTGCTGTTCACAAAATCAAAATGCTTTCTTCCTCAAAGCCTTTGCCAACAACTCCCTCATCCAACAGTGTATGAATTTTAATTTCTAACTGATTTTGAAAGATATTGAATTAAAAGTCATTTGAAATGACATCTGACTGTTGCAGTGCAAGCATCTGTAGCTAAGCCCAGGGCCTCCCTACAAATTATTGTTTCAGGTATCTCATAATCATATAGAGCAAAAAGATGTATTTCTTCTCCGTCTGTTCAGTATTCAGGTTACATAGCTAGCCAAACATTGTTACCCAAACATCTTTGCTTTCATGGGAAAAAGTACATTTAAGTATGAAAAGCCAAGTCATTTTGTCCAAAGAGACGAGTTGTCTTCTCTGTTCTTTTCCTTAGCCAGTATAAGTTTCATTTGCAGCCATAATAGATGCAGACAAGGGGAAATAACCACTAGGCTCCTAGTTCAAAGGCCACAGAAATTAGTGAGATGTCTTCCCTTGCCTTCAGTGGATCTTGGATCATATCCCAAAAGCTGACCTCTGACTTGACAAAGATAGTTACTAGCCTTTCGTTCAGTTCAGTGATGCTTAATGAACATGTCTAAGGCATGTTTGAACAGTCCTAGGATCTTGTGAGCAGGAAATAGGCTGAGCAGTAACATGATTTAAAGGGATAAAAGTTATCTGGCATTTTTTAAAGATTAGCTCACACCATCCAAACTTTTTAATCCAGATGCAGCTAGCTGTTACAGTTGTGTTAGCCATCTGGTACTATAGTCTTTGGCTGAAAACAGAAGCAATACGTATCACCACTGGTTTTTGTTTCCAGGAAAAAAGGAACGCTGTTTTTATGATCATCCATTCATTTGGTATCAAGCACATTTCACACATGAGTTAACTGGAGACCTGCAGTTGATATATTCTGTGGTAAGAAGAAGGGCTTTGTATGGCTGATGGTAGAAGCAGAGATGCAGAGGGAAAGGCTGCAGTTTCATTGTAACTGAATATATCATCACTGGGTTTTTTTAGCTTTCCCTTCATAAAAAGATTCTTTATTCAGTGACGCATTGTCTCATATAACAAAAGGGTTTGTAGTACTTTCTGGTTTTGCAGTTCAAAGCAGATAACATCTTCAGCCATATTTTGCTAAGCATAAAAACATTCGTAATTGCTTTCCACTAACCTGCCCAGCAAACTACCAGTAACTTTTTTTCTGTGTATTTACACACTTGAAAACAACATTTTATTTTGCTCAAGTAACAGATGTGTGCAAAAACATGACTAGCAATAGAGAGCAAAAAGGAAACCATGAAGGCAAAGGACATAGTGGCTGCTTAAAATTGGTGTTCCTGGTACAGGGCAGCACCAAATGACATCACCCAAGGGAAATTCCTGGCTTCTCATTGCAAGGGGGGTGGAGTAGATGACCTTTAAAGGACCCTTCCAACCCAAACCATTCCATGATTCTGTGATTCTCTCCAGGGAGATGCAAAATCTTTTTGAGAAGAAAAGGAGCCCTGCTGCCACAGCATGCAGTAAGGGACACCAGGGTCTCCTTTATCTTCTGAGTCCTGGAGATAGGAGTAGAGCAGGTCTGTAACCTCAGGTTTCTCTGTGTCTCCTGGAAAAAAGCTAGCACCCAAAATGATGGAAGAAGATAGCAAATCCTGGATTCATAGTTTGTGGCTTTGTTTGACCAATGCGCAGAGTTAGGAAGTGATACAGCCTAACAAGGCTGCTCAGCTATTGCCTGCCTGGCAGCAATTGCATCAGCTTTTTGGAGGATAGAGTCCAGCTGCATCACAGGTTGCCATTTGTCCTGGTTTTGGCTGGGATAAAATTAATTTTCTTTCTAGTAGCTGGTATAGTGTTATGTTTTGGATTTCATATGAGAAGAATGTTAATAACACACTGATGTTTTTAGTTGTTGCTATGTAGTGTTTATACTAAGCCAGCAAGAAGGCTGGAGGGGCACAAGAAGTTGGGAGGGCACACAGCCAGGGCAGCTGACCCAAACTTGCCAAAGGGGTATTCCATACCATGTGTCGTCATGCCCGGTATATAAACTGAGTGGAGTTGGGGGTGGTGGGGGGGTTCAGATCACTGCTGTGGGACTGGCTGGGCATCGGTCAGTGAATGGTGAGCAATTGCTTTGTGCATCACCTTTTTTGTATATTCCAATTCTTTTACTATTATTATTGTCATTATTTTATTATTATTTTCTTCCTTTCTGTCCTATTAAACTGTCTTTATCTCAGCCCACGAGTTTTACTTTTTTTTCCCAACTCTCTCTTCCATCCCACTGGGTGCGGGGGAGTGAGTGAGGGGCTGCGTAGTTCTTAGTTGCTGGCTGGGGTTAAACCACACCATTAAAAATGCCCCCACTCTCTATTTCAATGAAACAAACCTGTATTTCTGTCAGGTTGGTGTCTGGGTCACTCTGCTCTGGGTTCTCTGCTCCCAGTTATGTCCAAGTGGACTGTCAGTGCTCTCTCTTGAGAGACTTAGTGCTATGACTTGGCTCCCAAAAAGCTGACTAGCATGGAGATTTTCCCTGTGCCATGATTTCTGTATCAGCATAAGAAATCTCACACCCTCAAGGGCCCCTGTCAGCACTTACTGCCTGACAATTTTACTCCAGGGCTGTTGGTGGCCAGGAGATGCCTAGGAGGGCCACATGGCCTTTTCCTGAGCTGTCACTCAGCTAAGGATGATCCTGCATCCCACAGTGTTCAAACACCCATCTTTACCTTATGCATGTCATCCAGCTATTGTGTATCTTAGGTACCTGTCATCTCAGTGTCTAAATCCCAAAGGAACAACTTAAGCAACTGAGGGGAAGCTGGAACTTGGGGCAGATTTCAGTGGAAGCTACTCATCTAACCCGCCGATGTGTCTGAAGCACTTCCACTGAGGTATATATATCTAAGCACTTGAATAGCTTAAAGGATCTGGGCTTAAGTGCTGAAGTGACTGTTGAAAATGGCTCCTACGTCACTTATGCTTTATTGAAAAAAAATAAGTGTTAAATTCAGAGAAGCTTCAGAAATGCTGCAAATATATATATATAGCTGCACAGGCTTCTCTGAGCAACAGCAAATTAGACCTGCTAGTATAGCTCTCATGTCTGTAAGAACGAACAGATCAAGAGGCCCAATAATCCAGATTCCTAAAACCCCACTGCAAAAATATTCTAAGCGATAGGAGCTAACATTATGACAATGGGAATTTACTCTTTGGATTAGAAGAGTCCACCACATTGCAGGTAGATTAGCAGGCAGCTGGATTCACCCCATCCATTAAGATCTAATAGGACATACTGTTTCTTAATAGGTCAAACTTTATAAATCTGGTCTTCAAAAGAGTCTTGGGAAATGTTCTGTGTAGGTAAGCTCTGCTACGGTTGAAATGCCTGCGCTTCTTGGCAGCAGCGAGCTGCAGCACAGAGAAGGGGAAGCTCTGCTTTTTGCCATTTGCCTACTGCCTGCTCACGGTCCAGCTGACTGCCACGCAGGCAGGCTCTCCAGCACACCCGGGCATCCCCGGGAATATGGCTTTCCATATGATCTGAAGCACCACGCAGCAGCCATGCCTGCAAGCCTACAGTTGGCGCAGCGGGCAAGGCTGATCTTGAGGACAGACTTTGGCAGACAGAAGAGACATCCCCTCGAGGGAAACTCCATGTGTTTCATTGAGAAGGGAGCTGGCAAACGCGCCTTTTACATGATCCTGCCATTGCCATTTACAGTTTGTGAGCACTGAGGGTCAGATTGCCTGCCTGTGGTGTACCTGCAGTTGTAAAACATCAGATCTTCTTTGTTATTTTTCTGTCTGTGTCTATATTTGTGCTGTGTGAATCCACTGCTTGTGCCTGAAGAAGAACCCTTGCTAGCAGTATCAGGATTGAAAGGAGTCCCCAGCCTGTCCTCTGGCTGACGGAGCTGGAAACCTCTACTCACAACTGCCTCTGTTTTGCACTCAAGTGAAGCAGCAGCTAAATGTCGTGCCTCATCCTCAAAGTGCCTGGCAGTTTTGCTAGCTTTGGAAACAGCATCACTGATAATTAAAAAAGGAAGAAAGGGGGGAAGAAAAGAATAAGCGAATGAAATGAGCAATGTCCAAAGCAAGTAAAGAAAGTAATGGCATAAGGGGAGGCAGCGGGCGAGCTCCCCTGCCCTGCTCTGCTCAGGGCCTCATCCATCCTCCCAGCACCACGGATTGACGTGGCAATGTGATGGGGAGACAGCCACGTTTCGGGGCTAATATACGTCCTCCATCCTCCCTATCACAGCTGCATCTGGCCCTGCGGTGGGTTATCCTCTCTCTCCAAATGTTCAAGTCATTATCAGTTTGACAAATCCAATATATATAGAAAGATCTCCAGGCAAAATCTGTATTTCCAGAAAACGAGATTCCTATACCATCTGCAGCTAATTGTTTCATACCATATTCGTCTCAGTCCTGCTGAGCCCACTCTAGGCCTGCTGAGCCCATCACTTACCCTGGTTTTACACTGGAGGAGCTCCACTGTCTTCAGTGGATTAATGCGATTAACACTTTTGTGTGTGAGAGCAGAATCCAGGGATGAAGGAGCATCCACCACCACTGCAGATCACCCTCATCATCACCTTAACACTGATGGGCACATGCTTTGGTGGCAAGCAATGAGTCTGGTTTTCAGAGGAGAGAGGTGAGGCAGCCAGCCAGTATTCAGGTTGTGGTGAGGAAGGGAGAGAGGTGTCACTGCCTCTGAAATCAGATCCAAACCACGGGGCAGGGAGATGCCCACTGCAAAGGGCTACGGCAATGGCCCCGTGCTCCCCTCTCGCCTAGGGTGATTGATTGGCAGCATTTCCCCTCATTCAAAATTAGAGAAAACAACAGAGCTCAGCAGTAATCTTGATTCTAGAGCCTTGTTGAAACTCTAGACACACATATCTGACAGATACAACAGAGATTAATGAGCCATGACCAGAAGTTTGATTTTTCTGTCAAGTGCTCCCATCCGTTTTTAATAAACAGGGGAACAACATAAACTCCAGCGCCTGCTCTCTGCTGTTTAAACTGGGCAGGTTGCTTTTGGTACTATGTGTGTCTAAGTTGAGTTATGACTCCAAACCACTGAAAAATGCTGGGATTTTGTTGGGGGTTTTTTTCCCCTGTTGGCCCTTTTGTGGCTACTCCTGTGACAAGCTTTGCTCCTTGCGTATTGTTTCTTTTCTCCTCAGCATGGACTGTCTGGTGTTTTACCACTGGAAACTGTCAAATGTAATATCATGTTTACAGTTAAATGAGTTCAATTTAGTGTCATTGGTGTATTATCTGGAGCACATAAGTGCCTAAAAAGCCCACTGCTTTGTTTTAAACAGCGCTCCGCTTTATTTTTTTATGGGGTTTTGGAACATGGCTTCCTCATCCCTTCCAAGTACAACGAGCTGAGCCAGCTAGAGCGGAGCCTGAGGAACGTGTCGTAGTCTCTTCATGCTTCTGGTTACTTACATTACGATCAGGCATTGCTCTCATAAAATAATAATCAGTACATAGACATCTGAATTTGTCAGGAATTCGTGGTAAAGCAGTCCCTAAGGATTTTATGCCACAGAAATGTGTTTGAGAATTCCTCTATTTTTATTTCTCACAAAGCATGATAGAAGCCACAAACAAAACAAAAGACTATCAGAGGGTGGTTTATACCCTGAGGTATTTATGGGAGGGGAAAAAAGAAAGCGAGGGAACGGTGCCATAAATCTAACTGGCCACAGAATGTCACTCTTGCTCCATGCAAATAAAGCTGAAAGGAAATTTACCTGGTAATATAAAACCTGAGTCTTAAGGAAGGCAGCTCCGGGAAGCTCTTGCCTGTAGAGAGATGAAGTACGGCTGTACAGGCACGTAGGGACACCCACTCCCACAGGGAAGCAAATGACATGCCTGAACAAAATGCCTTTGCAAGCTGCCAGAGCTCTGATCTAGGTCTGCATCCGAAGTCGGATCCTGCAGATGACTCTTCTCCTGAAGGGTCTCACCAACGGCTTTGGGCTGGGGGGCTTTGAGGGAGAAAACCCTGGCTCCTAATAACCCTCCCCACACTGAGACAGGCATGCACAGGAAATCCCAGCCTGTGCTTAGGGCACTTCCATCTCCCTGCTGAAAACACAGTAGGATTCTGGCTGTGAGTGAGGTCCTTTCTGAGATGCGGGATCAGGGCCACAGAGAAACAGGCTAGGCTATATTATTTCAAACAAAAGCTGCTCTTGAATAGAAAGCACTCTCAGTTTCAAAACATGAAATAAAAGCTGCCCTGAAATTGAAATTGTCCTTGACTTGATGCCGCCTACAACTGAAATTGCCACTAAATTTAACAGACCGATGCTTAGCATTTAATTGCCCCTGAAAAGAAGTCACCGTCAGGAAGGCACAGTATCAAGAAACAAATCTTTTGTTTTTTAGTCAGGGCTTCATTTCAAGTATCAGGTACCTGCTTCTCCAAGCTGTGACCTTGACTGGATTAGGACACAGAGGTGACCCCTCGTGCAAGGGAGGGATCCCACCGCGGTGCCACCGCTATGTAGAGGGGGAAAGCACCAGCGACAGGGCACCTCCGTGTTTCTCCTTTGGGAAAAAAAGCTTTCCCTGGGGTCCACAGTAAGGGCAGGGAAGCAGAGCAGGGATTATCTGCTGGCCCCCGGGGTGGAGAGGTCTGGGGCTGAAGGACTGAGATCCCCCCCTTCTGACTTGGTGAAGCTTCTCTGGAGAAGATACTAGAGCTTGCGTGATCGACAGACCTCGTGTGGTCTGCTGAAAACACATTTTTACAGATCAGCAGAGGTGAAAGAAAATGGTTTTCTGCTCTTATCATATTTTGCATAACTGCAAGAACTTTTCCTGTCTTACATTTGCCCCAAAAGTGCAAATCTTGGGGGAAAAACATGAATATAAAGAATATAATACAAAAATTTAGATCAGATCAAAAAGAAGTTAGTTCTGAAATGTTGGTCTTTGGTAAGCTTTGAAGTGTTTTGATTTAAGTATTTTTTTTTCCAATGTTTTTGGTGTGAATGTACTTAGATTTCAAAACAGAAGCTTACTTTCAGTCTATAAATTGCATCTTTTCTTTTCAAAGTATAGAAAGAGGATATTTGGATCATTTTTAAAAACATTTTCCAATTGTATTTGAATATGGCATATTCATTAAAAAAATCCCCTCTCCTCCCTAAGGCTTTGATTTTGACAAATCTACATTTTCCAGTGAAAAACATTTCCCAGAACGCTTCCCAATTTTCTCTAATATTTACATCTGTTCTTCTCTGAGAACGTCACAGCTGTAGATCAACAGGAATCACACAGAACACGGTTGATTTATGGTCAAAGTAATATTTCTAAATCAACTTGCATTTAAGAGTAGTGAATAGTACATGTCCATATACCAGCAATGTATCGTAAAGATTTTGTACTGCTTTTATATTTTTTACATTTCTTTTGCATAATTATACATGATTTATGTGTAATTGTAATTTTTACAATTATTTTACATAATTACATGTTATTAGAGCTGAAATTTGGGCAGAGTTAAAGACTGCGAGCCAGATCCTCAATGTTTCAGGCACCCACCCTGATGGCATCATCTGTCTCCAGAGCTGGGTAAATTGGACCAAAAGGGACTACTGTCCTCCAAAATTAGGACAACCCCATAGTGATACATGACTGCAAAGTGGCAAGAAAAAGGAAACCTGTTTCTTTCTGCCACTTTTATCCTTAGCTGCAGCTTTGACCTTGTATTGCGTGATCCTAGTTAGACATGGAGCTCCCAGGGAGTCGTTAGGAAATTTGTGGGAAGCTGCACACCGCTCTCCTGCATCTGTCCCCGCTCTGCCTTCCTCTCCGGCCCCCAAACCACAGGCACTCAAACGCAAAGCAAACCTACCAAGGGGCTTCCGTGTAGTCCCAGAATATTGATTCTTCTGGCAAAAACCCCTGAATTTTCCATGCGCTTGGTAAATAAGGGGAGGAAGGGTCCCGCACACAGCAGCCATGGGGCATTTTCTTTACCTTCAGCAGGCAGCTCAGGCATTTTTCTTCATAAGAGAGGTTGCTTAGTGCGACACACTACCCTCTATGAAGGTGAACATTAATAACAAGTTTAGCTCCTGGGCTTCACCAGCACCCGCTTTTTGGCTGGCTTTCTGCTCCTCAGAGCCTGGGAAGGCCTCCGTCGGCTGAGGCACGTGGGGTGGGTGCATGCCTGCTTCCCCAGCTGGATTATCCCTCATCCCCTCTGCATTTTAAGAGATTTGGTGGGCCCGTTAACAGCTTCTACCTGTTTTAAGACCTGTGACAGGAGGCTGAATGGCTCGCTTCATGCAGCCCCATTTGCCCACCGCTCCTGCTAGCGGTGTTGACATGATTTATGTAAATCATAAAATGTGGCGGGGTGACCTCACGAGTGTCCAGCTCTCCTCACGCACGTCTCCGGGCAGAAGGGCTAGTATTTATAAACAGTGGTATATTCACGTCTCAGTAACCTGCTTTATTTACACTGCTCGCACAGGGCCGCTACCGCACAAATGAAATATTATTCCCCACCATGTGCGTTTCGTTTTTCTGTCGGCTGTGTGTTTTCTTTCATGCGTTGCCCTCGCTGTCGGTGAGCTTGTCGGCAGCTCTCCCCAGCACGGGGCTGTGGAGAGGGGAAGGGGGGGAGTTACATTCGCTGCCATTTCCAGGACAGCGTGGCGACAAACGAGTGCGGGACCCCCGGCCAGCAGACTAGCCAAACCTGCATTGGGGATGCAAGCTCTGCCCTGGTTGCTGCAGGCTCGAGGGGAGCAATCCAGTCCCCCCCCCATTAACAACCGGATAGGCTGCTGTGACACAACCCTTTGTCACAGCCAAAACCCCTGCGTTTGCTCATGGTGCTCCAGCCCATCGCATCCTCCTCTTGCTGTGCCACTGCGGGTGGGATGCAAGCTTCTGGGAGATCCCGATCTTGGCAGTGCTTTGATGAGGGCAGCCGAGAGTTAGTCGAGCCATAATCAAGCTTCTCAGGCATCTGGATATGGCTGAACCAGCTGGAATTTTCTAGCAAAGTCTTCTTTTCGCAGTCATTTTTAAGGAGATCTTTTTACTACAGCCTCCAAAGAGCTCATTTCTGGCTCATGAATTAAGAGAAAAATGTCTTCTCTCCCAAAATAATCACAGTAATGAACTCAACAATAAAAGCTGCTTATCACCCTTCTGGTTTTTGGTTTTGGGTTTTTTTTTCATATTTTCTTTTTCACTAATTAAAAAAAAGAAGGGAGGTTTAACGCTTTTTAAAATACCTTGTTTAAGGTTGTGTCTGGTTCATTATCTCCCCAGCTTCTGCTGCTTTGAAATGTCTTTTTTTTATTATTATTTTCTCATCAAGATGTTTATGGTGAATATTAACTTATGAACAAGTCAAGAAAATCAATAGCTGGAACTCTGTCAGTCTTGAAAGACTGTGTGCATTTCAAAATGAACTCCACGGCCTGAAGCTCCGGAGGAGAAAGAGCTCTCTATTGCCTTTACTGATGGAAAGGGAAAGGTATCTCATAAAAAAGCTCCATTTCTGTAAACTGCATACGCATGACTCCTCTAGCAGCACTTGAATGACATCTAAATCATGGGGCCCCAGAGTCCTCACTGGCTTCTGGATTCAGAGGCACCTTCTAGCCACATCCTGGCCCTGTGCATGGATGGGACCTATGTCTAAAATGGATCCTCCTTCTCCTGCCCCGTACCGTGGTTTCCATGGAAAAAAGCACCCGTGTCTGGACAGGGAGGGGACAGTCAGCACTGTGAAACATGATGGAGGCAAAGAACATCTCTCCAGTGTTTGTTAGAAACCAGAGCAGGGGAAGAGCTAAGGAAGGATCAGGATTTGGTACCCCAGGAAAGTTTAGCTGCCAGCCTGGGGTCACAGGCTGTGGGACAGGGGGAGCAGCTCCGCTGGGGCCAGCAGGCACATCTGGAAGTAGACATTTGGCTTGTGGCTGCAGCCCATGCGTCAGGTTTGGTGTGTGTCTGGAAAAGTGTGCTGCAAGGACCATCACCCGCGGGACTGGGGCAGGGAGAGTGGGAAGAGCCAGAAGGCTGAAAAAACTTGCTAAGGGAAACTACTTTTCTCTTTATGTGCTTGCATATCCTTTTACCTGGCCTCCCAGGTTCACAGCTGCATTTGCTTTCCCCTCATAAAGGTTTCCTTCTTTTTTTGTTGTTATTCCCAGAATGCGATGGAGGAATTTCTGTTTGTTAAAGGCATTTGGCAAGGCTGTGGTAAGCCTCCCTGGTTTGCTGGTTGGGATCACAAGGTGGTTTAGTTATTTGTCAAAATGCACTTGTTGAAACCTGGGCCCTTTTGCATTTCCCCGTCTTTCAGAAGGCTTTTAGGAAGGGTCTGATTCTGCCCAACCTCCCTCATAGCAAATAGCACTTTTTTTCCTAGCAGCAGTGGGATTGCCTCTGCACAGCCTGCATAAATAGAGGTAGCAGAATCTGGCTTCAGGAAATTTTCAATATTCTTGAAGTATTTAATAAATTATTTCAGAAATCTAAAAGACGCTGAAATGAAAAATTGTCCTGTTGAACCAAAGGGAAATTTGGCTGGGGAACCCCCACATTTAGTATTTTATATTTTGAAAAATATCAATATTCTCTTCAGTTTCTAGCTGAGGAACTGAGACCACATTGTAATTCCTACAAGATGGATTTCCTGCTCTCACTCAAGGGGTTTTCCCCATAAAGTTTGGTAGGAAGTGTGTTGAGCCTCATTAACTCTCATCTTGTTGCTGAAACAGTGCTGGAAACTGTTGGAGCTGTGTATTAGGCAAAGCTACCTTGGCTGCATGGACAGCAGTGAGGAGCTGCTGCAAGGCGAGGTGAACCATGGTGTGGTAAAAAGCAAAAGCAAATCAAATACGATTGCAGAAGGATGTTTGTCTCCAGCAACACATACTGTATCCCATCATTCCTATGTGTCAGTACCTAAAGTCAGGTTTCCTTCCAAAATCAGACAGGACTGAGTTGGGAACTAAGGAGGCCATTTCAGAGCACTATCCTTTGAGATAGCTCCACCTTTATTCCTGTTATATTTAACTGACTGTCCACAAAATCTCCATGTCTCTATAGATCTCAGAAAAAAAATGGTTTTGCTTTTGCTCTCTCCATCATCCATTTTACCCTAGCACTGTTCTGTTGGCTTCTGTAGAGCTGCTTCCCATTTACAGAGGGGTGCAGGAGAGGAGAGCTAGAGACTTTTCATCTGATTTTTTACACACTGTACATAGTCTTCCTTTATCTCTACCCCAGTCTAGCTCTCAGTGAAACAATTAGAAAGTCGTCTTGAGGATCTGGCTCTGAAAACACTTCAGCACCTCCTAAAGAGAAGACAACAGGAGCCAGCAGTGCTGAGGATACTGTCTCACAGGACTAGACAGCGATCTTGCACACATTCTGTCTATTTTATTCCCTGGCTCAGGGTTGGGATAGCCCACATACGTGACTCCAGATGCTAGCAATACAGACTACACTGAAAGCAGACTTGGGTGAAAATGTTCTCTTTGGACTTCTTCAGGAGTATGGGAAAGTACAGATTGAGATTCAGGGTGTAAACTTTCCCAGTGGAAAGACTGATACAGTCAGTGCGATTTCTAGGCAGAGGGAGAAGGCTGTGGAAAACCTGTTCCCCTCCAGCACATCTGTGGCATGATGCGAGCAGCGACACCTTCTAACCCGGCATCAGAAATTCTGCCTAGGATGCTGTGTACATTACTTTGCTGAAAGGAGAATAACATGGTATTGATGTCCAACTATGTGGGCCTTAACCTTTTAGCCCCAAGGGACCACTGGGAGTTTTGTCTGAAAAGCGCCCGTAGGGTCAGGGCACAAATTTGCAGGTGCAAAATAGCATTTGCAACTACAGATCACAAAGGTGCAAATGTCACATTCTGGTCTTTTGCTCTGCCATCCGCCAGGCTGCAGGCAGAAAGCCGGGTGCTGCGCAGAGCTCCGGGAAAACCTGTGATCCTAATTGTTTAATAACATTCCAGTCAAAGGATGTATGTCCTCCTGCTTCTGTGGTGTGCATTTTCATTTTCTGGCTGGGCTCGGACACCGCCTCTTTCTGACAGTTTCTCAAGTCACGACCTTCAGAGTCTGCGTGTGGCTTCTCTTTCTTTCTGCATGCAGCCTAGAGATTTTACAAACCTCCCACCGAGAGGGACGGATTATTTTAGATTGCACTGACACCTGCGTTCTTTTACCTTTCTGTGTTCCCAAAGAGCTGTAATATTTACCAACAAGAATCTCTTCTCAATCTAATCCAGTTCACATGAATATCACATGAGGCTACCTCCTGCAAGAGGCAGCCTTAAGATGTAATGCATGTTTTTGTGCTTACCATCTTCTTTCCCTTGTCCTTATTTTGCCTTCAAGGGGGTTGCCTGTGTGAGAAGGGCGAAAAGACAGAGTCTTAGAGTGCAGGCCTGTCTGAATTAACTTAACAGCAAGTACAGCTGAATATTTGTCATCCAGAGAGCATGCAGTACAGTGATTGCATTTATTAAACACGTCAGGGTAATTTCCAAACTCCAGCACTGCCACAGCGCTGTGAGAGAAGGCTTGTATTGCTGTACGAGCCCAGCTTGTCTGCCAACATGTCTACCCATTCTGCAGGTGTATGAGTTACAGCCCAAGGCAAAAATATCCATGCCTTCCCCAAAGATCTCATGGTGCTTCTGCAGGCCAGATGGTTCCAATTTGAGGCCTACGCTCGGTGATGTAGCTGTATTGAGTTTCTTCCCTGAAACCAACAAAACCTGCTTTAGCATTTTGCTTGGATTAAAATATTTGTCCCTTTTTTCACAGGGCAGAAGAGGGACTCCTGAAGCCACTGAAGGAAGGAAATCATTACAGGGTTCTACAGAAGTAGGTCATGTGCTACAGCTGCTCATAGTTTAAGAGGAAGAAACATGGGACCTCAAACATGGAACATGACTCCTTCAAAATGCTTGAGAGCAACCCAAGAAAAACATCCTCAGAGGCTTATTTAATAAACATTATCTATAATAGTCTCAATGTGTGCTCATGTTTCCTTAGGAGTTTGCACCTACTTCCCAGAGCTAACAAGATTCCAAAATAGAGCGCAGAATAATTTAATGAAAAGGATTTAATAGTTTGTGTTAAAGCTAATATGGTCCATTAGGAGCTGTCATTTCATAAACAATGAAGATATGTTACCCTCTCTATTGCCGTAAAGCCATTCCAAGCAGGGTTTGTAAACAGTCAGTAATGATCTATAGAACATGCACAAAAGACAATTAGAGCCACATTTGAAAAATGTGCTTTCCCTCCCATTTGATTTCTTTTTAAGTAAACCTAAGAGGAGCATATATGTATGTAGATGGACAAATGTATAGCATAAAGACCACACGTATATATATATATATATGTGTGTGTGTGTGTGTGTGTATATGCGCGTTTGTATATATATGTATGCGTATGTGGATTTGATTAGCAATCATACAATGTTCATTATCTTAAAAGCACTGCTATTTCCACAGCTCAAAAAATGCCTAAAGTGAACTGTTAAATCAACTGAAAAGTTTTTAATTATAATCAAAGTGTCACTTCACTGCGCCTTTTTTTTTCCTAGCAAACTAACATTTTTGTGAAAACTCAACCTGCTTTCTTTAACAACTGTGAACACAAAAGATTATAGACCGAACTAGTGCCAATTTCAATGTGCAGAGTGGGTTTTTTTTCTTCACAATTAGACTTAATATAATGGTAAAACATACACATAAGTGAAAAAAGGGACTTTCCAAGGCTTGGGGCTCCTTATGCTTGGTGCCATTTTCCATCAGTGTGATCCCAGAGGATGGCAACACTGTTGTAAGCCACAGCTTAAAGCAGCCTGAGAAGGAGAGGGACGGAAGAGCTGCCCAGCCCAGGTCCCCCCTCCCCACGCCCCAATTTTTTGGAAGCCAGGCAAGAATGAAGTATGAGAGAAATCAGACCTAACGACTACAGGGGAGTGACTTCTGGTGTACAGTGAGGTAAGTGTTTGGAAAATCAGGTCCATAAAGTGCCTTTATTCCTTATTACTACATGATCTAGAAGCAGATGAAATAGTCAAAAGATGACTAACTTGGTAAAAGAAAATGGATACAACCTTTTATTTATAAAGTGAAATCCTCATTAAAAAGGGGCAGCTTTTTCAAAGAGCATTTCGATTCTTACTCGAGAAAACAGGCCAGAAGGAAACTTCAGACTGAGATCATTCTGTTACACATTTACCTTGTAAAGATTTATCTGAGCTACTTCTGTGAAGTTTGTGCAGTGTCTTAGGACTGCCAGGTGCTTGAAAGCCAGGTATACAGAAATCCTACTAAAAAGCTGAGCAGAAATATGTATAAAGAAATAGAATCAAACCTGGGGAAGCAATTGCAGCAAGTGTTAAACTATCTTTTGGGGAGGTTTGATTATCCAGTATATTTTGCTCCTTCTTTTTATAAATGGTCCATTGTTATTTGACGGTAGGGTTGAACTGAGATCTAACATGGAAGAAGACAAGAGTTCCTACTTGAAATCCCCTATAAACTGTAAGCAGAATGAGGCAATACTAGCTTTTTCTTCACATGACAGCAACACCAAAAAATTACAGGGAAAAAAAACCCAACGATGTGCTGTTTGGTTATTCCATTCTTTCCTACAGCATGTTTAATTTCTCAAATGAATAAGAAAGGAAACAATTTTACATCTATCTTTTCAACTACTGTCAATGGGTTTCACTGAAATTAGTATTACTGATTTACAGTGCTGCCTTGGCTGGCTTCATGACAGCACACTTAAGAGACTCAACCCAGTTTCCTTGTTGGTCAATGGACATTTTTAAGATATTTTTAAAGGGAACTGCACTGAGTCTGATCTAGCATTAAATTCATGTCTAAGATTATTCAAATCTGCTGCTCAAGTGCTAGGGAAAACTGAAAAGAATTCACAAACCACCCTAAACAGGAGAGACATTTGTAGCATGAAATTACTTTGTCAGTTTATACCATAACTGTCACAGGGATAAAAGCAAAAGTTAGTTGTTTTCTAATAGAAGACAACCAAACAAAACTAATGCCAGTGGACAAAGGTAGAGCCTAGTTGAAGAAGCTGAGCAGACATGCAAAGTCTGAAGATTTATCTGAGCACCCAGCATTCTGGGATTCATCTAACTAAACACAGATGCTTCCAGCCGAGATGTTTACATCGCTTAAGGCTCCTTTGGAAGTCAATACAGAGAAACAGGCATTTCTAGGAGGTACCTATTCATCATCTCCTAGGGCTGACATCCACATCTGACCAGATGAATTGATTCTTCAAAACACCTATTCTCCTCTGTTGATGTTGAAGGGATCTAGGGAATCTACCTCAGGTGTCAAAGTATACAGGACAAATGTCTGAAGCTAAGGACTGGAGAAGCCCATCCCAAAATCTATAGAACTACTGCTGCAATTCAAACAAAGGATACAGAAGCATATTGCGCCACTACACATCCTTTGAGGTGGGGAACTTCTAGTTTTTATGGGTCCTGGGTTTCTGTTGTACCATTGTTATTGGTCTTGACCCACACAGATAACAGGTACGATGGACTTGTTTTAAGATTGCTGATATTTGCAGTATATTTGTGGTATATTGCAGTATTTATGTCTTTGACTTGGTGAGCAAAGAGCCAGTCTCATAGTTTCAAACATAATTTAAAAATTCCTGCTACCTGATGGTTTTTAAATGAAAAATATTAAGAAAGAGATAATGTTAGGGTTTTACCCAAATGGATATGTTTCTAATGTTTACTTACTTCTGAAAATTTCCTAGTGGCTGGAGAGGAATGAAAGAGGGGATGCAGGATGGGAAAAGAGATTCCTGTGTTTGCATTTGCTTTGATTTCAAGGAAAATTTCAGTGCTTAGATGTCTTCCTTCCCACGTAAAAGAAGAGAAAACAAAATATTGGTACCAGCGACAGGTGCCTCTAATGTTTTCTTGTCAGACATGCTGGGAACAGGAGAGCTTTATTTTTGAAATACTACTGTTAGCTACATTACGTGGAGGTCTTGTTAGCGGTAAGCAGCAAATTGGTGTTTAGCGATGCAGGTGACAGCACTTATTAATTTGGGGGAAAAGGAAAGAAATCTCCAAATTCTCAGGGAGACAGGCATAGTCTTGTATGTCAATATGAGGAATTTATGCAAGCATTCTCTCATTCTAATGAGGTAGAAAAAGCAGCACTGCAGAGAGAGTAGTAAAATAACAGCTTATGCCCTGATTCAGGAAACATGTACTTAAGCCATCTTTATGCAGGACAGCACTTAATCCTCTGCTTAACTTTGATTTACATGGGTGCTTATGTGGTATCTCAGGTAGAGATGACTAAAGACTGGGATGAGCAGTGCCTCCATTAATAACAAACTCAGCTCTGCATTCATCTAGTAATAATAATAACAATAATAGTAATGACAATAAATTCCGGTTAGGTAAGTACTTTCATTTCAATAGATCAAGTATTAAGCTGTACAAACACTAATGGTTTAAGGCTCCCTGCATCCCCGAGCTGGGAGGATGTTTGGACATTTCTTCTATGGTGGCAGAGCACCAAGGATGGCCAGTCTGAGCATCACACCACTACGGTGTCTAAGATGAAGATAGCAATGAGCAGGTCAGCCTGCTTGGTCTCCAGCAGCTGATTCCCAGCACGCTCACTGGGCAGTCCAAACAAACTGCAAAAAGTGAAATCTCCTGTCCCCAAGGACAGTCTGTGGCAGAATGCAGAAATATTGGAGTGTCCTGAGCCGCCCAGGCTATCGTGCAGTTACAAGAACATCCTTTCCATTGTCATCATCTAATAACATACAAAGGGGAATTTAATTTAATTTACAGGCTCCATTTGAAACAAAAGCACTGAAATTTGCATCACCAGTGCAAATTTTTTCTTTTAAAACAAACCGATTTGGAAAGAATAGAAGCATGAGATATGTCTGGTTTCTTGTCTGGGTTACACTCCAAAGTTTGATGATCACACCCAGATGACTAAAATAATGAAGGTGATAGATTAGTGTATTGACGCATAATCACTGTCTAGCCTGCAAAACTTATGAGCTGCGTGATTTTGAGAACAATTACTTGTAATTAAAGCAACGCTGCTCCCCCCCTCAAAGAAATATTTTGTGGATAACGCCAATTAATTACATTTTTCAATGAGAATAGCTCTTAAATGCCTATGCTGCTATTTATTTCTGACCATATTCAGAATTCTGAAGAGATATGAATTATGTATTGTTTAGCAGTATTATTTTGGGTTTGGGATTGTAAAAAATACCTCCCTCTTTTTTGATAGCATCTCTTGAATGAATTAAAAGCTAACCACTTCCACAGGGTGAGGATATGAACTGGCTCTCATAATGATGAAAGGGAGTTTTTAGCTAGCCAAACATTGTCTGATGAAGTCAATATATCTATCCAGCTTAACTATCTGCTTATTTGTCTCTTTTTTTGTTTTCCACACCCTTTAAAGATAGATTTGGTGAAACTAAAAGCCGACTTCATGCCCTCAAAGAAGAAATCTACCATTGTGCTAACTAAATGTTACTACATTTGCTTTTAAAAAGCCATAACATGTCTTTTTTCAGACTAAAACACGGTGTAGGTTTTCCTTGCACTGAAGTTGCAGTATAGGGTTGTAGTTCATCTCAATAGTAGAATATAGCTGTGAGAAAAGGTTTTTGCAGTAGTGTAGCTCTACGTGTGTGAGCAATTAATTTAAACATGAATTAAAAACTGAGCTTGGCATCTGAATCCTGGCTTAGTATTTGAAACCTCACAGAGACTTGAAAGAGTTGTATAAAACAAAAGAGGATAGGAATCATCCACGGTTTGGTTTTTCTAAAACTACAGCTTTACCTCACTGATTCTGTGAAAATAAACTCTACAGTCCATCTCTAAGTGAAATAAAATACAAAGCCTGAGCTTTATTCTAAGAGATGTTATACGTATGCAATTCCCATTAAATCTTTTCCGCCCCTTCTCCCCTTCCCTAGTTACCACTGAAGCCTCTAAAAAATTGGGTTTCGTAACCACATCTATCTGACACCTTTCCTTCTGGCAGCTGTGGTTCCCTGAAGAGACAGATAGGTCTCACTCTCTTTTCTGCTTCGAAACAGTGAGTTCTCACTTCCTAAAAATGGCCAGGCTTCTCCTGATAAATCTTTTCCCCGGTTGGTATCACTGGCAGCCACATGAAGTGGGTTTTTTTCCCCAGAACCTATCTCCTGTGTGAATTGCCATCCTCATCTTCGTAAGTGCTCTACAGAACGCAGCCACGGTGGCTGCCAAGAGAAGAGCAAGGACTGGACTCCTCCTGCCTTCCCAGCTTGCTCCTGCCACCCTGAAATTCTGGCTCCGTCGACACATGGAAAAGAGAAGCATCCTCTGAAAATGCCCGTGTACCCAACAGGCATATGAGCAGCTGTACCCAGAGAAAAGCATCTTTAATACATCATATATGCCATACGTGCCCTGGGAACAAAAAGCAAGGCAAAATTCCCTTTAAGAATCAGTCAGCACTCTCAGCAGAGAAACTTGTCCATATAACCGCACACTCACTTGTGAGTGGTAAAGACTGAAATCATGGCCCTGGGTCGTTTGTGTTTTTCTGATCTGTCACACCGAGGTCTCTGCAGCAGCTGAGCCACCCAAGGAACGGCATGCTTTGGCGCTTAGACTTCTTCATGACCCACAGAAACATTCGTGTCTGTTTTGGCAGCTGGGCGTAACTCAATCTGCTATGGTATCCACGCTTAGACAATTCTACGAGTAAGCAAAACAGCTACTGTTTTCATCTTACTATGTTTTTCATAGTATCTGGATGTTGAAATAACACTGCCAAAAAATTGACATCTTATGCTTTGACAATGGTTGCTCCTGATCGTACACAGTAATACATGATCTCAGGCACAGCAAGGGGCCCAAGCCTCAGCTCTCCGACGTGTCAATCAATCCTCAGCACCTATCAGGCACACACACACGCTGCCTCTAGCCAGCAAGTTCAAGCACCTCCGCTTGAAAATAGCTGCAGCGACGCTGGAAAAGGAGGCATGTTTTCCAGAATGTTGCGAACTTGTGAAAACAATTCTGCAACTGAAACTGAGAATAGCCTTCGCAATCGCTACCCCTCTCAGGCAGCCAGCTCACTCTTGGGTGCTATAAATACACAGTAATAAACCGTACCAAGAAACCATGATACAGTAATGTTACAGTAAATTCTGGTGGAATTGCTTTTGAGGTGCACCAGCCTGTGAAAGAGGAAGAGAAATGGGAGACACTCGCATGTTCGAGGGAATGAAGAGGAAATACCTTCACAACCTCATTTCCCTACCTCTGAACACAGCTCTCCTGTACTTTGTCTGTAGCCTATGGTGCCCTGGCAGCCCATTCATGCATAGAAAGACTTGGCAGAACACATGGTTACCCTTACACTGAATTCTTTCGCCATGTGTGTTTAATATATCTCTGTGATCTGATTCAAGTAGAGCAGATTTGAATACCTCATTATACGGAGACCAATATGTCTTCATACACACAGTAATTATATTGTTCATTCTGATGTTAGAACACTGGGTCTCTTGCTCAAAGTCAGAGGACTCACATACATTTTTCAGTCACTTAGACATAAGTGACTATGATGACATTCAAATTCTAAACAAACTGCTAATGAGCTTCCCCACTTCTTTTTTTTTTTTCTCCCCAAAAGCAGATTTCTCCACCTCTGAGAGAAACAGAATGGAAGAGCTTAAATGAGAAGACGCACACACGACTGCAGTCTAAGGAAGAGAAGCCCATTTCTCAGCCAGTGTGAACTGCCAGAGCTGTGTTGGCTCCTTGGGGAGAGGGGAAAAGGCAGGAGAAGCAAGGGAATGGAAATACTTCAACCACACTTCAGATGTCTACCTTTGTACTTAGATTTTGTAACGAAGATTTATCTAAACCTTAGCAAGTGAGTGTTTTCCCCTAATGGAAACACGGGCTGCAGCCAGTTGTTTCTTTCCTTTCTGTGCTCCACTACTTTCTTATTTTTCAGTAGCTTTTTTGTTTTGATAATACAAATTGTACTTGTGATGCTACTTAATGTGTACTCTTTGGGGTTCCCAAGCAATGTCTGGGGGTGCTTTAGAACTGCAGGGTACACTCTGGACATAGACATACATACGATAGACTGGCAAGACAGACAACACCTTATGTGACCAGAAGTGAGTTTTGCAGTTTAAAGAACATGTCTGTGACCGTCATAGTGACTAGCACGGGAGCACCCTTTGAGCAATGTCCCTTGGATGTGACCTGTGGTGCACCCACAGGTGATGCCTCGGGCAGGCTGCAGGCATTCTGAGCACTCAGTGCCCAGACTGCGCTCCCTCCATCACCACCTACAGATATAACTCCCCAGTTTAGCATTACCCTATCAAGATCTGTAGCCTTTGGATCGTAATTGCTCGGCAGTCGTCTTTTCTTCCCTTCCAGTACCTTGATACTTGAGGTCAGGTGTTGAAATGCCACTTGGGTGTCTGGGACCTCCGTGTTAGCAGCTGGCTTTCACTCCAGTTCCCAAACCATTTACTGTGGGGGTCTGTATTCACTCAGAGTTCACTGTGACATTCATACCCTTATTATTATCCTGTGTTAATTAAATTTCATATTGTTCTTAATTGTGTGCGTGGCCCCTGGGACAATGTGAAGGATTCATTATTGAAAAGATAGAGTTTTATTTAGTGCAGAATTCAGCACTAAGAAAGACCTCACTTCACCTACCTGGGGAAAAAGCAGCAATAGAAGGGAAATAGCTGCTGGCATATTAGTCAAGAGCAAAACCAGCAGGCAAGGCTGAAAGAGGCAAGACCAGAAGGGTAAGAATAAGAGAAATTAATAATTTAAGGACATGTGTTGAAATTTAACCTTAGACCAAAATGCACTAATAATATTATGTGGCATCCCACTTGTTTTTCGCCAATGTTGTATCTTATGAGAAAGTTTCTAATGTAGAATGTACTCCATTTTCAGCCACAAAATGATTCAGCTGTGGGAAGGAAAGGCGTGCAACAGGGTGACTGACTGCACCTGTGTGGCTCGGAGCATGTGTACGGAGCCAGGCAGGGATAACGTGCCCCCTTTCCCTCTCCCACCTCGGGGGCTGCAGAGGCCATCTGTGGGGATAACTCTGAGCCTCTCGCCTGCTGATCTGCTCCTCCACTATACTGAATTTCTTTCCACTTTCTGTGGGGAAAAAAAAAAAAAAAGATACCACTGTGCAGCAAAGCACGTAACTTCTTCAAGGAGTGATGAACACTCGGTAACAAAATTCCTTGTCAATCTATGTGGCTCACTCCATGTATTCAGACTAACAGTTAGCTGCTCTCCCTGGTGAAAACTGGAAGTACATGTGCTTTCTCTGCAGTAATATAATATGATGCCCCACAGATATTGTCCTTTCACAAGCTACATCCTCTTGTCTATCTCCCTGTTTGTGGGAAAATAAATGAACACACAGTGTGTGTGCTTGTTCTCAGAAACTTCCAGATGTGTTTGCTGGTTTCCATGTTTTTTGTCAAACCACTGTGGATGCTCTTCCATTGCTTCCCATACAAAAAGGAGTCCTGGTCGAACACAGTACATACCAGCTGGCAAAGGGATGGGTTCCCAGCAGGCTTTTGGCATTTGATACGCTAATGTATGTGAACAGGTTGATATGATTAAAGTTAACGAATGAGAGACAATTCCAGACTTTTCTAATTATTGTATAGCATTAAATATTTGCTGGCGCTTTTTATTTTTTAAGCAGTCGGGAAGCCATTTAATGTTCATAATGGCAGCCTGATGGTTAAGAGATAAGGGACATTCAATCCTTCTTCTACCATTGTTATGACCATAAACCACACTTGCAAGCAGAAAAGAATACAGCACAAAATAGAATTGTATTTCTGGATGCCTCAGTTTTAAAAGCTTCACTATCGACAAGAGAAAAACTATGTGGGTTTCATTTTCACAGCATTCTGTAGAAAGTTATTAGGAAGCGATTTGGGGACCTCTACAGCTGTAAAACCAAGGGGACCAAGGGGACAGAAATCAGTGTAGCCAGCACACTGCAATTTGCTGGTTGGCTTGGGTCTCCTTCCAGCCCCGCAGTATTCCCAGTTCTCTTTGTGCTGTACTCAGGAAGGGCACAAAGCTGTTTTCTTTCCAGACAATTTTACCGATGGGCCTGACTGCTTAATTGGTTTGGCATAGGATACCAGAGCTCCACCATTTGTCTACGCTTCCTGTTTGCTTCTGGTCTGTAATTCAGGCTGTAGAACTGCTCTTGAAAGTTTAGTGTGATATGGTGTGGCAGATTGTGTAGCAGATTTTGTGACTTCGTATTTGGTGACAAATTTGATGTTATTTAGATGGCCTTAGGTGGCTTTTGACCCTCCAGCCCCTCGGCTACTCATTTCCAGCTCGACGTCACCGCAATGCTTTGCTTAGCCAGGTATTTATGTGGCATTGAAGTACAGCAGCTCAAGGAATTGTTCTGGTGGGAAAAGCAGATCTTGCTTCCCCCACCTTGTTCACTACTTGGCCGTGCAGGCAGCTGTGCCAGCACTGCCCAGGACACCAGCCGTGGTACTGAAGTACCACTTGAGGAGCTGTGGTCTGCACCAGTCCTCATCCCGTGGAAGCATGAGTCTCTGCAGAGCGCTTACAGCATCAGCCTGGAGTTTGCACTGCTTTTTCAGCTTTTGCCTGCAGGGATTGCAGGAGTTTTAATATCAGTGTGATCTATTTAAGCTTAGTTGTATTCCACTTCTACATTTTCCCTACAGCATTCCTGGGAATGAGCACACCTTAAAAATGGAAAAGGAGGATGTGCCCAGTAAAACTTTTCCAACAAAAGCCTGTCAAGCAATGTAGGGTGTGTGACTATTATGTGCACTCCTGTGTGTTAGCCTGAATGACAACAGACAAATTACACCAGGAGATTAATCCTTTAGCATTGTCCAGTTCTTCCTTCAAAGTCAGGAGAAGGTGGTGCTGCATATAGTATAAAACATATACTTTATCAAGGCTGCACAACTTGATTAAAAAAGTAATTTCTTAAAGATTTGTCTTACTCCTAAAATTGTTAAAACAGAGAAATTGGGAGATCTGTTACAAAAGAAACATCAGGTTATGATTGAGAAATGGTAAGGGCTTAAGACAGATGTTTGGTGAATGAAAAGCTGGACATGACCCGGCAATGTGCTCTCACAGCCCAGAAAGCCAACTGTATCCTGGGCCGCACCACAAGCAATGTGGCCAGTAGGTCAAGGGAGGGGATTCTGCCCCTCTGCTCAGCGCTGGTGAGACCCCCCCTGCAGTTCTGCGTCCAGCTCTGGGGTCCTCA
>JANZLQ010000060.1:5138145-5153566 GCA_026212715.1 Elanus axillaris
GTTGGACAGCGCTATGAGCAACCTGATCGACTTGAAGATGTCCCTGCTCATTGCAGGGGGGTTGGACTAGATGACCTATAAAGGTCCTTTCCAAGCCAAACCATTCTATGATCCTATGTTAACTTAAAAATGATATTTTGTTTGTTGATTGGGGAAAAAAATTACAAAGCAATTGAGGGTCAGATTCTCATCTAATCTGTCTTAGTAGAGTTCCACTGAAATCAGTGGAGCTTTGCTGATTTACATCAGTTGAAGATCTAGCCACAACTTTCTATAACTTAATTCCTGCAATGGGTTTATTTTTGGCTTGAAGGAAGGATTTACAGATCAGGATTGGTTGGCTCTTTTTTTTTTTTTTGGAATTACTAGAGCATCTTTAGTTTTATTTGAATTTGCTTTTACTGTCAATGGTAGCTTTTGTCTCTTGTCCTCATAATTTATCTCTTAAAAGTTCTTCTGAGTGTCAAATACTTAGAGTATCTTTCAGGCTCTCAGGTGACTAAGATAGGATTCTTTCTTTAATTAAAAAGAAGAAGATTGAGTTTCAGGGCAATCATGTTTTGATATTCCCATATGTATCTAAAGTCACTCAGATTAGGAGAATTGGGCTTCAGTTTTTGAAATTAGACTTTGTTAAATGGAACTCTGAGCGTGCATTTCCCTATCTGACTAAAATACCAGTGCTTTTAAATATTACAAGGTAAGCCCTCATCAACTCTGATAGATGCTAAATGGCATCTTGCTTTACGACTTGATTCTGACCTCATTTCTTACACTGTAAATCTGGTGTAACTCCTTCAAACTCAGTAGAATTACTCTATGTTTAGACTGCCATAATGAAGGTTAAAGTCTGTCTTTAGATTTCTACTCCCCTAAAGAAAAATGGTTTGCCATGGTAACCAGTGTAACCAAACCCAGTATGTCAGATAGAAATCAATACAGCAACACTGAAGGGTTTGGAGTTAGGCTAATTTATACCACATAAAATCTGACCTTCTGTTTTCCTGGATTAAAATACCATTTTTGGGGTATTTCACTGAACTTGACTAATTATTACAACTATCTGGAATTTAGAATGTCCACCTCTGAGGCACCACATCAATAACATCACTAAATAATGCAGGGCTAAGCTTCTTTGAACAAGAGAAAGAGAGGTTTTGTTGGCCAGGTGTGAGGGGGTCAGTGTCACACCATTCAATGTGATCGCCTCTTCAGACCAGAAGTGGTCAGAGTAGATGGTCAGCATCACTTCTGAGGTCCCCCCTGTTGAGATTCAAGTCCTTACAATGACCATGGCTTTTAATAACACACATACACCCACCTCCATGATTTCAAACCTCCACACAGTCACACTCACAAATGATTCTGCCTAATTGATCCCTTTAAATAGATTCCTGCCTTGCCTTGCCTTGCCTTGCCTTGCCTTGCCTTGCCTTCCCTTCCCTTCCCTTCTCTTCCTCTTTTTTCACTAGTGACTTCTCACAACAAAGCCCCACTCTTCACTCTTCAGCATTTCTTCTCCCATCACCTTTGTAGGATAACAGCATAGTGATGGCTGCTCATTGCAGATGCAGGTGAGACGGAGCCAGCAAGGGCAAGGACAAGCTGAAGTAGACACTGGGATGAAGACTTGCATACAATGGCGGTTTATGACTCTCAAAGCAACAAGCATACAGCGCTACAGCATCTCCAGCTGCGGTCAGGGCCTCTGCAAAGAACATGTGGACAGAACATCCATCACAATCTGACTCTTTTGGCTCTACTGGGTAAATGAATGTGATTTCACAATGTGTGACTCCACCTCAGTCTCCTCCTCCAAACTTCTCCCACCTCAGTCTCCTCCTCCAAACTTCTCCCATCTATTCCCCCTTGATCTTGCTGGCATTGTACAGAATGTGGTCTCGAGCCTGACAGAGAAAGTCCACCATCTTCCTCTTAAAATAATGGGGGTGGGGGTTAGAAGTGAAAAAAAAACCCCACCCTTCTATTTCCATTCCGCAGGTTTTTTCTGGTGAAAATTTAAGTTCTCTAGATGGTAGCTGAAATTGGCAGTGAAGGGTCACTAAGATAGACAGATCATGGATAGCATGATGGTTCTGTTGGCCTTGATAGGTTTAGCTGACAGGATGAGCTGAGATACCTGTAGAGCCTTGGACAAGCAAGGGCTGTGGAAAAACCTGGTGTGGTATGTCCTGTTAGCTGGGGACAATGGCAGTGAAACAGTGCAGTGAACAGCAACAGCTAAAAGCACAGCACAAGAATTAGACTTTCAAGTGATATGTAGCTGAGAGGTCAAGAATACAGAAAATGGTGATACAGGTCTTCTAATGGCCCTGACAGAGACCAAGCTTTCTGCATCCAATACCTACAGGCAGCACAGCACAAGATGGCACATGCCACCTTGTGAGCAGTCTTTCTGCTTTTCATCAAATTGCCTAGCAAATGTAATTTGGGTTGTTTCCAAATAACCTCTACAACTCGTTCCTCAGCATTTCCTGAGAATTATGATAGTCACCTTCCTCATCAGTTGAGATGCAGCTCAGATTTCCACAAACGCTATCTTTTTTCTTTTTTTCATAGCTGATCACCCTTCATTTACAGCATGCTCCTCTGTTGCTGTCATGGGTCCTTAGCAGCCCAGATCTGGACCATACCTGTCCTGCCACCAGCTAAAATGGCAGTCTGCAACTCCTTATGGCAAGCAACATGTGCAGTTGCAAATTCGGCCTCTGCTTGGAGCCTAGGTCACAGAGCAGTATGCAGAACCTGCATGCCTCCACACTGACACTTGCAGGACCATGACCAAGAACATCCTACTTTTCATTGCTGCTTGCAAAAGGCATAGAAGCAGCAGTGAGATGTGCTGGTATCCTACTGCTGAAATAGCATCCTAGATACAGTGTGAGCTTCTTTATTGTGAAAATAGGAGAACCAACCATCCCCAAGGAGCTCTCCAGAAGGACCCTCAGAACTAATTCATCGGGGTTGGATTCCTACCCTTCTGATGAGCCAAGGCCAGCTGAAGTGCAGAGTAAGACAGCAAGCAGTAGGGCTGCAGCGTAAAAATATCACGTGGGGCATTCAACTAAAACATACATGTGCCATGTACAAAGGAGGCAAAATGCATTCTGACAAATAATGCATAAACCCAGCACTAATGACTGCAGGACGGGTGTTACAGACAGGTTAAAAATACTTTCACAGGCATGCCATAGACTGCTCTGTAACATCGTGGACGCAGTACTCACCTCTCACATAGAAGAGCTTTGGCCACATCCCTGCTCTCGATTAGGAAGAAGGTGGAACTGAACACTGCTTTCTGACATGAACATCCAAACCAGACCAGTAGTTGATCCTACCCACGCTGCTGGTTTTGCCTGGAGTCCCATTCAGACATAGCAGAGTCTGTGCACGTGCTGTGGAGCTGTTCGCACCCAGCTAGAGCTGCAAAAAGCAGCGGGCACCTGAGACAAGCTGCCATCAGCGGAAACCATCAGCAAGGAGGTCTTCTGTATTGCTCAGTTTGTGATTTACACTGGACCTGTATTTAAATGTACTGAAGAAAACTTGGGGCAGGGTTGTCATTTCAGCATCTAGGCAACCTCATACCCCTCTCCTGCTCATGCAATAGTTTTGCTTCCATCCTCTCACTGATCTCAGGTGATTTAAAGTGGCTGAAATAGGTAAAGACAGTAGTTGTTATTGTAGCCTGTTTACATGCATTGATGTGCAGTAGAAACAAGGGGGGGGGGAGTGATTGTGGTCAAGTGAACTACTGTAGGATAAAGAGAGATAAATAATTCAGATTCTCATTATAACAGAAGAGTGCAGCTCCCATAGAGAGGAGGGAGACTCTCTTTGTGTGAATTGGTATGCAGTGGCTGTTTAGTAGCCATAGCATGTAATCTAGCATTAGTATTAACATAAATCAGTGGCAGGAATTAACAATATTTCTAAAGTCTTATATGATAACTGGATCCACACTATATTGTTTAGTCCTCCTGGGCATTTTAATAATCATGTAATAGAAATGTTGGAGTAGCTGAGATATTCTTTATATTGCTCTATGAAAGGTCTTTAACACAATGTCTTTAGCAGACAGTTTTGATAGAATGTGTTGTACAAAAAGAAATATGCCTATTTTGGTAATATGGGTATGTTTCATTAGCTCAGCCCGCAGCGATATGACATTACATTTAAAAAGGAATACAATTAATAACAATGAGAGGGGTTTTTTTAGCTCTCAGAGTATAGCTGGAGGAACTGAGCAAGGTGTCAGGGCAATTAAATAGAGGCACTGTATTACCTTTGTCTGAACACTCATAACATCATCCTGTCTCAATATGTTGAATAGGAGATTTCTTTGCAGTAAGATTCCTAATTTATTTTGATGTTTCCTATAACTCAGATAATAATAAGATGGACTTTTTTATTAATCTTTAAAAATGTACAAATCTTGGGAATTAGCATGTCTGTGGATCCATATATTTTCCATTTTCCATAGAGTATGGAACGATTGTATGAGAGATACACACAATAGCTTCTCAGCACTGAACTTAATGGAACCATCATCTCAGCGCCACGGAAAAGTGCAAAATACTGCTGGTGCATGTACAGCACATGGATTAGATAACTGCAGTCCAGGGAAAAAGTTATACTTTGAGACTATTAAAATAATCAACATGGGTATTATTTTATTCAGCATTAACCTTTATGTTCTATGTTAAATGACAATGAAACTGGTGGAACACAATCCTTCCCTAGAGTAACGGTATCCAGCATTTCTTTCATCTCTAAAGAGGCTTCTTAATATCCTGCAATCCTAAAAATGCTATTTTTCCCCCACTGCAGGTCAGATTTAATAACAGTAACAGCAGATAAATGGATTGGGCTCAGCTGAGCCTTCGGCAGCCCTGCGGATGGGAGGCAGGGATCTCTACCCTCCCGGGAGAAGCAGCAGCAGAAGGCAGCAGGGGCACTGCAGGGACAGCCTCGGGGGACTGAGCCTTCTTCCCGCTCGGGACGCAGTCCTTGCTGTTGTGCTCACTCCTCTGCCAGAGGCTCTTCCACTCGTCCCAGTCTGGCCTGCATGTCTGGGTGGGAAGGCTGGCAGTGCGCCCTGGCCCCAGGAATGAGGTCGGCAAGGACACAGCCTGAGGCCTCGCCACAAGCGACACCAAAATGCGTGTTATCGGATGCTTTGAGAAAGAATGGCCGAAAGCGCCTCTTTGGTGGGGGCAGCTCACTTGTACCGCTCATACTCCCAGGGCAGCGACAGTTATGTGGGAAAAAAGCATTAGGCAGGTGCCAAAGCAGAAGCGACCTTCCCCTCTGCCCACACCTCCGCGCGCCCCAGGCGCGCCGGCGCCATTTTATGGCTGTCCAACAGCGGCGCACCAGAGGCCACAGGAAAACACCGTCCCGGGGCCCAGGGAGGATTAATGAACAACTCCACAGCCGTTCATGAGTAACGTATTACAGCTCGGCAGAGAACAGTTTCCTAACCCGCGGAGCTCGGGGTTACTCCTCCCGCAGCAGCGCCCGGGTTAATGGCACACGGGCAGCAGCTGCCCCCCGGCCCTGCTTAGCCCTGCACGTATGCGGCGGCACACGGCGCCTCGAGCGATTAAATCGCCCCAACGCGCCGGGGAGGGCCCCCCTCCCCTGCTAAGTGTTATTGACAGACCCATCAAAGGCAGTGATGCATTGGCACCCGCCTCAGCCCCAGCAGGCCGGGCCTAGCAGGGGGGTGAGGAGGGAGGGGGTGACATGCGGTCACCGTGGCAACGGCGGGGCGCAGGGCCTGCCGGGAAAGGCGTGGCGGTCGCCCGGCGGCCATGTTGGCAGGGCCCGGTGGAGAGGCCTCGTGCCCTCCCATCGATCCGCCGGGCCTCGGCATGATCGACCGCTCCAATTTGCAGGAATTTATGGTATCGATGTGGGGCTGATTAACATTTTGCGCCAGAGCAGTTCAATACAGGCTGGTAACAGCTTTTAATGATTAATTGACTTTTATGATTCCGCCTCAGCGCTGTCAGCGAGCTGTGAACGGCGGGCACGCTCCTCCCCGAGCCGCTCTCCAGTGGCACGGGGCAGTGATTGAGTACCTGGGAAATTAGTGTCCTTGCTGTCTCGTTTTATGAAAGATAAATGCTATGACATTTAATGCAGACCTTAATTTAGAACAGAACTAAGCAGATCATTTTGCAATTTAATCATAAACAGGTAAATATCAAAACTTGTTTAGCATTTCACGAGTTAGGTGGACAGGCAGCAGAGGTAAAGCGAAGTAGGCAGTGGGGGAATGGCAGAGGTAAGGTAAGGTAATGAGACTTGGAGCCAGTGATGTTTTAATAATAATGGCAGTATAAGTGTAGACAGTATCACATCCACAATTCAGGCATGGCCTTCCCACATGGCCATCTCGCTCTGTCTTTCTCTTTCCTCCTATAATGTCATTCACTGTTCCCACACCAGCCGTAAAATGAGGGCTTCCGACACATGACATGATATATGGAAAAAAAAAATGTCACCTACAGTTAATCTGTTACCTAAAACAAACATAAACATTATGGAAAAATTGCAAAGGAAAACAAAATTTTATTATACTCCATAACAACTGAAAAAAGATTGTCTGGAAGGCTGTGTGCTGTCAACTCCTACCTTCCTGTGTTCATATTTATAGCCTATTCCTTTGCATTCATTTTAATTAAAAAGATTGTAAGTTTCTTTTTAAATAACTGTCTAAACAAAATGTCATATTATGCATGTTTATACATACAAAAGCTAAAATGGCATATTTTGATCCTCTTTGAAATTTTATTCTCTACCTTCTCACCACTCCATCATCTCCTGTGTTTGAGCTGATTTACAGAGGAAATGAGGCCACAATGGGCCAGATTCTTTAGTCATTTTGACCCACTTCGGAAGAGTTGGAGAGCTGCCGAATCTCCCCATTTGAGGATTCCCTTGGCACGAGGGAGTTCCTAGCTCGTACAAAGCTGACAGAGCCAATTCCTATGCCATCTGTTCCCACAGAACCTGTTTAGAGGAGCCTAGTGGGGGCAGAGAAGGAGTGCAACTGAGGTATTTCTGCATTTTCCCTTTTCCTTTCCAAGACCCTCATAGGGGCAATAGCCTGTTGAAGTGCAGCATGAATCCCAGAAATGGAAAGCTACAACGGGCTCCCTTGCAATTCTTCATGTCCCTCTGAGCTGCACCCACTGCCCCTTTTACAAATTGGCTGGGATTCTCTACAAAGCTGTGCAGACAAGGTCAGCTCCAAAGGCTCTTCTCTCTTAACTTGAATCACTTTATGGAAGTCATTGTCAAGGAGCAATCAGACAAAGAGTTAAATTGCAAAACTGATTGGGCAGTAACCTCTGGGGAAAGGGGGAAAGGGGACAAACTTCTGGACGTGGCTGAGTGCATCCACATCTTAACCCTGATCAGCAGAAGTCAGAAGAGCTCATCTAATAGCAGCCCTCAGAGCTGTCACACTAGCTGTGTGATACCAGGAAGGAGGTGCTTCGCTCTTGAATCAAAATTCACACTGCCGAGCAAGACACCTTAAAGCTCTGTGTACATTGGATGTTTGCCTTTGGATTTGTCCTGATGAGCTTTGTGACCCCCTGGCACTGTGATCAAAATGGCACATACTCTGGCAGGGATCTCCACTCGAAAGCACCAACTATTAGCTGAGAGCTAGTAAGGGATGGCTTTTTAAACCACTTCTCGACTGGTGCCGCTTGTTACTTTGCCACCTGACAGTAGGAGCACGTCCCTTCCTTCTCAGCCATGGTCAGGCAGGCTGGTGGGGAAGTGGGGTGCACGCTCCCCTGGAGAGGAGCATCCACACAGCCAGCCTATCTCAGCAACGAGGTGATGGCTACATGCTGAGGGAGAGCTTTGACATGCTGTTTCTTTGTATTGTTCTTTTTAACACCACCATTCAGATATTTGCTTCTGTCTCTCAGCCTGAGCTTGTGTGCGACTGGCACATGCGGAGTGTGACAGCGTACCACACTGCGCATGGGACAGACTGAGGGGTGCCTTGCAGCATCCCAGAATCCAGCTTTGTTGCCCCAAGGGAGAGAAAGCAGAGCAGTTCCCCAGGGCTGCCCCAGCTGTAAGAGGGGAGGGGAAGCAGTGAAATGTGTCGGAGAGCCATACTTGGACGCTGCTGTCACTGGGTAACTGGGGGAATGACTGCTGATCCTAGGGGGAGCAGCGGGTTCCCTGATGCATACTCTGACCTCTCACTTCACGTCACCAGACAGCCTGGCTTTCAAGGATGCAGGACACCGGTTAAATGGCTATTGTAATAGCCCATTATAACCCGGGCAAAGGTCAGTCTAAGCCACCACTTTCACTTTGCTTGTGCTAACAGCTGGCCCTCGATAGAGCTCAAATGTGTCCACACAGACTGCCTCTCCACTGACCCAGCAGTTAGAAGATCCAGGCTAGAGAGTGTGCACATTCTGGCTTTAGAGATCAGCAGTGAGTAAATTGCCGAGTTAGGTCACAAGCTTGGGCTAAGATATAGGCAACATGCAGGTAGATAAAGCTTAAATTCCCTTGACATCGACTAAGGAAAGCTAGCACTTACCAAGTAACCATGTGTAGATGTGTACAGTGAGACATATGCCTGCTCCTGTCATAGATGGTGACCCAGCTCCGGTCTCACAGCTGTGTACCCATACAACAACAGCACTGAGCTGACAAGCCTTATCTCCTGGACCAGAATGCCATATATCCACTTGGTGGATCATGGATGGACCAGTCATGTCTTGCCATCCCACCTCTGCAAACATACCCTAAGAAAGGGCACAGCAAGCTAAGTGTGCCACCGAAGCCAATAGGAAATCCAACTGAGGGGAGTTTTGCTTCCCATCAGAGCTGCACTTAAGTGTGTCTTTGAATGCCAGCTTCTGAACTGGTCTGTCCTGTGTTTAGCTACCTTAGTCGCACATTTGGAGGTAAGTGGCTCATCTCTGTTCTCCTTTGGGATGGAGTTGGTGATGATAGTGCTTTTAGCTAGTGGCCTGTTGAATATGTGCCCCAGAAGTGGGACTCCAGCCCTATCTCAGCAGACTCTACAATAAAGTAGAGAGGGGAGTCTCATCAGAAGGATTTAGGTGAGAGTGGGAATAGTGATGAGAGTGCTTCTGTTTTCTCTGTATTAGATGGGTCACTATGCAGCCCAGAAGGCACAGCTCACAGAGCCAGAGGGAGTAGAAAGGAGTGCTGTGAGAGGCACAGGTAATGAGTATTCCCACTGAGAATAGGAAGCTCTGAACCCTGGTTTTCAGTCCGTGCCTGTCTACACACAATGCAAAAGCGGTACCTTGCCTTTGCTCTATTTAGCTCTGCAACTCCTGACTTCTCAGCTGCACTGTGGCTTACTTCAGTGTGAAGTATGACATAGTCCAGTCCCCTGCTACCTCTTCTCTCTCAATAAGAGTCTCCTTAAGAGACCTTCAAACCCATACCTTAGGCTAAAGAGAACTGAAAACTTTTATTTCCCAAAGTGTTCCAGCTGCCAGGCAATTGCACAAAAGGTAGACAGCAGTTGTCGCGTTTGAAAGGAAGTGCCTGAGAACACTGAAACCAAGAGCATATGAGACTATGCTGACATGGTCTTTTGCAAACGGAGGTGAGCCTGTTTTGTCCTTTTTGTAAGCCAGCTGGGGAACTGCCTTACTGTAAGCTGATCCTGAGCTAATGCAACTACACAGCTTTGTGTTCAAAAGCTCCTGGTTAGCACCGTGTGCCCCCAAAACCAAGCAGGGGGACTCTCAATCGCTGTCAAAAGCCAGAGCAGTCCTACATTCTGGTCCTGTGCACCTTTGGGGCAAACCTCGTTGTTTCTGACCCAACAGGGTATGAGGTAGGGACGGCCCAGCTTGTGAAAGGACATAGGAATAGTTCAGCTATGTAGCCTTGCAGCAGGGCCAGTTCAAGATGTAAGACAAGCAGGCTGTTGCTTTTTCTGCCTCTTGTTGCAAAAAAAAAAAAAAACCCAAACCCAAACCAAATAAATAAAAAAGCAATAGCACTACTTTTTACTTCAGACAGAGCCCAGGAAAATGAGGCAGCAATCTGCGTTTTGAGGCAGTAATTGGTGCCTCTGCTTCTTTATTTCCCTGGCAGGACCAAGAGCCTTGTTCTCCTGAACTCCTCTGTCCTGCCCCAGGCTCTGTCCTAGCCTTCACTGTACCTTAGCACTTTTCTGCTGCAGGGGAAAACAGGCCCCAGCTCCTCTCCCTGCAGGAAGGCTACACTCCTTTTTACTTGAGCTGGTTGTGGGCAGGAGTGGCTGGACACATACAGTAGGACTGTACTGGGCACCTAAGGAAGGTTCATCTCCTAGTGCCATGAAGAAATTCTGCCTGCTTACCTGCAAAAATGAGACTTTATGCTTCCTGCTCCCTCGGTGGGGGAGCTGAGGCAGCAGGAAGCATCCTGTGTTGTCTGAATAGGGCAGCAGAACAAGAGCCACAGAAAGAGAAGGCAAACTGCGTGGGCAAAATCTCAGCCCCACTGAAGTCCTTGGCAGAAATTCCACTGACTTCAACAGCTTTCTATTCTATGGCTGCGTGTCCTTGTGTCTGACCGCAGACCCCTTTCAATGGCACGGTGCTAATAAGTTGCATGACTGCTAAAAAGGGCAGAATGCGACCATCTCCATTTTGATTATGGCTGCACTCTAAGTAGCAAGCAGCATCTCTTTACATCAGGCCTTGTGTGTCAGGTAATACAGGAAGAGTATTGTATTATTAAGAAAGTGTTTCTCTCACAATGTAGAATGGCTGGCATTGAATCTTTTCCCTCTCTGTTCTGTCACGTTCCTCTCTATTCAATTGCATTTGGGGCCATACATATGCTGCATTCAGTGAATATTCCCATATTCAGCCTCACTGACTTTTGTTTAGGTGCATGGCTAGGGATACTGGGGGAGGAGTGTGGTGGACTGTATTTATAATTACATCTCTGATATTTATCCATTCAAAAATAACACAGTTTTTGAGCAAAAATAATATTCAGCACTTTGCCAAGAGAGACCATTGTTTTTCTGCAGCCATATGCCAGCTGTTCCTCAACAAAATTCCACACATTATCTTTTTTCATGGGTTCAGAGGGCAGTTACCAAGTATAATTTCCACCTGTAGGCACTGATTCAGTTTTGGTTTTACGATTCCTTTTCCAGATTTATAAGAGAATTTAATTAGGCTTCTTATAGATTTCTTTGGCAATTTTTGAATATATATATATATTTCTCCTTCTTGATTACGATCCCCTTTAACTCACTGGATGTCCCAAATTATAAGCTTTGCATGGAATCAGTTGCCTTTGGCTATGTTTGGTATTATGTTACCTTCTGTTCAGTTAACGGTGTGGAGATAGGCCATAAGCACTGGAAAAACCTCAAAGCTCTTTTCTGCTGTTTTGAAATTGAGAAAGCAGAAACATAATTGCTTTTGTTGGATCACAATCCTGAATAGCAAAAGACTTTTTAAACATCTGCCCTTCCTTTGATTGGCTTTACATCTTCTCTCTTTTTTGTCTACTGTTCATTATTCTGCATTTTATTCACTAATGAAAAATTCTATCCATGACAATATTTTCATATGCTGTAAGATGACTGGGATTCAATGCATTTAATCTGATCTAGCCCTACAGAAAACCTTAATAGAATGTGACAATATATGTTAATTCTGTGAGGTTTGTATTTCCTTCTTGCTCGTGTAATATCTGATCTGTCCTGCCTACAATCTCAGCGCAATCTCCTGCAGCCCTGACTTTTAACAGAGCCAGAGTCTAACTCCCAGCATGTATTTGCAGCACCTATTGAAAGCAAACAACGCTGCATAGCTATATGGGAAATAATTTTTGCTTGCTTTGTCAGTGGGCCCTGCTCCCATTCAGAACTGTGGCAAACTGGCACCGACTTAAATTCCGCCAAGATCAAGCATCAGAATTGTTCCATTTTAGACGGGATTCTCTCTGACGGGAGAACTCGCATTTGTCTCCATGTGCTGATCTCCCGCTCCCTCTTTATCACTAATCGAATGACTTGATATGTCTCTCTCCTTTTTTTTTTTTAATACCGCTGTCAAATACCTGTCATGATATTAGCATTCATTCCCAGGGAAACATACCAGCCAGAAATAATGCTGATCCCTGAGTGGACCAGAATAATCTGTTCATTCTGCAGGGAATAGCTATCCCTATTCAATAATAATACTGAAATTAAGAAATAACATTCTGTCTTTTAACATGGGAAGACAATACAAATAATTGGGGAATTTCCTAATGAGTCTGTTATTAAAACAGTTTCTAGAGGAAATCTGAGCATTCAGCCAACTGAAATGTGTCCTTCTCTTTTTTTTCCTGGTTTGAGCATAATGCTTGACATCAATACCACAAGTATTTTCAGTGCTACCTGGGAATAAGGGGGAATGAAGGCAGGAGGCTTTTGAAAAGTCACTTCTGATTTTGCTCATTTAAGAGCTAAGTATTTCAAAAGCAATGAGGGCCAAATTTTCAAGTGCCGATAGTCCCCAGTTGGATCCAGATTTTCAGAAGGATTCCGTTCTCATTTACACTTCTCAATAGAGCATTTTTCCACAAGTGCTCAGCAGCCAGCAATTCTTTCTGGCCAGGAAGCCATTGAGAAAGCTGGCCTTTTTTTTTTTTTCAGTGCCTAAAAGGGAACGAGGAGCTCTTTTGTGAATCGGGTTCTTCAGACAAGTTATGCCTGATGAGCCTGGCTCCGAGGAAAGAAGTGAAATATAACTTTCCTCTCTGAAACCTCTAGAGGCATCGGGTGCTAGAAAGACCCAGTATGCTGCTGGGCAGAGATAGCTCCGAGAGCGCTAGCTTGGAGACTGGAAGCAATGGAGAAACACCCATAATTCCTCCTGGAGCTTTGCAGTGTATGAAGGAACAAGTATTTCCATGAATACCGGAATTATTCTGGAAGCCTAGTTTCCAATGGAGTTAGTGTTTCATGGCTGACTGACATTTTAAATGAATTATACTATTGCTGCGATGTGAATTCTGCCCTTATCAGACACTGGAGAATCCATAGGGGAGAGAAGCCTTGGCTGTGGAGTGGATTCCCTTATATCTAATAAGGTATAAGCTCTGACTGAAGCTTTCCTTCACATCCATCCAGTCTCTCTCCCAGGTGGATTCGCTCCGTGTCGAACAAGAACAGAGCGTGGGCTGCAGCCTTTCCGTCAGTAGGAAAACTCTTCAGCTTTCTATTTTCACAAAAACTTACAAACTTGTTTATCTCTGAAACCTCTCCCTTTCTGCCAGGTTTAGCTACAATTGGCCAATGGGTTCAAGTTATTAGACAGCCATGTGCACAAGCACACACACACTGCAATTATTCGAGCTGTGCTTGCTTATGGAGCCAGGCTAAAAACACCCACTGCTAAACTCTAAATGACTGCAGCCTGCTGCGTCTATGAGTGAGTTGGGGAGGCTGCAATAAAGGACTGAGTGGAAAGAGAAATAAATTATTCCATATCTCCTGTCCGTGTAACAATCAGTCGCATGACTCCCTCCATCCCAAGCTGTGGGGTCTCCCCATTGGAGGCGACCGCTGCAGAACCCCTTTGGCGTGGAGCACGCTGGGGGGGCAGCCAGGGGAGCTGGAAGTGTTCCTGGCCAGTCTGCCAGTGTGAAGGATTGGCAGTGCTTCTTGCAGTTTCCTTTCCCATGAGCAACTAGCAGCAATCAAATACAATCTAGCCCTCATTATTTGCCGTTAGTTTCTTTGATTGTGATTTGGAAATACGTTGCTAAGGAAAGCAAAAACCATGGTTAACTGATTGATAGAAAATAAGAGTCATAGAAAACATCTGGAGAGCCAGATGAGTACAAGCTATTGTTTAGTTTAATACCCTTATAATATTTGCTGCAAACAGCCAAGCTGAAGGGTGGGTTCTTCATCATTTTTATTATGTGCTTATTCCAAAATATTAGTGAGTGGGCTTTGATAGCAATGCTTGATCCATGCCCTTTTGCCCAGACATTACCATGTCTTGGCTTCCTGAGGCTGTGTAAGGCCAAATTATCAAAAGATAATATCAAAATGTAAGAATGGTCATACTGGATCATACCAAGGTCCCTCTAGACTCTTGCCTCTGATGGTGACTAATAGCAGATGTTTAGGGAAAAATACAAAGCCAAAAAATGCAGCCGTTGTTCTCCAATACACCCTCCTAGCTTCTAGTGATTAGCAGCTAGAGAATGAGCTGAGCCAGAGGTGGTATCTTTGTATTTAATATGGCTAGATGGACTTTTTTCTTCTGGGATTCTCCCCCTCAGCCTTTAAAGGTAGAAATAATGAAGAGCTTATGCTTCTTCTAGGGAAAAATGCTGAAGAGGGAAATCCTACAGCTGGAAACTTTCGGAGTCACCCCTAGGAAATGGGCTCCATTAAGCTCTAGGGGCATGTCTAACCCTACGTTCAAGAAAGAGAGACTCAGCCTTCAATTCGACCTTTTGGTGTTCACTCTCCAGCTAAACGTACAGTTGTTGGGCAGCAGAAAGCAGGGGTGGGGTGGGGGGAAACAGGGTGGAAGCAGCTGCCCAGAGCCTCCCTGCAGACGGGCAGGAGGACAGAAGGCCAGCCCATCACCTGGCTGACCATACAGCCCACCAGCTGCAGCCCTGGGAGCCAATGCCCTGGCTGATACGTGCTCCTCAGATACCTTTAAGCAAGGGGGTCTCTGAATGCATAGAGATAGTTGACAGAAATGTGGTTAATGGCCAACTTTTTCAAGTCTTTCCAGGTCCATTCCTATGCCGATTATAGTTATTCTACAACTGTGCTTTACACCTATGTCAGCATGTTGTGGATTTGTTAAGGAACACTCCGTGGGCCCAGAAGGACAGATAAATAATATTAGTATATTTCTGATTTTACAGACACTGAAAATGAGACAGAGTTGAAATCACTTGCCTGAAGTCCACAGAGTGAATCAGGAACTGAACCAGATGTAGAAACTACACACTCCTAATTCTCTGTTTTCAATGGCTAGCCAGCACTTACTTTCACCTAATTTACTGTTACATCTAGAGGTGTAATCCACAGATATATATATACCAAGGGGGCTATTTCCTCACAGAACTTTATTCAATATTTATAGTATGTGCTTATGATGGTGATCCTCTACAAAATTACATTGTTTTGACTCCATAAGTGATATTTTAACTAACAAGAATTGTTGCATTAAAAGAATGAGCTGGCATTTCCAGAAATACCATGGGGTTTTTGTTTGTAGTGCCAATACATTTTTGCACTTCATTCAGTCAAATTTTACTGTGAGTTTAGATCAGCCATATCATCTCACATTCCACAGAAATGTGAGCCTTTTAAGGAGAGGGAGAGGGAGAGGGAGAG
>JANZLQ010000060.1:5191617-5255634 GCA_026212715.1 Elanus axillaris
AAACCCCCCCCCCCCCCCCCCCAGCCATTAGACCTCACCAACGTCTGGTTTTCAAGGATGCGGGATGAAAGGGACATTCATCCCCGTCACGTTTACCTCTCCCCAGTTTGTACAGGTCCCATAGACTCGAGTCACGCCGGTGGCGGGGTCCCACTCGCTGTGACACCCCCACTCGCCTGCCTTCGGCGGTGTCACCTCCCTCACCAAACCTCACCGCTTTAGACGGCGCCAGCCAACAGCAGCATTTTGTGGTGGGTGTCATGTTGTTCTTCAGATGCCAGGGTGTCATCGCGAGCGGGAACAGTGTGGGTCTGACTCTCCGAATCTGCAGAAAGAAAAGGAAAAAAAACCCAACAAACCCCAAACAGTAAGCTTTACTTTCCAAATGTGTTCAATTCTTCTTTCCTCTCCTTGATATTTGGGGCGTGCAGCACCCTATACCATGTGGTTTAACATTTTGTTCTCTATTTGTAGGTCAACATTTCCATGATTAAACTTCATCCTTTATTCAGCCTGTTCTGGCTAGGCTTTGCAGCACATGTGATATAAGCTGTTTTCACAGCTAGTAGGCCAAATCTTACTCTGGATAAGGGAGCCAAACATATGTGACTGAGTCAGACACTTAAATCAGCTCCCTGGTAAATGGGAGATAACTCCAGGTGCAGTGTTGAACACTGAGAACCAAGAAAGTGGGAAGGGTGGCCAGCATTCCTCCGTGTGGGAAAGGAGACATCCTATGCACACAGACAGTGAAATCATAGCCCTGCCCGAATTTCGCTCTCCCACGTTTGCCTGAGGGTACGGAGCCCTCGTCACTGAAGTCACCGGGAAGCTTTCCGCTGACATTGGTGGGCTCGGGATCAGGCCAGCCCGGGGCAAGGTCAGCTGGAGCTGGGCATGGGACGGGCTCGCGCAGGAGCGGGACGAGGCGGGAGGAAGCGAGGCCCTTCTGGGAGAGCCCACCTCGCACGAGGCGGTTGCTGGGGGGACACGGAGCACCCTCGCCTACGGCACCACCTTTCTTTCACTCGCCCTCTCTTCGTTGCCCTTACGTACCTGGCTCATTTACTGACCAAGACTGGTGACTCTTCTTTCACCTGGTGGCAGGTAGCAGTTGCTCTAACGTGGGGTTGGACCGGGCGACCTCTCCTCATAAGTCAGGGGAACAATTCCTGGAAGTGCTGGCTGCCCGTTACCCAACGCAGTAACCCTCGGTGCAAAGGATTTGCATTAAAGGTCTCTCTTTCTGGCTGCGTGGCCAGCAGCCCTCCTTCTCCTGTCCTTCTTGGCCATTGCCTGGCAACACCGGTAAGTAGATGGAAGCCTACAGGGCTTGTTAAGTGCACACAGAAAAGCCAGATGAGCAGGCGGGTGTCATGTATGATCCAGAGCTGCTGCGTCATTGCGGTGTGACGATCCTACTTGCACCAGGGCAGGACTGGTCCTGGCTGTTGGGCTGCTACACGGCAAGTACCAGGGTTGACTAGAGCGAAGAGCAAAGGAGAGCTCCTGCAGCAAGGCCAGGGAGGACACATTTTCCTCAGATGGGCAAGGCTGAACCCATAGTGTTGCAGAGAGAGGATTGTGCTTCATCTATTATTTGGTGATGAACGGCGGCATCACACAAGGGAGCTGGCAATGAACCGTTTCCCTCAGAAATAAGCCCTTCCAGAGCTGCACTTGGGCTGACTCCCTCCGCTGAAGGAAATACTGGCAATGTAGATAGCAGGACTTTCAGTGACTTTTGCTTTGATCTTTTTTCTGTGGCACCCATCCTTTAGCTTTTTTCATTTGCTTTGATGTTTTCAATAGCTTTTTTCATTTACAACCACCCCCCCCGCATCTCCTGCCCAAAACTAAATCTGCTTGCTAGATCTTCAGTGGATAAGCTCGCGTAAGGAATGCTGTGGCCGCGTGAGCACTGCATTACCCCCTGTTTAGAAAGTCCTGTCCTGATAACGCACACGGTGGCACATAGGATGAAGCGGCACTACTCCGGGGCTTTGAGGACCTGCCTCGTGGTTGGGCAAGTCCCTGGGCATGCATGTGGGCATCTGATTGACTTCCCCGCCATGGTGTCGGGAAGAAAAGCCTGCTGGCTGCAAGAAGCGAGTAGCTGAGGACTTAATAGAGGGCAGGTGCCTTCAGTGCTTGTCATACGGTTAGGGGATGCTGTCCTAAAGTGAGGCACAGAAGTAGATGGTCCGTTCTTCTGTGCCTGGGGACGTGAACCGGTGCAAGGCAGAGGGAGGATGAATCTCACGCTCCTGGAAAGCAACAGGGAGAGAGTACCACGATTCTGCCCTCACTGGCGTGAAGGTGAATCAAGAATGTGCTGGAATAAATCCATATGTGTTTCAAAGACACATCGGTGTCAAATTAGTGGAAAGGAGAGGGGAATTCAGGCCAGTAAGATCTGCTGATAGGGTCAAGTGGCCTCCCTGTCCCTGGGTCTGCCTTTTGGAAACACAAACTGCACTTTGGTTTCACTTTTAAAGGCGTGAGCCAAAGCGTGATGCTTACAGAAGGCACGAGGAGAGGAAGAAGATGGGAAAGTCCTGTGATCAGGGTGCGAGAGGATCACACCACGGTACGGTGACGTGAAGTTCAGGGAAAGCAAATTAAGCTTTTTCTCTGCCGTTATTTAGACAAAGGAAGTTAAGTCCCCATTTTCTTGTGCTTAAATAACAGTGGCCCTCTTCTGTGGTATAAAAGATCTCAGGTTCACACAAGAATGAATTAAGACTGTGGTACCAGGCGTAATTTCAAGTTAATGAAGAGACAATGTATTTTGTATTATCTTTCCTCTTGTTTCTGATTGTCTTTTTTGGGGGTTGATATTACTGTAAGTAAATACATTTGTCTTTTGTTTCATTTTCCCCTTGTGACCTATTTCATTTAATTAGAAGGAAACGTATAATAGGAAATGAGTAGCATCACACTGGGCTCCATCCAAAGCCTGTGAAGTCATCAGGAATCTTTCCCGGGCTTTTCACGAGCACCGGATCCAGCCCGGCAGAAAAGGGAGGCTATTTCCACTTTATCTGGAAGAATGTGTGCTGCCAGCGTAAAAATATTACAGTCCTCGTTTTAAGATCTGGCCCAGATACCGGGGAAGGATTTTGCTACTGCATATGCCTCTCTGTGCCACATGTTTCACATCTGCGGCAGCACGTTAAAGGATAAAGGTTCCTAAAACCGTAACTCCGAATATACATATAAAAAGAAGATACAAATTAAGGAAAAGATAAAAGATATTGATGGAAGTACAGGAGATGCTCTTTAACATGCATATTATTGACTCAATAGATTGTTACGGCTTCAGAGCTATTAGGGTCTGCTGTGTCAATGTGTACTCAGGGACTGTTTAATATGCAGATGGTTGACATGACAGACCGAAGCCATTACAGTCTATCATGTCAGGGGGGATACATGAATACGCACTTCGCCAACACTGTAAAAAGTCCCTTTAAAATACAGTTGCTCTGCATACTTAGCTGCTTTTTAAAATAATTTAATAGGTTTGGTTCTTCAGATGCCCAAAGACTGCAGAGCCTGGATTTATCAGCAACAAAATTTATTTCCAAATTAAGCCATTTTCCATGTGGAATGTGCAGTCAGGAGGACAGGGTGTAATCTCAGATACGCAGCTCCTATCAAATCTTGTAAAATTAGCTGCTGCACTTGTGCGTGTGTAGAAGAGATCAGAATCTATCTGTCGGCATGTGTCTTTTTGAAGAATATAGTTTTGTCTTTTTGAGGGGTAAGGGAGAATGTCGTCTCTTTTTTTCATTCAAATAATCTTCAGTAGCAATTAAATAGCTTATGCTACCTAAGAGATCAGTTATTACAAGATAAGCAGCATGACAGTTAGGAAAAACTGAATAAGTCTTTGATTATTTACTAAGTTTTGATATCTGCTATTTGCCTCAAAATGCTAAAAAGTGAAGTATAAGATACAAACATGAAAGGCTCATTTGATCATCATAAGGGAAGGAATCAGTAGTTTTGCTTTTCTTTTCCTCAACAACTTATTTTTTATTAAAATAGCAAAGCCAAGTGTTGTGTTTAATAAGATATATTTTTTTCATTTGAATATCAAATGGAAAAATACAATTAAAATATTTCTGCTTTTACATTACTTGTAGGCTATATTTCAACAACGCGTATATCTAAGAAGCTCGGCATACACATTTGGTATATATTAGATGCTTCTAACAGATGCCCAGACCTCTTCCCCTGATTTTTAATGTTCTTTTTTATGGCAGCGATCCAGGGACATTTTAATTTGCAAGCCTGTGAACTTGGAAATAATACTTGTAGTGGGGCATTACATCTAGTCCATTCCCTCTAAGTTTATTGTCATGTGTCACCTCGCTCTGATTTGAGCTGATTTGCTGGACGGAGGCACCCGGTGCGAGTTCCAGCACAAAATTCACAGAGGAAAAGCCACTCTGCCTTGCGAATGAGAGTTACCGTGCAGCATTAGAAAGGCCTTTCCTCTTATCTGTGGGACAGCTGGGGGGCAAATCTTGCAAAGAAGTGCATTTTCAGGCGAATGTGATGGTGGATTTTCTGACGGCTCCTTTTACTGCCTGGTGCTAACAGGGAGACCATGGGGGCGGTCGGGACGTGGCGGTGATGGGTAGGACAAGAGCCAGGGGGTGGAAAGTGTGGAGAGGACACTTCCCATAGCTGTTTCCTGGGTCTTCTCTGTGATTTCTGCAGTGACACAGGAAAGCCAGGAAAAGCTTGGGGGATTACAGGGGTCTAGGAAAGCCCAGGAGGTGGCTAATTCTTACAGCTGGTGGAATTCAGCCTGCGCTCCAGGAGAGGTCCCTAAGGGGAGATGCCTCTCCTCCTGCCGAGTGACCTCTGCCACAAGGAAGGACCAGGCAGCAGGAGCCCGAGCCGCAGGAAAACCACACTGTAGCCTCCAACAGCATCAGTGTCGGTGGGAAAGGTACGCTTTCCTTCCTCCCCGGCCCTGGGAAGGCGGGAGCATCCCTGGGGTTGCCTTTGGCAATGGGTAGTGACCACAGTTGCGGGAGCAGCGGTTCCCGTGCTCCTTCCTGCCCCACCTCTGGCCATCCGGGGTGACCTGGGGGGGCACATCTGGTTCTGCAGGGCTCTGCCCTTCTCCTGCCCCGGGGCAGCCCTGGGAGCTCCGCATCCCTCTCCGTGCACCCCCCTGCAGGGAAACGTCTGCTGGAACAGGCACGTATCAGGGTGTGATGCGGAGCGCTGCGTTACCTGCTGCTAATCAATAAAGCGAAAATGTAGCTTTTTGACAGCGCTTGTAATTTTGACTATTGCGATGGTGTGCCATTTCTTTGAATGCAGTACGCTTCTGTGCCCCATTAAAGCATGGCTGGCATCGCTTTCAACTATTCACAAATGCTGAGATGTTGAAAAATGTAACATTTACAAAAGATACATCTGGTGTATATTTACAAGGCTCAGGAATCATTTAAATAGTGCCTGTGCCATCACCATATTAGGAGAAAAGTTAGTCCCGGCCCCATATGTGAAACCAGTAGTCAAATGTGTGCTGGTTGAAATTCCACTGACATGGTATAGTATTTTGGGGTATTAAACGCGAACATACCACACTGGGTGTGATAACCAAACGAGATAAGTATAGACCGGTATGACATATATGATGATTGCCTACGTGCACCTGTTTCAAACTATGAGGTCAGAAGAGGGTTATGGGTTTTGAGGGACAAATGCTTAATTTTTTTATGGAAGAAGAATCTTGGGCTTCTCGTTGTGAGAGGTCATCATGTTTTTTCCTATTCTTCAGTGAGAATTGTAAGATCTACCCAGGAATCGAGGAAAAAGACGTGGAACAGCTTCCTTTATATCAGATAATATGTTGAGGACAAAAAAGTGTTTGCCTCCTCCTGCCAGTGCAATACCACTTAAGCTACGTTTGAAAACTATTTTTTAATTAATGCAATGGGTCGTGTTTTCACCACGCTAAGCCAGGAAATTCAAGGTAAACCAGATACTCCCTTTCTCAGTCACACAAACATGAATTAAGCATGTAGCATCAGACTTAATTTCAATTTCTAGGTCTGTAATTGAATCTAGCTCAATGTGAACTTTTTTCTGCACCATCACATTGATATCTGGATGTAGTGACACTATTTAAAGCAACAAATCAACCTATAGGACTGTGTTCAGCTATACTTTCTTTATGTCTTTTGACAGTAAATGGAATAAAAAAATGTTACTTTTCTCTAGGGGCAGATTTGTTAAAGGGTTTCATCTTTTGTCGAGATATTTAATCTTGGAATGTTACAAAAAAAATAAAGCATCGTTTGTACCAGTGCAGATTTCTGCAAGCACAGTCTGCCTGATTGCTAATTTGGATGAACACGTTTAGGCTTAACACAGGCAAATGAGAGAGGAAAGATAATTTTTGCATACATCCTTCTGAGTCAAGTGTGAGTCCCTGGACCCTAAGGGAAGCAGGTATCCACTTTTGGGGCTGAAGGCCGTCAGTCTGGATCACCCCATGCATCCGTCTCAGTTTGCGCGTGCCAATGAGAACAAACCCTAACAATGAGCTGTTGAGTGATGCCAGCAGAAATGAATGTTTCTGAAAGCTTCGGGGTTTTGGAGAAAGCTGCTGAAGCCGACTCCGCGGCACTCACCACTGCTGACTAACCGAAGGAGGGTGAGATTTTGGCGAAAGCCTCCCACGTAAAGGACAATTTTGAACACACCTTTGTTTTCTGGCGGGCTGAGTAAAACTGATATGGGGCTATAGAATTAAGCCAAAATGCCCAACCATGTTATCTCCTCAGAGGGGTTCACTACAGGATGACCTATCCAAAATTCTTAGTGCTCCTAGTGATTATTATTACTCATTCCTGTTGGTAAGCCTGTAGCTTCCATCGCGGTAGCGATCACGTGCTGGGATGTCTACTGCTTAGGACATCGTACGCTTTTGGAAGTGGATTGTTTAATTGATAGATTGTAAGATGGGGTGACCTATTGCCTTTTCGTGTTTTGCTTTGCTTCAGTTGCCTGGACTCTCGCAGCTCCTTAGCAGCTTTTCTGATCCATCATGTCAGGCTGGCAGCTGTGCCTCTGCACTTTGCCTGCCTGCCCACCGCGAGCCAGATTTTGATCTCAGCCTCGTGGCATACCCTCCTCCCTCGCTGCCCTCTCACCGGAGAGCTGATTTTTGCCTGCACCTCTATTAAACGGCTTGATTTTAATGGGAACAACTGCTTTCTCCCACGGGTCCTCTCAATCCAGGGCACTAGGTGTGCAAGGACAGAGGAGGGCACATTCCCAGATGTCCCTAGGTGTGTGCTACGCATCCGAGATCAGGCTCCCGCCTGACATCCGTGGGCTGAGCCCCCCCACCCCGGCGAATGGTCCCGCTCAGTACCGTGCCCATTTTCATTTGGAGATATTTCCCCCACGCTGTGTAACTTCTGCCCTTACTGCGGACTCCCCGCTTCCCTCAAGCTTAATTTCTCTGTGGCCCGCAGGCCCGCAAAGGACAGCGTCTCGAATGAATAAACTCCATTTTACGTCGATCCACTTGGACAATTGTCCACGGAGCTTTCCACCCCCTCCCCAACCCTAGGAAAAAATAATTGGAAAACGGGTGAAAATTTATAAGCAAATTTTCAAGAAGGAACAGATTTTTTTTACTGCCAAGCCGTATAATAGGTGTTTTTGAGAGGTCGTTAACTTAACAGTGTAGTCAAAAACAGTGTTATACCCCACACTGCATCCTTCGTTAAGCAATTAAGTTACTGATAGGCTTTTACATTTATTTACCTTGATGGAAAGATATGTTTACTCAACCTGAGTACAAATCAACATGAGGAGGTGGAAGTTCAGAGTAAATTTGACTAATGATGTTGTGTTTTCATCCTTAAAAGAAAGAAAAAAAGCCTTCCTGCTTTTGATGCTATTTTATCTTCATTGGAAGGGATCCGAAATGATCCCAACTGTCATGTGAGCGCTCAGTTAGGCTCAGATCCTCTTTGATTGCAGCTGAACATCTCTCTCCGTTGGCTCATACCTTCCCTTATATGAATAGAGTGTACAGCACTTCAGGTTGTTTATCGAACAGCGCTTTAACTCTTCCTCTGTGGATGCTCTCACAATTATATCTTTAAGCAAAATATGGGCTGTGGCCACCTTCGCCCGGGGAGATGTTAATGAGGCCGCACCGCTGATGTGAAGGAAGAATTACCTCTTGGTTTCAGAATAACTTCTAAAATACAAACCTGACTGGTACAAGGCCTATTTCTTTCAGTGAACCTTAATTATGTCTCCTTTTCTTTCAGGCTCACTCCATTCTCCAGTCTCCTTACGTGGATTTCTCTCTCTCCAAGTAATTTCTCAGCATCCCCTTGAATGGCATCTACCGCACGTGAGCATCCTCCACCGTCTCTAAGATACTTTTGTTGGTTTTCCTTTTTGAACATTTGTTTTTTTTGAGATGACATTGATAGACGTGAGGCCTAAGTCTGGAGATGTTCTGTGGGTAGAGCTCACATTTATTTCAGTATGTCGAACAGTTTTAGGATCTGATCCATGCTGAAGACTAGCACGGCGTAATGAGGCCCGGGCATATAAAACAATATGTATTCTAACACAGCTCACTCAAAACAAATATGTTGCCTCTTCTTCAGCTGGTATAAACAAACAATCTCCATTGTGTTCGGCACGGCTCTGCCACGCGGCAAGAGCTTGGCTTCCCAGTTCACGAAACAGCATCTCCATCCTGCCACACGCGTCTTCCCACTGCATGCCCAGACGACTCTGAGACTTAGGACGCCGGTCCGAAAAGCTGGCGTTAGGTTTGGTGTTAAGTCCTAAGTGCTTCGAGGGGAGAACCTTTCTCACCACAGATATACTTAAAGGGAGCCTCCTTTCTGAGTTCCGTGCTCTTCAGTCAGACAGAACCGGCTCTGGGTTGCAGGACGGTTTTGCACAGTGGGAAAGCAGAGAATCGGTGGAAGAGTTATTGCAAGATACCCTCGCGCTGACCCCCGAAGTCTTCTCCTCTGATGTCTAAATTTCCTTGAGATAAAAATTGGCAGCCGCATGAAAAATTCGTGATGACTTGAGGTGGAAACATTAGCAGGGGCTAGTTCAAAACTCACGTGCGAGATTCATTGTCTGTGTGAAGTGCAGCGAGTTTGAACCCAGGTGTTCCTTCTGCGATTGAACTCAGACTTTCATGCCGTTCTGCAAAACCATTACCCTCTCCCGTAACTTGTGCTGGAAGCCGAGTGAGCTGTTTTGGCGCTGAAATGATTTCATTGTTAGGCTAAGTGTTACACAGATGGCATTCTTAAATGTAAAATTCTTTTTATGATTCTTTCGATTTCATATTTATTTCATTAGATCATTATTTATGTTAAAGAGATACCATTAATATGAAACGTGCTCAGCTTGAAAGAAAATGTTGAGAGGAGTTTCAGGTATCTGATCCTCAATCCTTTAGTTTTTGTGTTTTGCATTTTCCGATTTAAAATGTTTTTTTGTGTCTCTAGGTGCTATGTGACAGATCCACACAAACAACAGAGGGGAAAGAGCCTCACTTAACTGATTAGAGGAGAGAAGCAGTGAAAGGGAATATGCACAAAGTGCTGCCAAGTTCACAGAGCAAAGGAAAAGATAAAAAATAGAATCATTTCACCAATCTTTTTTTTTTTTTTATTTGGAGTAATGCGAGGTATTTCTTATACTAGCAGCAGGGAAACAATTTTCAGACAAAAAGGTGATTTCTTAATCAAGGGTCTGTAATTCAAAATATATTTATTTAATAGGCAGTAATTATGATAGCTGCAACTACTCATTCATATCAATAATTCATTCAGAAGTAAACCATATCAACATATTAGCATTTATTTTTCCATTTAATAGGCTGTGATTTAAAATAAATGTAAATCGTCATAATCATTCAGCTCCATATGCTGGGAAAGGAAAAGTCACCTTAAACCAGATGCATATTGTGGAAAAAAAAAAAAGGGAAAGACAAGTTGTTCTAAAGAAACAGCATATGGGGGCAGATCTTAAGCTGGGGTAAAGATGCTCTGCTTTGTAGACGTCAACATGGCGAGGCTGAGTTACGCCAGACGAGATTCTGGTCAGTAATTCTGAAGAACTGGTTCTTTTAGAGGGTTTTCCAGAGATACATATGATTTCTTCCAGTTTGAATCAGGAAAAGGCAATAAGTATGATCAAGAAAATTCTAGTTGGAAGATGTTTGTGGGGCAACAATAGGCTGTTTACAAGCCGTAGGTTGGCTCTGTGCATGTACGTGCTTGCGTGCGTGGAGCTGTATCTATTTTTTTCCTGTCGCTAGTTAGTTAGCCAAACCCTCTCCTAACTTGTATCCCTAACTACCCACCTTGTTTTGTCAGCTGACAGCTCCTTTTAAGCTCCCTAACCCATCAGCACTCCGGCAGCAAGCTCTGTTGAAAATCTTGCTTTCTGTCCCCTGTCCGAGGTCCAGAGAGCGGCATTTGGAGGCTGCGAAGCACGGTTCCCCTTGTTAGAAAAATATTTTATTTTTTTGCTTTGGGCATAGGGAAAAAAAGCGCTGAAAGGCTCGAGCCTGGTCAGCATCTGCTACTGCTGCTAGAGCATCTCAAGCACTCGGTGCAGGTCTCTTCTTGCAGCTTTTTCTGTTGCTTTTGCTGTCAGTAGGTGAGGCCGGAGCCCGCGATGGGCAGCGGGGCTGTCACGGCGCTGCCCGTTCCGCTCCCATGTCGAGCCAGCGCCGATGGCTCACCCTTCGGGTCTTGCCACAGCCATAGGGCCCTCTTGTCCTCCGACGAGCTCAGCAAAGCCCTTTTCCTCCCTCAGACAGAGCACCCTGTGTTCTGGCTGGGAAAATAAAGCCTCACACCCCTTTGTCCCCTGAACTCTGGCAGCGATGCTTTCAGGGGACGTCTCGAGGCGGTGGCTGCAGCCCCAGTGCTGTGAGCATGGTGCGGGTTAACCCCCCAAAAAGGTGTTTTCACAGCCTTGCAGGTGAGTTTTGCCACCCTTTTGTGGAGTTATCCTGTTCCTCTTCCAAGGCTGCCGGTGCTGTCCCAGCACGTGTAGCTCGCAGCGTGCGGGGACGTACAGCCACAGGGCAGGAGAGTTAAGGAGATACCTGACTTTTGGTTTTTTCCCAGTCCCTGCCATGCTTTGTGCTGTTAACATTCCTCCAAGAGTTTTTAAGGAGAAAGGTGAGTCGTGTTGTTTAATTTTCCCCGTCCTAATAGAGAGGAGCCATGCTTTTTCCACCAGTTATTGCATTATTCCTCTCGCCGGTGTGGCTCTGATTTAGTGCTGGATGAAGCTCAAAAGGAGGATTAGTGTAGCTATACTCCCATATGCTTGGATGCATTTCTGAACTGTGTCTGTACCATCCTCACTGCTTTTGATGGAAAAAGCTGGGCTATAAACCTGATGAGAACAGGCTTCCATGCAAGATGTTTAGTATTTCCTGCTTCCATTTGGGCCAGGAATATGGCACATCCATCCCCTTTTGGCCCTGCAGCTCTCGGTCACGGGCTCGCCTGAAATTCAGAAAATCACAGCAGCAGAAAATGAAGGGGGGAATAAAAGGAAGTTGCTTTTTCTCTGTTTTAGTAAAGGCTAGATTAGGGTTTAGTTCTGGCTTTGGCAGAAACTTAGCTGGGGGATGGACACAGGTAGAATGTTTTTATTTTAATGGAATTGGTTCATCCACTTTTTAGATGGTCGCCCTGGAGCGTGAGTCCGTTTTTACGGTGCTGAGTAAAAGAACCTGTGCTGTTTTTTAAGAGCTGCACCTTCTGGGAAAATTAGGGCTGGTTGTAAAACCCTGACTGTATTGTATTCAAGTAAATTGGGAACACAAGAAGAGAAAGAAGAACAGAAAGAGTGAAAGAGGGAGAGAGGGGGCCGTTCCCAAAGGTTTGCTGCTACCGTGAGCTGTGCTACTCCTTGGTCTCACACATGGGGTCTTCACGATGCCTAATACCTGGTCACTCTTCTATCTGGTAATCAACTCATTAAACAGTCACACCCCAAGCCACATTGAAACTGATCCTAAAGCTGCTGTCCTACTGTCATCTGGGGGCTTTTCCTTAAGTCGTTATTTTTTTAAAGAATTTCCCAATAGTACTGAAATGAGCTGATCATTTTTGCTGATTCTCCTTTCTCCATTGCAAGGGTTCCTGAGTTTATGAATGAAAGTCTATGCTTTCTCAGCCAAATCCTCCACTCCCCGCTCTGTTAGTAAACTAATGTTAACTTACAAGATTTGACTGAAACCTCAGGCTCTGCCAGCTGGATGCTCGAGGAGCCCAAGCCGGCTAGGTAAAGAAACACCTTTTTCACATGCCCCGGCTGGGCTCCCGCATTGCCCCACAACTTTCTGTAAGTACAAAGGCCGACATTGTCTGCGAGGAGCAACTCAGATTACGGCCCCTTCCAGCTGCGTTGCCCCTGACCCTGATCCTGCCCCAGGAGGGATCCCTCCCCGCATGCACGGAGCCTTCGGCTGCAACCCGCTGCCTGCCAGGGCTGGGGCTGGGCTCCAGGGTGGCCTTGGATGCTTTTTAAAAGGCAGCGCAGACGCTCTGCAGGGATAACATGGAATGATTATTTTAGGGCAGATTTTCCCCTAAAAAAAATAATAGTTCTACATGCACGCAGTTTGATCTTCACACAAAGGATTTATATAAGAACTCACTTCTCTCTGTCAGTTACAAAAAAAAAAAAAAAAAGGCATGCTGGAGGGATTTAGGGAAGTGTGCAGGCTAGAGGATAGTGGCAGACAAAAGGGAGTTTTTCTTCTTAGAACATCTGCACAGCTGGAGCTCTGGCAACGCTGCGGTTAGAAAGCCTAGGTGTTGCCTGGCTGGGCAAGGGACAATGTCTTTTTGGCACCCTCCTGACATGCAAATTTGGCCAGTGGTTCTTAGAGCAGCCCTGAGCCCCGTCTCCCGCCCTGTGCACGCAGACGTACACACATTGTTTTGCCATCAAATGTCTGGTTTTGGGAATCTGCCACTCTGGAGGTAAACTGTACATAACTGATGTAAGGGTAAGGGTGGAAGTAGAAACTGTGATTCCTTTGCGTGCTATAGTAGATGTAAAACAGACACAAAGTTCACCTGGTCTCTCAGGAATAGAATTGCTGCGGTGGCTCTAGACCAGCACAAACCCAATATCCTGACTACTTAGATGCCCTGCAAAGATGCGCCTATAGCTCAAGGTGGAGAGACTTAACCACAGGTCTGCTAGAGAAACAGCCCTGGCAGCCTAGCAAGGACCCAGCAGGATAGGGAAGATGGTGTCTTTTGGCACCTGCATCCCCCAAAGTCTTTCTGAGGTCAGGGAACCACCTACGAGTGGAGCACTGGCTTACTCTGTCCGATCTGCCTTGTGGCGTAAAGGAAACGTGCGTGTGAGTCTGAAGTTGCTCAGAGTTTTGTCTGTCTCAGGCTGTTCAGCCATCTCTGCCCTTCCTGGGGAGCGAGTCCCAAATCCAAAGACAACCCTAACGATACAACTTGTGTGCCTGCCTTTAATATCGCAGTACTTAAAACTGCATATAAGCAGGGATGAGGCTTTAGATCTTCCTCAAATCTCAGTGTAACTTTGAGGTTGTCAGACAGTACTGAAGAGAGAGATCTGGAGTAGGAAAATTAGTGAACACAAAAGTCATGATATTTACTCAGTTTATGCATTTTCTCTCTTTTTTTCACAAAACCTGCATAACTGGCATGTAATTGTTTTGCTAAGTGAGCCTTGAAAGCAAAAGTCTTGATAGCTGTCACATATCTTCTTTGTAGTAGTGTGTTGTCCTTAGAAGATAATCAGTAGAACTTGCTCAGAAGAACTTAATCAGCAGAACTGAGCACATTGTCAGTGCTTAACAAATAATAAATTATAATAATAACAACAGTTCCTTTTGACATAACCTATCAAACTTTTGCTTTATTTCCAGGAGTGCCTTACTTGCCTCTAGTTAGGATTTAACATCTACTACAGCTCTGCTTACTATGGTTGAGAGGACTGGTGATATGACCTAACAGGGTGGAAGTATTGATCAAAATGAAATTTTGACAAACAGCAGAAAAAGAATCCTGAGAAAGTTCTTGGACTGTTCGTTTTCTCTTGCTGGTGTTGCTTATAAGACGTCAAAATTGAATTCAAGAAGAGATTTGATCTGTTCAGTTGTTAAAATGTAAAACACTATGCTTACAAGTTAATAGAATCACATTTGAATTTCCTGATAGTCTCTTTTTTAAAAGACAGAGTCATTAGGTTTCCCTTACAGAAAGATGAATGTATCCAGAAGGAGGTCTATTATTATTAATTATTTTTATTATAAGGAGCTTGGATAGCTCGGAGAGTTGTTAACATATCTGGGGCTATCACTTCTTTGTCACCGTTGCAATTTGGCCCAGGCTGGGAGTTACTGACAATCATTTCATTTTCTGGTTGTTTGGCAGTTTATATGCAATCAGTTGGTGGGTTTTATTCACTTGCAGCAAAGCATATATCCATGTTATAAAGAAAACCACCAGGTCAGCTCTGAGCTGCCGCTAACTGTCACAGGCTTAAATGGAACCGTGTCAAGTTATCCCGGTTGAGGATCTGACCAATGATCACAACTGGCATTAATGAGCAGATGTGTTATCAGACTCCGCGGAGATGCCCGGGGTTGAGTGACAACAGGCGCTGAGCTGCCGCGGCCGGTGGAGCCGTGCCAGTTTGGCAGCTGACGGCACAGCGCCCGGCGCTGGCACCTAGAACGTCCAGGTCACCCCTGACGGAGGCAGGGAGCTGGCTGCTGCCACCGCTCCCCATCCAGAAGGAGCCCCAGAGCCCGAGGTGGGCGGTTGTGTTAAAACACAAGCAACACCAGGCTCCTGGGAGGTGGGAAGGCGGGGAGGGATAGAGGAGGAGGATGCTCCAGCGCTGAACTGATGCATCCCCGGAGCCGGGTATGCACGAGAGATTGCGCTGCTGGTGCGATGCGAAAGCCACCGGCAAACGCGTTGGGGCTCTGCCTTTCTGGGGTTACGTGTGCACCGTCTGAGCTGAGACTGTAATGCCGGTTGCATGCGTGAGACAGAAGAGGGGATGCTAAAAAGCAGCAGCATTTCACAGGGGCAGCTACTGATGCCTGCAGCACTGTTATAACTGGAAACTAAGGGTTTGGACCACGACTAGAGAAATGTCTTGAGCAGGTCATGCGGGTGAATGAAGAGCAGGAACCTGAAAAACTTGAGAGGCTGCACCTTTACCAGGAGAAAGGCAGAAGGTACCACCCTCCCTTTGTATTTATCTGATCACCGCGTGGGTTAAACCCAAGCCAATAACCTGTGCGGGTACTTCTTGCTCAACAGCAGCCACCTCCTTTCTCATGCCCACCTGCCACCACGGGATGGTGGAAAGAAATAAGCTGCCAAATTAACTGTGTGGGACCTTTGTGAAGATTTCTGGTCTCTCAACATTCACAGGACAAACCTGGACCACAGGTAGCTCAATCTGTTCAGCTACTGACAGTTTCAAAATTGGCTCAAGTTAACTGACCCCGTACTTTTCGGTGCACTGGGAAAAAAATTCTTTTCACTGTGAGATCTTTTTGTTGTAACCCAGGAAGGGAAAACAGCAGGAGAGTGAGAATTAAACAGTACTGGGAACGGAGAGGTCTTTAGGCTGGTCCCAGGTCTGTGACCCAGCTGATGGGAAGATGCAGAATATCTGAGGAATGTGCAACAGTAACCACCACCTGCAAAACCTCTGTCACCCTTTCTGCCCACTTCTCCTGCCATTTTCAGCAAGATGTGAAAAAGATGTTTAGGCACCTATTTGCTGTGACAAATCTGGGCCCTTCTCTGAATAGCCATCTCTGGGCCCAAAGCCACAACAGGAGATCGCGGAGACTTGTGTGGGATATAGATGTCCAAGTCCAGGATCGCAATCCGCACCCCCCTCCCCCGAGTTCATCACCCGCATTTTTGCTAATAAAGACCTTAAGGCATCTAAAATCCTTCTCCTGCTCGTGCCTCTTGGCCAGACAGTCACCAGCTCAGCCGAGCTGAACTTCTCAGCAGCTAATCCTGATTCACCTCCTCAAACTGTGCATTGCTTTGCTCACATGTCTACAAAGAGTGACCTGGCAAAGCACATGTAACACATGATCAGGACTGAGCAGTACACAAAGTACAGCAGCTGCCTTCGCTGTCATTCAAAGCAAATGCCTTCAAAGTCCACCTGAGCTTCAGGGGGTTCAAGCCTTTATCTCTTATCTGCAAAGAGAGCAGGAACCCTAGCCAGGAAGCTACAAGCTAAATATTCATGGGGGAAGATATTTTCCATACTTCCTGCAGAAGTGGTGCTGATACGCATAAGGTTCTCTGGGAGGAGTTTCAGGCAATAAGGTGGAGGATAAGATACCTTCTCCAGCCCTCTGCTGAATTAGCTGGCTCTACACTTAGCTGTTGTGGATTGGTACAAGATAGAGGGTCTTGTTTGGCATACTCATTGCTGCGTAAGGTGTTTCTAAAATACTGGCTTCACAGCCTAATGAAAATACAGTGATTTTTCAGAAAAATCAGTAGAACATATCCTCAAAGGATATACAGACATAATGATTATTGGAGTTTTAATTAAAATAGCAGGTAAAATAAGTATTATGGTGTGTTATTATTTGTAAGATAACAACAGAATAAAGGTGCCCATTTCTTTCTTGAGTGCAATTTTCTAAATGAAAAAGTAAACATTAATATCTTCAGAGATCTTACTGATCTTGTGCGATAATTTAGAAAAATATCTCTATTAGGGATAGTTATATATGCTTTTTGTTGGAAATGCAATCACTGGATATGCACATAGCTGCAATCTGTAGACAGATTAAGTAAATTAAATCACTCAATGTCTTTTTTCAATAGCTCTAAAGTTAAAAGTAATTTGCAAAGAAAATACTCAGTTTCAATTGGTTTGTAATATCTGTTAATGATCTTTGGAAAAATTTCTGATAACAAGCAGGAATTCCCTCAGGGACAGGGTTGTGAATAAGTGGATTTTTTTAAGTTTGAGATGTCATTAGCTAGTGATTTCTTTGAAGTAAAAAGCTGTTACAGAATAAATTGCAGAGGTATACAAGTGAACAGGACAATCATTTTTATGAATAATATACATTCTTTCCACTGTGCTTTCTGGCCTCCCAAAGAAATAATTTACAATCTAACTTGCTGTTACAAACATCATGGAACCACAACTGCATGTGCATTTTGTGCTTACTTGATGTATATGCTCTGTCCTTATAAGAAAGTACAGGTTGCTGGTGTAAAACTGCTAGTAAGGAGCTGATTTGCTCCTTTTAATTTTTTTTTTTTCTTTTTCTTTTCTTTACTCCTCTGGTAGATAACTTTTCCAACCCACAAGGCTGAAACAACTTCCCACAGCTGAAATGACTCCAGCACAGCTATTCCCTAGAAGACATCCTCCCTGATTTCTTGTGGGGCCTGTAAGATGACTGAAGTTCTAGGTAAGTGCAGTCATGGAAAAAAGGGCCTCTCTTCTCTCGGTACCTTGTCAGCATTAACCTCTTTTTAACAGTTCAGAGATGAACCAGGTATCTGTCATGCATCACCACAGTAAGGTAACGTTTCTCAGGACAAAGGAGATCTCCTGGTCTCTGCCCCCCTCTGAGGACATCCAAAGTAGAAAGGGGTGCCAGGGCCATCAGTGGGCTACACCTGCCGATGGAGAACATTGTCCTGTACAATTCAGCCATGGGCAGCTGAGGACGGGCCTGACGGCTCCGTAGGCTCCTGCGGGTGGGTCTGGGTTTAGAGAGGGACTGGGGACAATCTGAAGGGGTGCTGGGCTGGGTGAGGGGGCACTAGGACTCCAAGGTGTGCTGTCACATAGGTCAAAAGATAAGGCTAGTTGCAGCCATTAAGCCTCCGGTTTCCTCACCTTCCTCCAAACCTCTTTTGCCCAAGACCTTGTTGATTTTGCTCTGCGTTTTCCTGCTCTACAGACAGGAGTGTAAGAAACACCACGCTAGCCTGAATATGACTGCTGCCTCCAGGGTTCCCACATAGGATTGGAGGAGAAAGGATTTGTCCAGCTTTAGAGGCAGACGTGAACAGTCACCAGTTTGAAAAGCCTCCTAGTCTTCCCTGATCCTCTGAAGGCCCACTGTAGGAATCCATACCTACCCTGGCAATCCATCAGTAGGTCAGACAGCCCCTCACCTCCTATACGTAGATGTTGAGTGATGCTCTGCAGTTTCTCTGAGAGCAGCAGGACCCCTTCCTGGCTGCTCTTTAGCGGTCACTGGCACTGCTCACTCCTAAGATGCCTTGACTTTGACAGATGCCAATACCAGCCAATATGGAAGGAGACTTTCCCTCCTCACCCCGCGTTTAACAGCGTAACAGTTTACCATGGATGAAGATGCCTTCCCGACCTGTCCATTGACTGGCATATGCCAAGGACTGCTGGGATGATAAGACATTATTACATAATACCAGCTAAAAAACTCTCACAGATTTTTTTAAGGCTGGGAGCAACCATTATTATCATCCAGTCTGATCTGCTGCATAATACATGCTACTGAACTTAACCCAATCTGAACTTTGTGTGAAGATTTGCTTTTATGCCTGAAAATGCCTCCTCATTTACAAATATGATGCTGTTTTTCTCAGTACTATCCATGCAGCAGCAAGTTCCATTAATTAACTGTACATTGTTTGGAAAAGCAATACCTCTTATCCGTTTGAAATTTGATACCTCTTCGTTTCACCTTGCAGGATAGGAAAGGTTTTTTTTTTTTTTTCCTTTGCTGCTAATTAAGTTGGAAGATCATGAGATGAAATGTTATTTATATTATAGTCATGCTTAAGTAGAGCTCTGACAAAGCCTGGGGATCCCATTGCACAAAGTGAGGGAGACTGTGCAAGTCCTTCAGGGCTGAGACTATTTGAATAGGCAAATGGCACAGTTTTGAGGAAGCTGAACGATTTAACTGAAAAGATTGCCAGGCAAGTCAATGGATTTGTACCTCTGAATCACCTATGTTTTTCTAAAAAACTTATCCAAAGTTTGAAAGAAAGGTATGGAAAAGTGAAGTTTCTAAAACTGAGACAAAAAAAAAGAGTTTGGAATACAGTCAGCAAAGGAAAAAAGGTGTTGCTAATATGTAGCTCTACGTCCTGTCCACTGTCCATAGGTCACATTGGCCTCCAGTGGCTGAAAGTCCTCGAAGAGAGCGTTGAGGAAAATATCAGCCACGTCTGCTTCAGGCAAGGGCCCAAAGCCTTCCAGAAGAACTGCTAGGGTCCAAGGACACCTTCTAGATATCTCAGGCAACAGCACTTTTTCCAAGTTTATAGAGAAGGTTCGTGTATGATTTGCAGTCCCATGAGGGTGAATCTTCCCTGACAGTCATGTGTTCTTTATCTCTCCTCAAGAAATTTCCCATCCTTTTGACTTTTATCATCTTTATTGCCATTCTCTGGACTTGTTCTATTTCTACTTTCTTTTTTCAGGGATGAGGTGACCAAATTTGAAGACAGTATTCAAAGTGAGGATGTGCCACTGATTTATATAATAGCATTATAATATTTTCCATATTATTCTCTAAAACTCTTTTCTTCATACAAACCCCATAAGATTCTTTCTAATTCTTTGAACTACAGTGCCTTTTAACATCTGTAGTTTACTCTGATCAGATTTTGACAAAGGAATAAAAGGCTCCATTTTTCACATAGAATTTTATTTATTGTTTGAACTTTAGAGAAGAAATTGGTTAACTTACAATTTAAAATTCTTGGCAATGTAGACCATTGGGCAAGGATTTCATTATCAGCCCTTCTATACTTTCTGTAGAAATGTGTGAGGCTGAAAAGTCAGCGTACAAGGTGTTGGCTCAGTAGACTTGTCTTTTCTTATATAAACACAGCCCAAGACTTAATTTGGAGCTGCCAGCATGCCCAAAGATGTCAGAAATGTTCACCTGTACCCCCTTTCTGACAAAACATGCTGGGGCCATGCATCTACATGCCATTCAACCAGGACCACGCACACGTGCGAGCGGTACCCGAGTTCCGTGGTCTTCTGCTTACTGTTCCGCACACCTCCACACCGGGTCAGGGAAAGACCCCTTTGAAAATGAGGCACTTGATGACTGCAGAGGGTGAGGATCTCACTCTCGTGTCACAGCTGGGCGTTATGCCTTCATCAGGGTATTAGAAAAGGCTCAGGGAAAACAGTTACGTCTATTCTATTGCCTAAGACACTTCCTGCAGCTACTGCCTTTCCTTAGAGTTACCAATCCAAGTGCTGACCCTGCCTGACCCTCCTTATCTTGTAAAAGCTGACAAGATCACAGCCTGAAGCAGTATAGCCACAGGCTCAATACTGGCTACCAAAATGTCTGTTTAGTATTTTCAAGAAACGCTGCTCTAAAGATTTACAATACCAGCTGCTAGATATATGGACAACACCAACACAGAGCCCTGACCCCTGAACATTCAGCCCCACTTACACAGAAATTTGTGCCTCTCAGGAGGCCAGCACTGAGCTGCCACAAAATAGTGATTCCCTGCCTGCAAGTGAGCGGGAATTTGAGCATCATATGGTTATATACACTCGTGAGATATTGGGTAAAAGTATGTGAAAACTACAGCCTTGAGTTCAGGATTCATTGTTAGCTTCTTTCATCAGTTGTGTTACCACTTCAGCAATAGAAAGAGCTCTGCCATTTCTGTGTAATATACATATTTTTTAGTCTAGTGTAGAGAATCGTCTTAATTCTTCTGTGACCAAAGCAGTTCTTCATCAGAAGTTATTTTTAGATGAAATGTAAGTTTCTTCCCTAGCAAACATTTTAGCTCCACTGTGTGAAAGCGAATGCACATTTTTCCAGATATCTCTAAGGATAAACACAGGTTTAAATATCCAAGAAATATTAAGAGACTGATCTGGTTTAGTCGTACATACATTCATAGACAATATACATTAATAGTTCTTGCAGAGTGGTGTTTTGTTTTTCTTTTCTTTTTAGAACAGCAAAGACATGGAAAAGGCATTGAGGTCCTATTGCTCCTGTCGGAAATTTCTGCTGACTACAGCGCAAGTTGGATTGGGCCCAGAGAAACTAAATACACACAAGTAACAATGAGTTGGCCATCCAAGCAAGGAAAATCACAGATAACAGGTGCACACAAATTAGCAATGTACCTTTTAGGTCATCCAGTACAGCTCCCTGACACCGTGAGATTGTTTCCTATGGCATATTTTCGGTTGTTTTGTGTGCCTGGATTAAATGTCCTAAGTGATGCCATGTCCCTAGGGAGAGATTGTGCTGCTTACAGTATCTTGTTGTCAGAAGTGGGTTTTTTTTCCCTTTCTTATCATCATCATATTTCTCCTAGTTATGTCCCTTTGCAAATCTCCCTCTTTTCCTTCATTGATGCTATTTTCCTCCACTATCTTTTAACTAGTGTGATGTTGTGTTTAGTTAGCCAACCCATAGCTATTTAGCTCATTTAATCTCCCCTAAGAAATCAGTCCTTCCAGTCTCCTGGTTTTTCTTCCTCTCCTCTTGTCGCACTTCTCCCTGTCAGTATCTTTTTTAGTTACGGGATTTTAAGGATGTGATGCATTTCTCTGGACTAATTACAGATCTGGTATAGAGCTGAGCACCCTCAGTGTCTTCCCACTGAAAAACCATCCTGATGTGCTCAGGGGAAAGCTGCCAGGGTTCTGGACAGACACACAGGTAGAGTATCTTGCTCAAACCACTTCCTCGGTGCCACTTATTCTATTGGCCGACTAAACCCTATTAAAACTGTCAACCTAGTAGTTCAAAAAACAAATACATGTCGTTATGGATTTATTTTATTTCTCACAATGTTAGGAGATGGAGTAGCACAGATAAAAATGTCTTTGTTGCTGCTGTTGAGATTTTCTAACTCTTAGTTGTGGACATCACAGTCTAAAATTATGGAAGACGTCATCTTCCATAATTGTATCTGAGTGCTAGGAGAGTACATTGTAGAAAGTAATTATATACATAGTCACAAGCCTAGCTGTTCACTTCAGGCAATAAATTTTGATCAACAAACAACCTTCCTTTAGTGCTAAATGAGATCTTGGGTGTAATTGAACGTCTTTACCTTTGTGTTCTGTTGGATTGGAGGAATATCATCTTAATCTGCTCTCTTTAAATTTTCATTAAGGAACGTTTCAGCTACCTGCAGCCTCATCTGATGATGTTTAATGATATCAGCTAACTCAGTCTTCCGTGCACCAGCAGGGGCTTCTTTAAACTGGTCAAATGTATGGAACATGGTTTTCAAGTTTAATGTAGTTGGAATCAACCTTTTAAAATAATGGCGTGTCTAAAGTCAGTTCATATACATAGTGCACACACACGCATGCATTTATATGTGCATGGGTGTATGCATATATATATGTGTGTCAGTGCACACATACGTACAAAAACGCTGATCCTATTCACCTTCTTGAAACCATTTCAGCTAGTATTAACATAAATGTGCTGTTAAATTGGCAGTGTTATACATTTTTGTTGGAGTTTACTTCTGTAACATAAAATCAGAAAGATAAGCTGTGAAACTCATGCAGCTGATGACATAATGCTAGGATCTCGTGATGCTGAATCTCATATTTCTAGGAGTGTGGGATGGATGTTCCTTGCTGAAATAATTATACTGCCTAATGCAATATATGTTTCCTTGTTTTCATGTGGGCACTGAGATGTCCAAACCATTAAACGCATATGGTATAATAAGTCCTGTGTTCCTTATTTATTCTAAAGAAGGCATTAACTTTCTATGGTTGTTTTATTGTATAATAAAGCCAACTACTCCAAGAATCTGTGATGAGCATAGCAATAATCTGTGACAATATGCATATTTACATTTAATAATGGTGTCCAAATGTACATATGTGCATATAAATATGCATATATATGTATATACAAACACATAGAGAGACATGTACACAAATTAAAAGGAACCAATTAGAATGTGGCATAAATAGATTCAAAGCTTACCTGTTATGGCTGTGTGAAGGGATAATTTGAGCTACAAAGACATGCAAGAAAGCATAGCTCAATACACTCCATTGGCTCGTTCCCATTATGCTCAACAGCGACAGGCTGTATGCTAAGACGGGGTACCAGCAGACATTCGTAATGACAGCTGGTTCAAAACAGAGCTTTCAAAATAGTGCAACACCCCCAACTTCCTTCCAAATCTTGGTGTTTGCCAGCACTTAACTGAGGCTGGTTCTTAAGGTCAGATGTTCAGATAAAAGTTACTCGGAAAGAATCTGGTTCTTTATGTTTGAACTGTTTATATATTCAACATACAGGCTCTTTGTTGCCCGTGAATTTGCAGTTGCGCTCACACATGGGTTATGTTTGGCTACTACCTGCAAAAATGATGGATGTTTCTCCCTGATACTGTGCCCTATTTGCCTGAGATTGTCCTCTGTCGAGTGCTCCACGCTCTTGTGGGCTACATAAACCAAGATCCAGACAGTAGCTGCTTCATTTTATTGGGACAAAAAAAATCCCTCAGCCTCTCTGTCAAGAAATGGAAGAAAAGTGGCTTCCCTTTAGCATCAGCCCCAGCACACCCACTATGCTCAGCCAACTAGCAACAGAGCAAAAAAAAACCCAACCCCTTCAGTTGTCCTGTGTGACTTTTCCTAGTGGATGTGTATAGAATCTGGAAATAAACACGTTCCTCCTTTGGAAGGAAATGTGAACAGGGTTTATCTATTTGCATTTGAACTCAGTGAAAAATAACCAGGCACAGAAAGCGAGCTTGAAGATAAGGCATGAATATAAGTAAAGCTAAATTTCTCTAAGCTAAATTCAAGTGAAATGCGCCACATTGTTGTAATTACTACACAGAACATGTGCTAATTAATTGTTATGCTGTGCTGGTGAAACAGTTAAGTGTTACATATGGGGCAAGTAGAGGAGCTTTCCCTGGGATGCTATTGACTTTGCTGAGAAGCCAGCATGTGGGGAGCATGCCATGAACAACCTTGTGAAAATGAGGCTGGTGAACTGATTTGGTCTTAGAAATGACTTTTCAGGGTGGTTAGAAAAATATTCTAAATCTATGATAAAATTTAGTTGTAGCACCGGACTGCTAAGTGTGTGCAGTGTGTTCAAAAGCAGTTTTTCATTTGCCGTATCACCTGGGGACCCCAAGCACTGAATGCCAGACCTTCAGAGGAATTCAGACAGCTAAAACTGCGGCTGTTCGGGGATCTTCAGAACTGCCCGAACGCTTCTCTCCAAATGAAATCAAGGAGACCCGGGCACCAGGGCGCTTCAGGAAAGCATTGACCAGGTACCTCTCAGGCTCTTGGGGACCCGTACTCATTTCGGGAATATTGCTGCTGCTTCAGCCGGAGGTGCCTCTGGGGAGATGCTGAGGAGAACAGGATGAGCCTGTGCTCATTTCTGGAGGAGGTACGTCTCCCTTGCAAACCAGAGCTTGTGCGGGGCAGCTTCCCCGCGGCAGGTTTGCTTGGCTTACTGACACCCATCCTCCTAGCTCCAGCATGGCACATGTGAGCAACGCTTGGCCGGGCGCTCTGGCTGGCGATGCTCCTGTTTGCCATCAGCCTTCCCTCCTGGATGAGGGCTGCCACCGATTGCTGAGGGGTGGCCAGGAGCAGTTCCCTCTGGTGAACCTCTTTTGTGCTTTTATCTCCCTCTTCTTGGCAGTGAGCTGCCACTGGCTCCCAGCCACGGCCCTCTCGCCCTCCCCAGTGCCCAGCTTGCATGCACAGCCAGTGCCTCCATCTCTTCCAGCAGCTGGCCCTACTTCTCCTCCACAGCTGGCTGCTGCCCCCTGCTGTGGTAATTATTATTTATTAGGGATATTCAGTGTATATTATGTGTCCAGAGTCCAGTACTCTGAATCACTACCAGGGCCCCACTGTGTGGGCTGAAGCCCGCAGCAATACACAGTTGTTCCACGTCGATATTCAACTGACTCTCACGTGGGGACAGACTGAGGGGGAAGGAGCGAAGGTGGCTGTTGGCACCTATTAGCACTATCTGATGTGACACGTACTCTCTGTCCTGAGTTACATGACTCCAGCAACAGCACAGCTGAGTGAAGAACTGCTTTTTCTCCACCTTGCTATCAATAGCAGGTCTCCTGCTATTCCTGCTATCTAGCAGGAAACACCTGAGGTGTTTTCCAAAAGTCATGGTTGCTGCTCAGTCACAGTTTAACTCCCTATTGCTGTGAACGCAGATATTGCTTGGTTTTCGGTTGCTGTCAAGAAGTAACGCGCTTAGACCACAGCATGGCTATGTGGGACATAATTTTCTTTCTTGTTTCTCTCCCTCACCTTCTTCTCTGGGGTTCTCTGTCCACACCAGTTCCTTTGTGCATGCGTCCTTCTCCTTGCACTTCACCCTTCCTCCTCTGCCTGCCTCCCTGAAGTCACCCTCAGGTAAAAACACAGGAGCTTTAACTCCCACAACTTAGTGCGCAGGCAAAAGCACCTGGGGGAAGAAACAGCTTCTGTACCTTAAAACACAGAATCCTAAACAGATTTCGCACATATATGTGCATGCATGGGAGGCAGGTTCTCAGCTGTGGTGGTTAGGGTTAGCTCTGTTCAAGGAGATGGACCAATACTGCTCCACGGCAGCTGAGGATCAGTCCCAGTATGTAAATGTAAATATCTATTTTTACAAGCCCTCCTACAGTTTGCTTAAAAAAAACCCCTTTCTTTTTAGACACCGAAAGCATACAAGCCAGTCAGAAATGTCCCACTTTCTATATTTTGTCTAATTCCTACCTCTGACTTCCTTTGAAAGCTTTCAAAATCTAATGAATTCAAAAGAGACAGTGAATTAAAACTGAGGTAGGTTTGCCTTCAGTGCACTGGGCCTGCAGGAACTGAAAAAACCAGGGGAGAAACTGAAAGGGTATGAAGCTATGTAAATCCAGATAATTTAAAATGTTTGATTGTAAGGAGGCTCACCAAACCCAGCAAAATTCCCACTGTCCTATTACTGGTAATCTTCTGCCCTTTCAGCTAGCTGCAGCAAGTTAATGTCAAGAGCAAATACTCACATAATGCAATCCCTACATCAGAGCACTTTCTGCCATGAATAACTTTTAAAATTGTTTTGGGTTTACATTTAATTGCTTCCTTTGCATGCTATGTGTACACATGCACTCCTCCCGCCCCCCCATATTTCGTACGTAACTGTCATGTAGGCTGGAGCTATAGTCTTTGGATATGGAGTATTCAAAGTCAGAGCTCAAGGAGATGGAATCCAGGAACTGATTTGTCCTCTTTTAAGATGGGAACCACATGTGTGACTTGGATCCAGATCTGGGGTGGATTCTGGATACGCTAATTTGAACGCATTAGGATTGGGATTCAGACTCGTTCATTTCTTATGACACTAGTCCTTATACTCACTAACTGGGTGTTCACCTTTCTGCTCACTAGAAAGAGAAATGCTTCCCATATTCACTTCTTCTGGATTGATTTGTAGTTCATTCCAGAACAGATAATCTTCAAGGTATTTTTCTCAGTTTCATTTCTTAATGTCCTCTATGATAATTGCTTACCAGTGACGTCTGCAAAAAGTTTTGAACATTTGGATCACTTGGTCACTTTCCTCTGAGAAGTCCCTGTTATCCCACTCTCCCTCTGAAGGCTGCTCCACTGGTTTTTCAAAGTACTCCGATCCTACAGGGAGGTACTTTCCCCCCTTGTAACAGCCTTAGTGGTTTGAGAGACTGAAGAACACCCTCATGGGGTGTTCCTGTCCAACAAACTCTCTCTTGAACTGCTGTTCAGAACCAGTTTCTTGGGCTCCCTAAAACTGTGGTAAACTTCAAAGCTCTGCAATTCCCAGGATTTTCCTCATCTCCTTTTGAAGACAGGCAACATAATAGGGCTTCCCAGCTTTTTTGTGCTGCTGCATTTTTCAAGGGAAGAAGGCATCCCCTTGTCAGTATCTTGGCTTTTTCTCACTTTATTTCCCCTCAGAACTCCCAGATGAACACCATCCGGTTGTGGTGATTTACTGCACTTGAGTTTCTCAAGTTACTCTACAACTTCCTCCTTAGAGACTTCAATCTGTATAAAGGCCACACTCTGATTTTCTTTGCAAAGTGCCTTTGGCACAGGAATTTCTACACGACTCTCAGCAGCAGACACGATGCAAGAGATTCATTTAACTCCTCTGCTAGCTTGTCGCACTCTTCTGACCCACTTTATATGGATTTGTAGGGATCTCTGGGGCGTTTTGGTGCATAACCCAGACTGAGATTTATATTCACCAACAGGTGACATGGCTCTCAGCTGGTATTCTCTCGCTGCTCCACTGAAGGATATTTCTGTGCATTACTGCGGCCACACTCATCACATCTTATTTGGCTCGTTTATTAAGCCCAATACCTTTCCTCTGCACAACATCTGTCACAGGTGGGTTAAATCCTCGCTGATGCAAGCTGGCACTGTCCCTAAGAAGATGCTCAGGTGAGGAGCTGGTCCTGCGGGAGCCCCCTCCTCCAGCGTCATGGTGAGTGCCCCCCGGCACGGCACGGCAGAGGTCCACGCTGAGGGCTCGGCATTGCAACCCAGGAGGAGCGGGACCCACATCCTAGCCGCCGGCCCGGCCCTCAGCCAAGTGAACAGCCCTTTGGTCTTTTACCTTTGATAAAGGGAAGCCAGAAGGCTGCAGCAATCCTTCCTCTTTCCCCCTTTTTTTCTTTTATTTCTGTTTCTTTCCACTCCCTTTCTGGTTTAAGAAAGACAGAAACTGCTGTATGGCCAATCCAGTCTTTAATGATTGCGAAGGACAGAACTAGAACATCAGAAATAGGGCAAATATTCTCCATGTTCTGTTTTATTCTCCAGCCAGTGTAGGCTGGCCTTCAGTCCAGATGTTTCAAAAGAAGGTCAGTTTTATGAAAACACATGTTTGCAAACAGTACTGAGCTTTGTGACATAAAACTTTTTCAATGAACTTTGATGACCGTTACTTGCTCTGTTTATAGACTCAGGCCCCAGATAGTTTAATTTGTATTACAGTCCCTAAAGATATATATACCTGATTTGAGACACAGACAAACATCCCTTTGATATGGGGTGATTACGAGATCGACATTAACTATAATTGCCTAAGGCACAGATATGGAAACTACATCTGAAACCAGTTCCAGGGCTTCATCCATCCATGAGAAGAGTATTTCTGCTGTTGTTGAGGTTGTCCTAGCTTTCAGAAAGGGTGGTGGGTATCCTTAGTTCACTGAGTTTCTTATCTCAAGTAAAGAAGAAAAACCTGACACCAAACAGCTCTACTTTCTTATTGGCTTTTGGGAATAGATAAAAGACCCTGAACATTTCTATGTTGATGTTAAATATGTCTCAAGATCTATAATTCCAGAGCTGTCAGGTGAAGTCCTGTCTATGAAATCTGTATCAAGGTATAAACAGGCATGCTCATCCCTAGCACATCTGATTAAATAAATGAAAAAACCTTAGAATTAGCTATCTAGTCTCAGGTGACTTTTCTTTCTCTGTCCACTGCAGGTGGCACCTCCAGATCTCACTCAGTTGAACTGTTTCTTGTGGCCATTTTAGGACAGTATCTCAGATGGCCATTGTAAAAAGGTCTCTCTTACTGGTGGAGTCTCTCTTTCTCTCTCTTGACTACAGAAGGAGAGTAGGTAATTGCCTTAGATCAAACCACTAAGGTGACATAATGTCATTGTTAATGTTTTGCTTCATTGCCATTTTTAATCTAAGTTAATTTAGTGTTATTCTGATTTGATAATTTTTTTTCTTTTACTGTAGTCCACAATAATGATGATGCCTCCCAAACATCCCACTTCTAATCTGTTTTTACTGAAATGATTTTCAGTTTTTCTGCTTTACACGATGTAAAGAAAAATTCTACTTTCTTGGTCTCATTTTCATCACCAATAGGTGTTCTCATTTTATCTTTCAATATTTTGACTGAATGTAGAGATATGCTAGGATCCCACTTAACAGTGCATGAGCAAAATCTCAGCAAATGGCCTTGTAGGGCAGTACAAAGTTAACATACAGAGAATAAACTGGAGAGAGGCAGCTTTTAAGATGTTTCTTCTAACTGATACAACCAATTTTGTACAGTTATAATATTACATTGACAAAATATATCACAATACATTTTCCAGTGGGTTTGAAAGTATCATCTCAATGGCCAGAACAAATATAATGTGTGGATATTTATAAAATATGGTTAGAAATAACTGAGCGAAGTAATTGAAATCATACTATACGGCACTTAAGGCAATTTCCATTACTCCATTTTTGCACCCTACCTTCTGACAAAACAAGCAGGTTACACAACCCCGTAAAAAGTAAGTTTCTGAGAGAGCAGAAATCTTTCAGAGACCTTTGGGAGGGGACACCCAAAGGTATACAAAACACAGAAAGAAAAGCGTCTATTCATGTTAGTAAAAGAAAGGCAACAATCCTGTTAAAGAAGCAAGGCAAGTCGTGGCCCTTTATTTTCACCATGCTTCCAGAGTTTGGAAAGCCAGTTACGAAGGGTGTCAGAAGAACACTTTTTATCTCTAATGCGTTTGCAAGGTGCCAAAAGTATCAAAGCTTAACCTTGGGTTTTGGGTTACATTTGGAGTCTGCTTAACCTGTAGAATGTGTGTACTGTCCGGACACAGGCTGGTCCCTTCTCAAAACATCTGCATCACCAGTTAATTTTTCTCATTAAAAGTTGTACGCTGTTCTCTTGCTCTATTCCCTCCCTCCCTCTTTAAGAGACTGAAGCCATTGTTGCTGGCTCAGGTTCTGGTTCACCTGTCGGTGTTCTGATCACTCTCAAAAGAAGCTTTCTGCATACCATTGCATCCCCTCGCCTTCTTACTACTCTTTATCCAGCAACCTGCACCACCTTCCTCTCTTCTTCCTGGGATTTTTGCCGGACTTCACAAAGTCTTGCCTGCCCTCAGGACAGGGCAGTTAGTGCCTGGAAGCACTGTCTCCTGGGTCAGTTAGGCTTCTAGCCCACCTTCTCTACCATTCCTCCATGCCCCCATACGGCTTACTGCATGGAACTATAAGAAAGCCAGACAGAAGATTTTTCAGAGTGCCTTCTTCGCACTGCCTTCCTTGCACATATCTGCATAGTCCCATGCAGTAATCCATACATTTGTTTGGGACATATAGAAAGTATCCGTAGGGAAATAACAAATAACCACTACCATCATCTTCTTAGTGGATATCTAACAGTGTTACATAGGTGAACCAGGGGAGAAAACTTATTGTAAAGTGATGGGGGTTCTTTTCAAATTGAGTAAAGTCTGTGTTGAAACATCCCATAATTGAGACCATTTGGAGGGGTGATTACCTCTTCACTTCACCGTACCCAACGTACTGCTCACTTCTGTCAGTAGGAGCTACTTTCTGAGGGAATACTACCAAGTGGAGGAAATTTCCTGTGGCGTAGGCATGACTGTTGATGCAAAATGAGTGATTAGTAAACATCTTTCAGTTGGTGTTGAAAACAGAGATATGCAAGAAATGAACCTTGAACACAAACAAAATTGATGGTTAGCATCCATTCTACCCATGAGGTGATTTGTGTTCGTCTTGTGTCTGTGGAATTTTCATCAACACTAGAAAATTTTGCCAAAACTAAGACGATGTCAAGACCTTGGCAGAAATCTGTTACTGGCTCACACTTTTGAGTCTGGACAACATTTTCTCATTTGGTCACAAAACATTTTCTAACTTATCTATTACCTCTGGACTCCTTCAGATTTAGGAAAGTTCTGACACAAATTTGGAGGTGGAAACAAGATCTTAATGACAGACGTACACACCTCTGTGAAGAGCTACGATACAACCTCGGCTTGCAATTCTCTGTTCTAGGAGGAATTTTGATTAAACTTCAGATGTAGATGTCACAGTTTAGGGCCATTTATAAAATCTGTGAGTCTTGCAACTGGCTCTGAACATTAGTGTACTTCAGGGGACCCATGACACTCTGTGTGATCTCAAAGTGGCATCTTCGAAGAGCAGTTTTTGTTCTTCTTTTTCTCCCTACAGATCCTTAAAAATATGCAAATCTATGTGATCTGCTTCTCATACAAAGAGTTGCAAATTCAGCTACGGATCAAAGATTAGAGCATATGCCTATTATTGCGGCTGCCAGTTAACCAATCCAAATGTTTAACTCTTTAAAGAAATAGAGGGTCAGCAGCTTTCTGAATAATTGTTTCCAGACAGTCTTCTGTTAGTTGGATTTCTATATCACATTCAACTTCAATTGCTGCTGTAATTTATCTCCACTCCACAGACTCTAACTTTACTAAATTCACGTGTTAGTATTTGAGTCACTTATGCTTAGACAAATCCAGAGCATGGTCCATGATTATTGATTGTTTTTTTACGGTGCCTCACAGATTAAATGAGAAAAAAATAGTGTCATCCCGACACCTGCCTCTGGCCTTTTGTTGTTCCAGGAAGTGTGGAGAGGAAGAAACTGGGCCAAAAAGGACTCAAAATTAAATCAAGTCAGGATGTGTACGAACCTTTTTGAAAGCTTATTGTCACTTGGGTTTTGACAGTCAGAACAGGGGGTGTTTTGCTGACAGTCAGGGTTGCCAGCGTAGTGCCACGTTGTGAGCATACGCTTCTTCACTGGGTCGCTCTTCCTTGTCTTCCAGCCTTGCCTTGCCTTCATGAAGAAAAGCACTTTAAAGGTGCTCTGATCATGTCCTTTGTCCCACTCCGGCGGGCACCACCTCACCCTCAAGCCTTCCACAGAAGGGACCTTGCGTTGGGGTCGGCAGAACCAGCCACATGTTCAGTGCTTCCCCCCGGAGAGTCACCGACCGCCGCCTGCTCCGTGCTCTCGCGCTGTGTCAGTCTGCTTCACCAACCTCCTCCCACCTCGGTGCCGGCACCAACCAACCAGTCGTCACCTAAAATGATGACAAAAATGGTGTAGGGATTTTACTTTTCACCGATGTTAGACTGAAAAATAAAGCACGTTGCAACTCTGTTCCTATTCCAGTTTTGGTTTGGGCTGTTCAATGTCTGTGAGCCCTACTTCATCAAATGATCAAGCCTCAAGTTAAATATCTTCCTCAATGGGCACTTGATTTTGATGAAGAGAGCAATGTGTGAGTTTAAACTAAAAAGGGCTGAGGAGACAAAATGGTTAAGGACATGCTCTAGACCCTTAGCTTCTCCTCAGAAGGAATGATAAACACCTCTCTTTGGCCAGGTCCACTTTCCTACACCTTTCTGAGGAGAAGTAATGGAGAGTGCTATTTATTATGTGTTGGGATGAAGGTAGGGAATGTTTTCCACCATTTAAAAAAATAAAATCCAGGATTTATGGGAGTTTGAAAAGCAATTTCCTTTAAAGGTGCAAATTCCTAATTTGCCACATAAAAGTACAGGAATTAAGTGCTAAATCCTGCTTTGCCAGTGAGACCTGTGAAAGGAGGTATGAAAAAAAGAGTTACTGTTAGGTTTCTATTCATGTTTCCTGAAAGCCTATGTATGCAAAAGTGCACTGAAACAGCCCTGATTTTTTCAAAGCCTTCCTGCCGTTCTGACTGACTTTTAAAAAATGAACCCTTGTCCGGTTTTATTTGTGTGGTGGGTTCTGATTTTGTTCTGCCTGCACTGTATCACTTTTCTCTCCTCACCATTAATCTTCCATGAATGTTCCCCAGGGCACAGTTCTCCCTTTTCTGCATGGAGAGTTTCTATTGAAATTAATGGACATTCTTCTCATGGGTGGAGGGAAGAATACACCCTTATATCAGCCCTGCTGCAAAAGAAGATTACTCATTGAAAGGAAGCGTTAGTCTCACTCCTGAAAGCCCAAGGTCTAGCCGGGCAGATTATAGTGGGAGATCCCAACAGGAGGTCTGGTACAGAAGTGAGAACTACTTGTGCAACATGAAAACAAAAGCCAGAACAGAAGACTTTTCAAATGTTGGAACAAAACCCGGTGGAAAGTCAGTGGTTGTACTCTGTGATGAAGTGTACTGTCCCAAACCTAGTTTTAGGGCAGATCCATGCAGTGGAATACGGTGCAGTGAAGATAACCATAAGCGACCTGTAGAACCAGGCATGGTCAGGAGAACAGCACGGCGCCAAAGACTAATTTGATCTGCAAAGAGGCACTGCAGATTGGCCGGGGGTGCTGGGCCACACAAATAAGGGTATATTGTGCTGTGCAGATGTATCACCTCATTTGGAACTTGGGCTTGGGAGCTCGGGCATCTTTAACACAGTCGTGCATTGCACAATATGGACATGCTAATAAGTCTCATTCCCCTTAGAGGCTTAAATGGAAAAGTCTTATGTTCCTTCACAGAGGACCCTTTAATGAATTAAAGAGGGTGTTGACAACCTTCAAGCGGAACTGCATAAATTCTCATAGGAAGGATAGTAGCTGCAATGTGAGGTCTTGAAGCAGGCGGATGACCTTATAAAATATACTACAGTATCTAAGTTTAGTAAAACAAACACACTATATTTAAGTAGGCTATGGAAAGGTAAATACGCTCCAGGAATGGCCCCAAGCAGTTTACGTTACAGTAATGCTACTGTCACGTTTTGGATAGATCATTACTGTAGATACTATAATCTAAGGCTAGGAGAGAGAATTTAATATGCATAGGAGAAAGTTAAATAGGGGATAAAAAGCCCTCTTTCCTCAAATGTATTCTCAAGAATGAACCTCTCCTCTACCTTCTGCTCCAAAGAAAGAACCAAGCTTGTCTAAGGAAGCGTTACATGGATGTGCTAGGCTACTCCAATACTTTTAATTCTTTGGGATATTTCATAGGGAGTCCTACTTGCAAGGATGACCCCTTCCACTGTAGCTGTTTGCTTCCTGTGATGCCCTGTTCCATGCAGTGCTGGAAAGGGTGTTAAAAGTTGGAGAACCACAGTGGTGGACAAATAAGGATTTCTTGTGTGTTTACAGTTTGTGAAACCTTGATTGTTCTATAATTAACATACCAGTTACCCTTGGATTTTCAGTTTCAGCAGCCGATGTGGTTTTAATGTTTAAATTTGATTTGAGCGTCTCTGGCAAAGCTCTGCTATTCATTTGTGCATATTTGTATTTTGGTTGAAGATTATATACATATCTATCAAGATGATTACTTTAAACAGTGCTCTATCTGCTCCTTCCACCAAACCTGGAAAGCTTGCTTTAAGATTAGCCTTGTCAAATTTACTTAAAGTGACCAGGCAAATACATACAACTAATTTTGTTATAGGCAAAATTAACTAATGCTCTTTTTCATGGTAAGATGCTGTAATGATTTTATATAGCAGTCAAACTATTTAAATACTAATGCTGCCTTCATGCTGTAATCACCATTCCAGTCAGATGTCATTTTTAGTAGCCTATAGGGAATTCCATCCCTTAATTATTCTTCAATACACAAACCAAGCATTCTTTAATTGGTGTAAATTGAACAGTGTTCCAACGCAAACAAGGAGAGAACAAACTAATCAATGATTCTGTGCATGTCTATTGGAAAGCTATTGCCATTAGATCAAGTAACAAATCCTTGACTCCATTAGCTTCAGAGGAACGATGGGGGAAAAATACTGCTCATGCTACTTCTTGTTATCAATCAGTAGTGGAAAGCATGTAGCAAATCCTATAGCAGAACTCCAGCTTTTCTTGAAAGTGCTCATGGAAATTTAAAATATGAAGATATTCTGACTTCAGAGTCCCCAGTCATATGTCTTTGATGGGGGTTTGTCTGGAAACAATGTGGTTTTATCCTCTGCTGCCTCTAGTCATGTGGCCTGGTTTTTATTTTTCTCTTTTAAATAAATGAGTCTTGAATGATAACATAACTTTTTTCAACATGTCAGGAAATTTTTGGTGAATTTTCTGGCTCTCCCAGGCTATGCTCCATATATTCATATGTATTCACTGCTGCAGCACAACATAAATTGGGTGGCTGTCCCATCTCTTTTTTTAATACGATCTGAAATAAAGGTGCTGTATTTAAGAAACAGATGAAAAATCCGTCTCAAATGTGTCATACTCACTTTTCATTCTTGTCTCTTTTTATCAATTCTCTAAAACTGATTATTTATCACTGGAGAGGGAAGGAAAAAAAAAAAAGAGTAAAAGGCCCATTACAAACCTCTGGCCCAGATCTGCCAGTCTTACAGTTTTAGTTAGTGTGGAAAGTGAAACTCTTCTGGAAAGAAATATACTGGCTATGGATGTTCACTTTTTAATCTATTTGTTTTTGATATAATATGCTATTTACTGTTTAAGGACCTTTCATGTTGGTTTAAATTGAAGTTTTTAAAACCAGTCTAGCATAAAAAGCTCTAAGTGACATAGACTGGGTAGAGAAATACAGCATCTTCTACAGACAGCCTTTGTTCACTACATTACAGTTGAAAGAAGTATAGAGCAGGCTCAGTAGATAACCCACCTTCATAAAACGAGAGGGCTTCTAATTTCTACACATCCTAATCACAGTCACTGTGCTTCCCTCTCTGTACCAGACCCCTCAGGGCTGGCTCTAGGTTTTGCTGTGAAGTCACATGTGTGGGGCCCGAGGCACTTTTCCATGATGCCTGCAGCTGGGGAGTGTGAGATTTGGGTTTGGTTGGGTTGTTTTTTTTTTTTTTTTCCCTTTTGCCAGCTGGAATTCTCTAACTGGCTCAGTTGTCGTGGGTGGCTGGCTTGGGCGGTAAGGAAGAGAGCAACACTAAGGTAATCGCTCTCAAGGTTTCATACTTACTTGATCGCTGTGAGGATGAAGATGCTGCAATATTTGTTTTCTGAGGGAAAGGGAGCTGCTCCCCTTGCCTCCTTTGCCAAACCAGTGTGGGTGATTTCCAGGTAATGAATTTCCCTCTGTTTCCCTACTCTTGCTTCATTGCTGGTTGGCTCTTGTGTGTGGTTATACTATTCCTCAGAAAAGTAAAGTGTCCCATCTGATTTAAGGAATCTTTCCTCTCTCTGTTACTCTTCAGCATCTTCAGTGACAGCTATAAATGTGATGCTGATGCCAGCAAGTGGTTATGACTCTTAAAGTGGGGTTTTTGGAGTGCTGAAAGGGCTTTTCAAGGGTCATAAGCTACCCTGTTGCTCCTCACTCTGCTGAGAGCACATTCCGAAAGGCAAGGGCTCCTTTGGAGTCTGTCTGCTTCCTCGTCTGGGAGATTTGGACCCTGAAACAAGGGATGCCAAGTGCCTGCGGCCCAACAGCTGGGAGACACCCCAAAAAAGCTTGTGGGGCTGCTGTCGGGTGGGGGTGGGATGTGTCCTTTGAGATGACACTGCAAAGTCTGTGGCATCTGCCTCTGCCATCTTATACAAAATAGAGACCTTTTACGTTGCCATGCTATGCCAAAGAGAAAGCTTTATCAAAGCAAAATGTTAGATAAGATGTTTTTCAAAAAGTATATCAAGTCAAACTTTTTTGTAAAGCTTGTGAATTCCACTTATTTAAAAAAGACTGTTGTTGTACCACTGTTTATGCACACAGGATCCAGTCTTACTGAACTTGAAACCACATAAGAACAGAATTGGGCCAACTTCAAAACTACACTGGGATCCAAACGACACAACCGGGAGGATTTAGGGTAACAAGTTTACCTGAACTTGGAAACAACCATTGCAGTCGTATGTCAAATGTGGTTTGGGCTGTAAGAAAAGGCTAAGACTTGTCATCTGATATTCATGAAAAACAAAGCAAGGCATTTTTATCCTGGTTTCTTGTTCAAAGAAAAGCCCCAGATTGCTGGGAGAGTTTCAGTAGAATAATTTCTTAATCACCTTTATATTCTTAGCATATCTGGCCTTCAAAGTCTACATTAAAACGCCCCACTGATTTCCTTGGGATTTTGCCCTTCAGAATGGATGACAGGAGGAACAAATACTCACCAGGCCTGTGCCATTGCCTGGCAATCCCAAGGGAAATGCCCCTCTGATCCCCACAAGACAATTCTCAGTCACTTTAACAGGATAAGGAAAATCCTGCCAGTCCCAAGGGTGACAGAAAGAGAGAAGGGGAGACTGCGCGAGGTGGGATGTGTAGCTCCCTGTTTGAGACAAAGAGAGAACAATAACACACAAGCATCCAACGGAAGGGAAGCCAACAGAAGGCTTCTGTAAAGCAGCTAGAGTATTTAGTGTTGGTGCTTCAATGTAAACAGATACAAATGCATTAATAAAATATCTTGAAATGTTCTAATTTTAGAGTGTGACAATTTTTTAAAATTCCTTATAGCTTGGTATGTACTTTAACACTTTTACAAATGACTCCAGAGATCATTCTGATTTGAAAGATTTATATTTTAAACAGTATGACCCATGAGACATTTATTAGTTTTTTTAATTTAAGAGTGAAGTGCTCTATTAATGTGAATATTTTTTTTCATCAAATAGATAGAAATAATAGAAGAAATAATAATTCTCACTTAAGCTTGCATTATTGAATTGTGTTCTGTGTATCTTTACTAAATTGTTGTCATACCATGATTGGGCCAGAATCTGAGATTGCTTTGCCTCGTACCTCTCTGCTTTGTCACAGGCATAGTGACTCTGATCCTAAAAGCTGCTGAATAAACCTTAAATTCCATGATGAAGTTCTGGAATATTGACTTCCTCTATTTTATAGTATTCAATGCCAGCTTATTGATGATTGTAAACTTTTATTAATTTTAATTAAAAAAAAAATTCTAATGAGTTCACCTTTGGTCATGCAGACCATTCTACCTGTCCTGCAGATAAACCCCACCTGCAACTGCTTTCACTGATAATGTCAGCTGTGCTGGGCATCCATGGTATGTTTCTTGCCCTAGAGTAATTTAGAAGTTTATTTTATACTACCACAAAACTAGTTCCATCAGCTTCTTAAAGTCAATTAAAAATATCAGTGTAACAACTGCTAAGGGATTGCTTTCAGCCAGGAACTGTATTCACATTATTTTGGAAAGTAGTTTGCCCAGCTTATTCTCGAAGGTCTTCAGTGAGGGGGACTCCAGACTCTCCACAGACAATCCCTTCCACAGCTTCAATGTCTTCACTGTCAGAAAGTTTTTGCCAACTTCAGACCCATATCTCCCTTGTTTCAGTGTAGGGCTGTTACCTGCTGTCATTTAGCTGTAGACCTGACACACAAACTCTTCCCCCACCTCTTTGCAGAAGGCTTTTTCAAATTTGAAGTCTTTGTTGTTTATGCCCACTCATTCTCTTCATCTCAAGGTGAAATCATCCCAGTTCAGGTTTTCTTGCAGGTCACGTTTCCCAAACTTCTGATCATTCCCATTCCTCTTCTTCGGACAGTCTTGAAGGCAGCTGCATCTTTCTTGAAATGTAGTGCTTTAGCTGGGTCCGTGCCCAGTGCTCAGCTGAGCTGCACAAACACTCCCTGTACCTTACAAGAAAACTTCTGTCTGCAGAGCTCCCGTCAGCTGAGCTCTCTCGTATCCAGTTACGCTTCTGATTTTCTCTCCCACAGCTGTGGGGAGAAAGAAGGAGATTCTCCCTCATTCAAAATGAAGCTTCAGCCTTGTGTTGCCCATTCTCACCTGGTGAAACCTTAGGAGTTCTTCAGATTCTGCCTAAGGTGGAAAGAGGGTCCTGGGCGTAATCCTCTGGGGGAGATTGGGACCAAATTTTGTCTGTGTAGGTGAGACAGATAATTCTGACCCCATACAATTCCCCTTTTGTTTTTCCTTCCGAAAGTAAAATCTCCTAAAAAGGCAATGTTTAGTTTTATCTTTCTTCTGTTTTTTTTCCTCGTGTAATTTTTGGCATTAGTAATTTAAGAAAAAGTGATGTAAAAGTACCATTTTGCACCAAAAAAAAAAAAAGAGAAATATCTTGACTTTTTATTTCCTTTACCATTATTTTGTCCAAAACAGCTTGCACAGTTAAACATAAAGATGTGAACTCTCATGATCCACTTAAAACTTCATCTTAAGGTCAGTAAAAATTTTGTGAAAAACCCCTTACCCAATTCTTGACTTGAATTAATTAAGCAAAAAAACTGTTAGGAAATTCTAATATAAGTCTGTCACCTATGTAAATTCATTCAGATTTTATATCAGGCTAGCTGGTTGGGTTTGCTTACAGCTGCATATTTTGATTATTTTCTAAAAAAATGGCATGATTTTAATAACAGAAAACTTAGACTTAGGGGCCTCACTCCCTCAAAGTCAACAGAAAACTCCCTTGAGCTTGTCTTGGGAAGGGCTGAGCCTTTAATCTATGTTTGTTTAATAATAAAGTCCCCGAGACAGGCTGGTAGATAGGTTTCTTTGGGCCACACTTGTAGCAATATCAAGCATGTTTTTTGTTCTGATATACCCTGGTTTCTTAGACTGCTTAAGCAGGTACTAATGACTTTGCTACCATGATCTGCTCCTGACCCTCTGGTTTGTCTTTCTGTTCCTAATCCATGAAGGTAGATAAATATTTTGCAGCAGAAGTGTGAAAATATATATATTTTTAAATGAGTGGTTCCTCATTACTCTGCTGTTTTCTTATTCCATTAAATTCCATCACACATGATCATTTCTGAACAAACATTTGCAGTCAATATTTGCTAAAAAGTCCAACTCAACCTAGTAAATAAAGCATTAGAAAACATAATTTTGTTCCTTCACCCAGCTAAATCCATTAAGACTTTAACACAAGTAAAAACTAAAGACAAAGGGAATTTCTTAAAACATGAAGGCCTGTAGCACATTTGCATTTTGAAATTAATTGCTGACCTAATTATTTGTCAGTCGTAGGATAAGTTAATCAAATATAACTTACAGTAAAGCTTCTAAACACCCACAGGATTTTCTCCCCCAGAGTAAATTGTCATAGTGGTCCAGTTTGACAATCCATTCTCACTGTCATCTTGTGACCAAAGGAAGACTATCTGGGAAATGGTACCATATGGAGACACAAGAGAATGAAATACTTAGATCTCCTGTACAAAGGCATGATAAGCTAACAGTCACCAGAGGAAGTCAGGAACAACAAAGCTTTGAAAAAAGAAATACTCTGCCTTTCAAATCCATTTAGATTTATTTTTATACTGTCTCCAATTTGGACTAAAATACTCTGATATTAAATATGCATATAAAATAGAAAGCAAGCGTGTTGTGTAATGTTTCATTTCTAGCATATCTGTGGATCTGCATTTCATGCTTAGCCTCAGTTTGATGGAAAGGCAGGTATTTATAGACAAGACTAGGACCTTTTCTCCTTCATCTTAGGGAAACTGACTGTGTTATCCACAAATAATATGTCACAACCAACCACTTCATGACCCGAGGCTAAGGATGCACAGTTTTATTTCAAAACGCACTCGGAAACAAAATCTGATGAAACTATCAGGTAATGTGACGAATGCATTATTTTCAAAAGACATACCTAGGCATTTGAGTTAGAAATACCTCATCAGTAGTAGTATGAACTACTTCATCGCTTCTCTTATTACAGTACTGCCTCTCTCCTGTCATCTGCTGGCAATGGTAACCCACAGTAAAGGATGTTTTTCTGATCATTTTGCACTCATTAAATACAGCTGTCACAATAGCGGATGCGAGAATGCATACAAAACTTTTATGCCACGTCAAAATAAAGCAGAAACATTTTAAAAAGATCTGAAACCTTTGAAGCCTTTTCTTGAGAAATATTGAAATATTGCTTTTTGTTGTTGTTGTTTTCGACAATTGAAATTGTTCCACAGCGACACGCATTAAAACTCACTGCAGAACAAAACATCATCCATCAAAATTAAAGAAAAAGGCAAAAAAATTGAGAAAAAATAAAAACAAACCCAACCTCGCAGAAGCACAAAGTGTTTGGTTTCTGAGGGTCTGAAGTTCTGGTTCATCACCTGATTTCTGGTGCTGAACACGCATCGAGTTCCAAAATCTCAAGGGAGCTGACATTTATTTCTGGGCCATGGATGAAATCTGCCCCATAAAGCTTCCAGCTGAGCAAAAACATCTTCCCCAAGTTCCGCATTCTGAGAAATAGCTCCCTTTCAGGCTAAGCAGCAGTAAATTCTGTAGTTGTTTGACATTATTACTGTAAAAAAATATTTAAAAAGGGCAGCATGAATGACCCCAAAGCCATTCTGTAACCAGTGTGAACAGAGAATCCCCTGTGAGTAACACTAGTTAATATTCTTGTCTGTATGCCAGTGTGTCTGAAGACCTGTAACATCCAAGGTGACCCGTTGAAGACTTTGGTCATCCTGAGCTGGAAGAAAGCAATAATTTGCACCTGTTTTGCACCTCCCATTTCAAGATTGCATGATTATTTAAAAAAAAAAAAGTGGTTAACTTTGAAGCATCTCCTTGAGTTGAATACTATCCTGAAGCCGTGAAGCACAGCCCTCGAGCAAAGATAGAGATTTTCAAAGGTACAGATTTTTCAAATGACACCCACCTTGTAGGTAAAATAGCTACTCGCAAGAACAAACTCAAGATATTCTAGGTGCCTGATCTTAAGCTTTAATCAAGAGACTTCTTCAAAGGCTGACCACACAGGTATAAATCTACTACTTTTATTACTTACAGTTTCTCATTTCACAAAAAAGCTATGAGCTCCATTTCCTTGTTGTAAGTCTTACATTCTGCCTCTCCTGAAGGTATGGGCTGGGGCCAATTATATGATTTACTCATCGTGGGCTCTCCATTCCCTTTTAATCTTTAATTTGCAAGTTTTGCATGTCCCAACGGTGGTGGGAAAAAATATGCAAGTGCATGTGCGTGTATGCATGTGTGTGTGTCTAAACGTACCCTTAACACGCACCTGAAAAGTGTTTCATGCTGACAATGCTATCAGCAGCAGGATGCGGCGGGGATGCTGGAAAAGGAGGCTCTCGAAAGCCGAGGCTGGGATGGAGCAGCCCCAAGCTGTCTCATTCCTCTTGCAAAGTGCAAGCACGTGATGGCCAAAGGGAGACAACTTCCAGCATCCGAGCACTTGGCACCCGTGCAATGCAAGCTGCTTTCAGTATGGGAAGCTAAGTGTGTCTCCATGAGATATGGTGACACTGCAACTGTTGTGTGGAGATACACTCAGCTGTTTCTCTCTCTCCCTCTGACTTGCTTCTTCCTGACGCAACTGTTTCCTGCTCCCTTTATTTCTCTTTCTGGTTACCTTGTGTATTGTCCTTTACCTTTGTGGAGGGTGTCTTTCCTGAGATGAAAGAAAGAAAAATTGTCTCCCTGGCTTTGGAATAAGGAGAAAGACAGCACGAGTCTTACTCCAAGAGCATATTCACCTAAAGCACCACTTTTTGTTAACGGGTAGAGTGAAGCCATGACAGAGTTTGTGGGTGAGAATATTAACACTAGGAAGAACACTGCTGAGCTCTCATCTACCACCACTGCCTACCGCTACCGTTCCTGGGTCAGCCTGTCCCAAGCTCAGTCCGCCCGAGTTCCTGGCTAGCGTCTACTTTCCAGATTGCAGAAAACTTTTGCAGACAGCTCTAGACTCCATAAATCTGAATCTCAGGTCACCAGGTGATCCCAGCTATGGCTGTAGGGTCAAGTCACTTTAGGACTTAACTGGATGGTGATAAATCACAGTGGAGTGACCAGTGGGAGAAAATACAGCCAGAAGAAATTTCAGCATGTAGGTTGTGGATAAGTACAAACAGAAATTAAGGTAAAGATGAAGAATTTGGCATGCTGTACAGAGAAGAAAGAAGTGGGAGGATTCAGTTAAAGGGCACAGGTAGTGAAAGGGAGATAGAGGAACCGAGGAAAAGCAGAAACATGAAAAATATGAGAAAGAGAGGGAAGAATGCAGTAGAGGGAAGGAGAAAAGCTCCTGTGGCAGACTACAAGAGGCAGAGGAGAAGGAGTGGTAGAGCAGTAGAAGGGAAAGAGGGATGCTGCCCTTAATGAAGGGCAGTGCATGAAGTGGGAAAAACTTTATGGGGAACGTTGAGATGAAGGGGAGGCAAAAACCACACAAAGCAACCACAAGCAACCTCCAGTTCCCCTTGCATGCATCCACACCTTCTCACCAGCCCGCAGAGTGCAACTTATCTCTCAAGGCCAGAGTCTTCTTGCTGGCCTTGGGCCAGCCAGGACACCCCACCGATGCACCGGCTGCTCCTCGCCCTCCCTGCTGGGACCAGTGTTCCTCACTACTGCCATCCCATGCCAGGCTAGTACACTCCAGCGCCTGGCCAGCTCCTGTCTTATGGCTCTCAAAAGTCATTTTCAGCCTGGACTGTAATCTCGAAATCTGCCCGACAGGGCACAAGTGTAATCCCAGCTCTATTTTCAAGGTCAATTCCTGCAGGTTTTGCTCAGTTTTTACTCATTCAGACCTTCCAGTAATTTAAAAAAGCCATCGACCTAGATAAGGCAGGGCAGAACTGGGGCCACCATCAGATTTACAGTGTAAAAAGTGACTTCATTTTCAGATGGCTTCACTGTACCTGCTGTAAGGTTTCACTGTTCTTTTTCTCTCATTGAAATACATGGAAAGATCTGTACATCAAATACATAAAAGATTTGACTTTTAATTCCTACCATGTATTTTGGTAAGAGGAATTAAATGTCAAAACACAAAAGCAATTATACACTTAATGGTAAAAAACATATAATCAAGTCATTTTTTTTATTTTCAAATTGCGGGGATTGAAATAAAAGGGCAAGAGGGTCTTACTTTGACATTATGTGAGATGGAAAGGCACATTTGTATCCTTTTGTACCTTTTACAAAATGAATACGCCTGTAATCAGACCCATTCATTTTGAAAAGGAGATTGTGCTTTAGATCTATGGCATATTTGCGAGGGTGTTGAGAAAGTATCTAAGTAAAATGTGCCATAGGAAATCAACTCCGGGGAAATGCAGTTATTCTTCATGATGATATACAACTAGTTTGGTGTAACACTTGGGGTGAAACAAAGCCTGCTAGTACGGGAGAGTCATTGCTGCATATTTTACCGACCATCATTACAGCAAGGTAGGCAAATTTTTCTGGCTCGGGAAGTCCCTGAGCTGCAAATTGCTGGAGGTCGGGGCAGTCTGCTACGAGGTTGCCCTCTTCTCCTCTTCTGCAGCCAGCTGCTGGTGGCTACCGTTGGGGTTAAGACACAGGTTCTTAGATCTGCCTTTGTCGGGGCAATTTCTATGTTCCTTTCCTCTGCGTGCCCAGCAGATTTAAAGGGGGAAGAAAGCAAAGTCATGCTGGTTCCCCTATTCTTCTATGATAGTAGTAACTAGGGGCTAGTTGCTAGTGTACCTGTACAACCCCTAATGCAGTGAACCACTGCTCCTACCACGAGGCTGGTAGGCACCTCTGCATTGCTTGTGGGCAGCTATATATAGCACAGTGCATGGTTCATAGGGCCGTATGTCCCACAGTCCTAGCAAGCTGGTCCTCCAGGCTGGGCACAGGACAGGGTTCATCACGGCTCTCACTGGCCTGCGTGGGTAGGTCTCCTTCCCAGAGGCTGGGGATGATGTTGCACATTTGCAGCCTGATCTGTCATTTCTCTATTGCAAATCCCTCTGTAGCTGACACGGACTGAAGGTACAGAAATGGACTTCTATGAGCTCAGTGACAACGTGGTCCTGGGATGGCACTTTTCCACTTCTACAGTGGTTTGTGGGGGAACAGAAGTCCTACTGGTGATAAATATTGCTACATTACTGTGATACAACAGTTGCTTAAACTCAGTGTCAATCTCTGTTAACCGGTAGACCAATCATACCAGATGTAAGGTGTGGGAACATTCTTCCGTCCCACTGCCCAGTGTACCCAGATTGCTCCACAGTCTAGGATCTGATTCCTACTTATGATGATATTGCATTCCTGAAGCTGTGCAAAAAGATTAAAATTTAATATGAATGTACCTGCCATGTAGGTAGAGATATACAGCTGAGTGGCTTTGGCATGAGCTGGAACTAAGTTCCCAAAGCGCAAATCTGGAAACACAACTTAAAATGCCCCAGAAATTAAAGCTGAATTACCTATCGGCCCACAGTTTTGTCATTCTACATGGGAAATGCTTCTGTGGAGTGTGGTGGTTCCCTGCACACATAGAAAGTTGGCATTCTGCTTAAAGCTTATCCAGGTAGCCAAGTTACAAGAAAGATTTCCCTTCAATGGCATTACACCAGTAACCTGTCCCAGACTAAAAGTAGGTTATTTACTATGGAGCTGGGCCAGCTAGAGTTCTATTTTACTCTAAGCTCTAATTCTTGTCTTCTAAAATTCATTTTGGCACATCTATTTTTGTATAAATTCTTATGTGATTTCTCACTGCCTCTTGTATAATAGTGACATAATGATTAAAAAACAAACAACAGAAAACAAGTAAAAATAATCAGTTGAGGAAGTGTGAAAACAGTGGCCAGTTCACCTGGAGATCTGCTGCTTCTTTACACCACTTCAGGTGTATAGAGGTCTTAAAAAAGCCCAGAAGATTTTAAGAGTATTTATATGTGTATTTCATGTCTAAGAAATGGTAAAACATCTATTTTGTATGCCAAAGCACTATTATATATCTATATTTAGCTTCCACTTTCAGTGGGTGTTATCTCCTAATGTATATTTCAGGGAGTTTGGAAATCTAATGTTAAACCATAGTATTTTTTACTTTCTGAGAAGAATGGGCTTTGGATAACAAAAGAGGAAAAAAAAAAAAGACAACCTGCTAAATGGTACTTACTGAGAAATAGGATTCTCTCTTCCAGGGAGAAAGAGCCATCAAACTTTTAAATCCTATTTGCAGGCTTGAAATTTTATAAAAAAAAAAAAAAGATTAAAAAATCCCTTTTTTCACAAAAGTTAATTTCTCTTGAATTCGGAGAATTGAGTTGAATCCCATCGTGTCGTGTTTCCCCACAGAGAGAATGCAATGACTGATGTAGGAAGTCCCTGAAAACAAATTTTTTGATGGACATTTTCTGTCACCCTTTGCCATCGCAGCATACATTTTCCTGTCACATAATATACGGTAATTATATGGATTTTCCTCTTTCCAAATCGGAGGAATTCTTCCTTACTTGAATGGAGGGGCCACAGACTACTAGTCAACCTAAAAATCCTGTTAGCATTACATCTCAGCACAAATAAAGAATTTGGATCAGTGCCTTGTTAGATCACCTCTATTTCTAGCTCGCTGAGTAAAAAGAGCATTTTTTGCAGCCTAGTTTGATAAGTAAAAGGTGTCTTTCTCACCTGCGTGCACTCTGAATTGTCACTCTCATTCTTTGTTCCTTTGCATGCGGCTGTTGTCAGCTCCCGAGTCACAGAACCACTTGCAGGAACGGCTCGGGAGAGTTTTGGAAGAAAGGAAAGGGAAAAAAGGAGCCGCATTTTTATTTAACAGGAGAAGAAGAACATAAAGAAAAGAAAGGTGTTCTCAAGAATGTAGCCTGCAGCCTTGTCAGGTAGCATTTCTTCAGATGGTTTTTTTTCTCTCCCCTTTCCCACCCCAAGATCTCTCTTCATCATTTTTTTAAACATCTCTTCTGGGACAGGGACATGAAAGTGAATTGTGGGTCAAAGGCAAGAATTAGGGGTTGCCGGGGCTGCTTTCTGATGGCTTTACTTTATCTTTGTGTCCAAGCTTTTGCCAGTCAGCAGGTACCGCGGGTTATCCATTCCAGTCACATCATTTTCTGCTTGATGACAAGCATCACACCTTCATCCATCACATTTACATTTCAAACTGCCACACTGCTCTATTGATTAATTATTTAGCAGCTCTTGGCCACTTGTGAGTGTTTCTGCGCTCACGTTTCACAGAGAAGGTCCGTTCTTTTTATTTATGTGCGGTTTTGTAAAACAAAAAAAATATGTAAAGCCTTTAACATACACACATCCTAATAACCTGTGCGCGCGTGCCTGTATATACGCATAGGCGTGTGCATATTTACGTGTGTGTGTGCGCGTACACCGGTACAATTAGGTACACACAGGGAGCAGAAGCAGGTAATCTGATCAATAAGCACGCGCTCACACTGATAATAGATTTCTGAGTTTTCAGAGCACTGAGCAGCAGATCAATGAGACCTTGCAGGTGTGCTGGAGCCAGGAATTGCATCAGCTACATCACGCTCCCTACAGACTAGTGGGGAACACGCACATCGTCCTCCGGGCTCTGTCACTTGGAGCAGAACCAGGTGGAGGGCTTTTGCAGGTGCCTGATATCGGCTGTGTTTCTTCCACATCAAGGCGGGAAAGGGCAGCCTCTGAAGAGGACAGGGGAGATGGGTCCCCCCAGGGCTCTGCTTGCCCCGGCAAATCACTCCGTCTCTCTTTTCCTCAGCTCTCCTTTGGCGAAATGGAGAATTAGCATCTAATCTTATAGTTCTTCTGCATGCCCGATTTCATCTTTGAAGTACCCTAGTTCCACTGTAAGAATAAAATCTGCCTGCTCTATCTAGAAATGAAACATCCAGGTTAGTTTAGAAATTTTTGTTTGGAAGAGTGATGCTCGGCCTTGCTTCTGATCCCTGGGGCACTCTGCGTCGGCCGGACACTTTTCTGACCCACCACCACCTCCCACCCAGCAGTTCCCACGAGAGCGATCTGTAATCCTTCGCTGTCCCAGGTGGTGGTGTGCTCCAGACTACTCTCTGATATTCCTGACTTCTTCCCAAAGACACGAGTCCCTAGAAGGAACAGCTGCATGCAAGAAGCAAGATGAAGAGTTCGATGATGGGAGGAGGAATGTTTTCAGTAAAGGTTTTGAAAAAATCTGATGTTTGTGACATCATGTTCTTATGTTGGAGAGGGAAATGAGGTCATCTCGAATTCTAAAATAAAGTTAGTATTTGGATCTGTTTTAATGTTTTCTACTGTTTTCATTTTTTACAAGTTTATTATGGATATAACCCAACAAATGTAAACAGGGCGATTCTTTTTTCTGCTATTCATTTTCAATAATTTCTGACTTATGCAAAGCCTATTAAAATCAAAGGGAGTATGTACATTAACTTAATAGGCTCTGGATGAGACCCTTGAAGAGGAGGGACCACATGGTTCTTATTGCTCCATCTCTTGCATTTCTGTCTTTATCCTTCAAATTGTAAAAGTAAATGTAATACCACTGACTGTTTTAATGGATGGGATTTGTACCAGTGTTGAGCTCATTGTCTGAATGGTGTTAGGCTAGGGTTGGTCAACGTTTTCTGTCAAAATTCCTTGGTTTATTATAAAGTACATTGGGAACTTGGATAAGGCAAGTGAATATCCTATTTATATATTTACAGTAAAATACTACTGCATTCAAACAATAAAACAATACCATCTGCTTGGTCTATTAGTGATGTTAGTACACTATTTAACACAGAGAGAATAACTGGCTGGCTCTTTTCTATGGAGAGCACTGAAATAAAAAAATGAAGTCAGCCTTAGTCCTGACTAGTGGTGGAGGATTTGGTTGTTTGGTCAAATACAATCTCCACCTTTGACCACAGTTAAAAGAAATATTTAATGTTTGAATTTTGCCATTTCTTCCCTCTGTGTTTGTTTCTCCTCCTGCCTTGTTCAGTCCCTTTCTGTCCCTTTTTTTAACAGAAATTCTGTGAAGTGCAAATTCATCTACTGTTTTTTTTTTTTTTTCCAGCTCTTTCTAAAACTCCTCCACCTGTAGCATTTAAGGCCAGCACTCAGTGCTGACAAAGGCCATTTTATGTGGACAGACTTGGTGTCAGGTAGACTGAACTCTCCAGCTGATGTCTACAGCTGGCCATCAGGGCCAGGCCTGAAGAAAGGCAAGATGATGGCTCCTGGGTCAAGTCCGTTCCCTTACCTTGGGTAAACAAAGGAATGGAAGATAGAGCAGCTATTCCAGACATCCTCCATATCTTCTCCAAGGTAGCAGTCTTGTACAGCACCAAAACTTATGCCTGATAAAGAAGACCCCTGAATCACTGCTAGTGAGGGAATTGCTTTTCTCTCTTCGGTATGTAAGGGAGGAAGGGAATGTAGCATGGATGTCCATGGAGGGAAACAAGAGCAATGGATGGTCTTTGTAAGAAGTCCTGGTCTCTCAATTTCCAGTATATTATGAATACACAGAGAAAAAAGCTATTTATTTCTGCCTGTTATCCCAAGTGGTTTACACTGATGTAACTTCTGCATGTGAAATGTCATGGAGGCAGTACTGAGTTATAACCACAATAATTAAAACTTCAAGTTATTTCAAAACCAGCACTTTCATGGTTAAACAAAGGTGACGATATCTATTACCTCCACAATTAACAAAGTGCCTTACAAAGTGCACAACTCTGAAAGATGCTGCAATTTGCATGACCACTGAAATGCCCAAGTCTAGTTTAAGTACAAAAAGGAAGGACAGAAGGTGAGCCTTCAACTTGTACAACAGAGTGGTTTCTCTCACATGAGTAACCTCAGCAGGAAAATGGCAATACTAGTACTATGGCAATACTTGATAAGATCAAGGACACTATTCTCTAGACCTCTGCACAATACTGTTCCACTGTAAAGATCTGAAGTTAAAAGAAGACCAAATGAAGCTCCCTCTCTAATGTTGCCATCATATAGTGTCTGAGAATGTATTTACATGCTTTTAAAATTTTTTTCTTTATTTCCTTTGAAATAACCCTTCTTTGTAGAATAACAGTGTCTCTCTTACCTACCTATTCACTCATCAATCCTAAAAGTAGGAGCTGATATAGTGTCATAGATGATATGGCAGTGAAGCTCTTCACACTTTTCTTTGTTTTTTGCTTGCTTCATCTCTTCAGTTTCACAGTTAACAGGCTTGCTCTGTGTAAAAAAAAATAAACACAGTAATTAGTTCGCCATAGGTGTGTTTAATTTGTATTGTCACAAATAAAAAGGAAAAATAACACTTCATCATTTTTGGCTTAATGAGATCAGGAAAGTATTTTCATAATTGAAAAGAAAGATTTTTTTTTTTAAATAAGATCTTTTATTAGGAAGTGAGAACAATATAAAGTAGGCACCTTCCAGTGAACTATTCTGTAAAATGGCAAACATGATAACAAACAAACCCAATTAGATTATGAGTGGACTCCTTACTTCACAAAGATTAAAATACATAAACGTAATAATTCTGAGTACTTGACAGGATTACACAGGCTCTAATTCTAAGTTATGCCATTTCTGACCACATAAATACTAGCCAGCACATCCTGCTACTGCCAGTAATGAGAAAGTTCCCAAGGAATCAATGATATGAGAGAGAGAAAAAACCAGCTAGAACAACAGGTGGTTCTTCATCTTATCTATGGGTACAGCATTACTTTACCATTTCAAGGAGGAGTAAATACTCAGCTGTTGCTGAGAAGGTGGTCAGTTGCACCATCAAAGTTAGCTGGTTTCCACTTTGGCAACTAGAGTTCATTAAAGATGAACATCCACATCTTATTGTCAATCCTTTTCTGCAAAAGAATTATTGTTAATCAATTTTGATATAAAGGTCAGAGAAGAAGAATGCTGTATCTTGTGCCCAACCCTGGTCATTCAGTCAACAGAGAGAGCCAGTACAGTATTTTCTAGAGGAATTAAAAAGACAGACAAATAACAAGCACAAACAACCAAACCATGAAATGGCAAGTCGTACATCAAGCTAATAGTGCAGTGCTGCTGTCCATGGAGAACAACAGTCCTGCCTGACTTCCCAGCACATGGAGCACTTGCTCTTACTTTATTAGCCAAGCAGGACTCACTTCTGCCTTCCCAGTGCACCCAGAAGTCCCAGGGATACAGGATTGGTCACATCTATTATGGTAAAAACATTAACAACTACTCTTCCCAGCCAAGGAACCCTATTTATCAGACGGTCACCTGTAGCAGCAAATTCCATAGGTCGACCACATGCAGCAAAACTAATTTCTTTCTATTTCCTCTAAATTTACTATCCTGTACCATTTGACTTCACTGACTGCCACCTTGTTTATAAGCAATGTGACAGGAAAAAGAGAAGGTCGTGACTCATGGTTTAATTAATGACACATAATTAATCACACCTTGAGGACACTCAAGTAGGTACAGTGGTACCACTTTTGTTTTCTCCAGACCAATAAAACTTAAATTGTTTCTTAAAGTGTGGCATGTCTCCAACAGAGAGGGAATACCCCAATTAAGAGCATTGTGGCTAAGGGGTGTCCCTGCAAGGTGGCAGTGACAAGGCTGACTGTGCTGGGGCTGGAGAGAGAACTGCCCTGGGGTGTCCTCATACACCAAACATTACCTAAACCACTACTAGGCTGTGAGGTAAAAGATTAGTTTACAGCATCACTCCCAAGACTGTGATCATGCTGCAAAAGACAAAAATGGAGTTATTAATCTATTTGAATCAAATATTGTTAGTGTCTGCCTGAGGAGGGGACTCCAGGCCCCAAGCTGGCTAAGGGCCACATTGCTGAAAAGGGCTGTGACTACAGATACATGCCGGAGCATAGCCCTTGAGCTTGAGCCTTTCCCCCTCCAGCCATTTTAATTCCCATTCTGAGGTTTCTACCTTGCCCTACATAGCGTTTAAACGATGACGGACACAAGCGTCTGCAGTCACTTCTGCAAACTGGTGCTTAAAACCAATGTGCAGCGCCGTGCCTAGACGTTCAGGGAGCCAGCCGTTAGTCTCTCTTTCAATAACCCCTTTTGGGGACAAAGAGAGTAAAACTGGCAATGTGGTTAGCAGGGGTGCAAGGGGCATGGGTGCAAGTCCCTCTGATTTCCCTGTCTCTAGGCAATGGGAGCTCTTGCAAGGGGGAAAGTCCTATAGACCCTGCTGACTCTAGATGTCATTGCTTCAGCTTGATGCAGAAGGGAAACATCCTGGAATCCAGTATTCTGGAGGGATGAGAGAACTTTTTCGTCCTCAGCTGGATGGAGCTGCAGCTGAGCTGTGAGCTGAATTTCACATGCAAAGCAGCGATCCAGTAAGATAGAGACTTGATGTTTGGTGGTTATCTTGATTTGGTAGTGCAGTGGAAAACGATTCGTACTTAACTTCACATAAATGACACAGGCACAGCTACGTGAAGAATCCTACGGGAGCAGCAGCAACTATATACAGCTTTTAGGCTAAGGATTAGCTGCCTTTAAGGAAGGCTGCCCTCACTAGATAGGAACTGATTGCAATACCTTCTTGTCTCTTCTTTACCTCAATCAATAATTTTTAGGGTTCAAAATAATCAGAGTACAATAATGCCTCCACAGGAACAGTCATAAAATGATGAATTACTTACCCCCGTCTGCATAAGTATCAAAGAATAAAGGCAAATTTTGAACACAACTTGCTATACTGAGGCAAAATACGTGTCTCTGCAGCTGACAGATATGTGTCTTTGCTGCTTCGCAAAGCTTAATACTTAGTGGGAATAAACTTTGGTAGCAAAGCAGACTTAAAAACCCAAACAAACCAGCCCAAACCCGAGTGGTACGTGTCCTGTGTGTGCCTTTAAATTCTATTAAAATTGAATTTGACTAGACTTGCTCAAATCAGACCTGTTATCAACAACACATTGTCTCAGGAGACCAACATTTGTCCAGTTAGGGCTTCCTTCATTAATCGTCCAGCATCAAGCAAGCCAAATCCAAATCTGTGGAGAAAAAGCAATTAGATATTTTAAGCAGTGATAAGAACACCACAAATAATCAATTTCTATGGCATTAGCAGCTACCTGGCCCAGCAAAAGTCTATAAAAGCTAGAATTTATTGCAGAACACCAGACAGCTTACAGAGCATTGATTCTTAGTAGTATGCATAGATTGCTGGATTTAAAGAGAAATCCCTAATGGTTCTTACCTTTAGTTTTTTTCCTTTTAAAGGGAAAACAAGGATAAGGTGTTCATAAGGCCAAACTGCAGCAAAATAAATGCTTGACAACTGTTAAACAGAATTTGTTTACCTTTCAGACAAACAGAACACTACCATACCATTTGACAGCAATTATATGTAATCTGATGCATAAACTTCAGAAAAGATGAGAATCTAAATACAATCATAGTATCCTATGGTTAGGAAATTATTAATTGTGCTTATTTTTAAAACATTTATTGCACCTGAGAAACCAACAGACTAGAAATCATTTTTGCATTTCTTCAGTTTGTGAATCGTCAGGCTTTAAAGCCTTCTATTCCTCTATAACTATCTCACACTGGAGTATTTTAATCTGCATTAACCTTTGTGATTTTTAAATACTTACAAAAGCAAAACAAAAGGTAATGTAAAACTCAGCAGGGAAACCCCTATTGTCTACAGCAGACACCACAATTCTGAAAAATATTTTGTCTTAGTATTCCCCAAAGACAATTTCTGTATGTAGATGTTATAACTGATCTTTAAACGTGAACCAAAACATATCTGAACTCAGATTTCCAAGCCAACAGGCTCAGAAGTCGAAAGGGAGTTTGGCAATTGTCTCGTCTGACCTCCCGTATACATATACTAGAATCTTTCCCCAGAAGCTGGATTAAAACATGTCTTTCAGAAAGATGTCTAATCTCATTTTAAAGACTCCAAGCTATGGTGAGTACACCTCCTCCTTGGGTAAGCTCTTCCAGTGTTTAATTACCCTTACTGCTAGGAAATGGTGTCTTATTTCAAGGTTGAATTTGTCTAACTTAGCATTCAAATACTGAAAACGCAGAGTGTTTGAGAGAGAGCAAATATAAGTGACATGATACATTTTATACTAATCCTAAATCAAAAGATTATGGAAATACAGAAAACATGACAACTAAAGCTCTAGTCTGGCAAACATTTATGCAAGGGGGTAGCTTTCTGCATAGGAAATGGTTTCTTTCAGTTCAGCAAGCCTACACACATGTGTAAAGTTACACCAGGGCTTCAAATACAATTTGAAAAGAGGCATTTGGAGTGACTTTTGCTGTGAAAAGTATTAGGCATTAATTAATAAAGACAGCCTCCCTCCTCCTCTGCCCCACTCTGAGCAGTCTTTGAGGTGGGATACTATAAATTACTACTGGAAGAACAAACAGTGAGAAAACTTCCTATTGCAGAAACCTGATTGCTGCCGTAGGGGGATGACTGCTGAAATCCAAACGCAACCCAAGGGGGAAGGAAAAAAAAAAAAAAAAAAAAAAGGAACGAATAAAAAAAAAAGGAGAGTTGTCAAGATAATTAAAACTTTGCAACAATTCAGTAGTGGTGCTGATAAAAACAGCACTGCTGGCTGAATGCAAATAAGATGGTAAAGGCCCTGTTTGGATTATGGTAATTACTCAGTCTGAAGTTAGCTCCAGCCACACACACATATGAGCACACACATACACACACAGCAGTGGAGTGGAACCTGACAACCATACTTGGCGTGTGATCATAAAATTCCCTGGCACGCTCTCAGGGTGCCATGTGGAGCTATTTGTACAGTTAGGTACGGGGACTCTGCAGCGCAGGAAATACCAGCGGAAGCACGGCTGACCTGCCTGGCCTTCAGCGAGAGCCTGCCCCCTCCTTATCGCTGGCCTGGATTCAAAAGTGATCTCTGGAGAAGGCAAATCAATCGAACACATGTTTGGTCTAAAAATGTCATTTTGGAATATGCTAAGATATTTCCTTACATTAGACCGTTTTGTTTGCCCCAAAGATTTGTCAAGTGCAATTGAATGCATACACATCACAACGTGCGCCGGTGCCAGAACAAAATAATTTCAATGTGTCCTTTAGTACTCCGATAAAATGCAGGCAGTCAGTGTTGAAACGAGATGCCCTGTGAAAGTCTTGTGCGCACTGGCATTCTGCATTTCTTCCAGGAACTTGTTTCTTTAAAATTTGGGATCTGTCCAAATGAGCAGATTTTGTGTAAGAATGAAGAAGGGGACCAGCTCAACCTCTCCTCTTGCCTTCTAGACAGAGGAGTTGAGGCAGGCTAATTTATGTGATGAAAAATCATTAAAGAAACTACAATTTCCAACTCTGATTCCTAAATAATAAAGCCTTTACGAGGACAATATCATTACAAATAACCCTATTAGTCCGTTGATTCAGCTTTAGAGCCGATTCTGATATATGACAAAGATGCGTTTCTTCAACAATTTTCACAAGTTAATATTAAATAATATTGGCACACACATCATTTTTATTACTAAGTTCTTTGATTTGTTTACCCTGCACAGTCTCTACAGCTGTGTGTTTTATGACCTACCCATCACAGGAGAAACTTCCATTAGCGCCGGCACACAGCAGAGGAGATGGGAACTTTGCAATCAGCCTTCCCATCCTCATTCTGGTTTTGGTTAGCACTGAAAAGGCTGTTTCGAGCAGATCAGAATAGGCGCAGCCCGATCGCCACGGCTGAAAGCGCACCCGTACTGTGAAGGGCAAGCTTCCCTGCCCGGCACGTTCAAAGTCTGCCGAGACTATATCAAATCCAGATTTATACGTGACTGCGGATGCCGCGATACAGTCCCCTGACCAGCATGCTCTTGAGGGGAGGCACCCACGCATCCCCCTTCTCTCCCCTTCCCACCACCTGCACCCCCAGACCCTTTTTCTCTCTCTCGGCATCGACCCGGCGGGGTTGCTGTAACGCACACGCAAGGGCGTCAGCCTTGAGATGCTGCAAGGTGCTTGGGTTGCTGTACTTCAGCTGAGACACAAATTAGGCATGTTTTGACTAGCCGTGCGATCCTTTGGTGGCATAAGTGTTTTTTCTCTTTTTCCAGAGAAAGAATGCTCTAACAGCTGATAGGCCAAAAATCAAAATTACGCAGTGCTTCTTCTGAAATTTTCTCGGTGAAGTTTACACAACGTTTTCTCTGAGATTTTGATCTTGCTTAAAATAAGTATAAAAGGGGAAAAAAAGGAAGATTAAAAACTGCCAAGATCTTAACAAATTACCTGACAGTATTAATCCGGGACTAGTGATTGTACAACAGAGGAGGAACAACTGGTTGCAAATACGTAATTTCAGCTTAGAGATTCAGTTTGATGGGGTTATCATGAAAAGGGCGGTCAATACAAATTACACGTATGACCTTAACATCATCCTTTCCACTTTCCTGTATTTTCCGCATATTTAATCACCTGCGGTTACATTTGACAAGATGCAAAAGTTGGGCTATGATCCTAAAGCAATCAAGAATGTTAAGCAGTTCCGAAATGGCACAGCGTTACTTTGCCATAAAATATGAACATTGATGAAGGACATAATAATGTGTTATAAAGGCAAAAATAAAATAAAAAAATCTGTAAAAGATTGCTAGCTGTTAAAGGAAGTCTGATGAAAAGGCACATTTGTTAGTTCCTATTAGACAAAAAGCACTTTATAACTATCTAGCGTTGCTATTGCGATAAATGCAGTATTTCTACGAAAACGCTCAGTTCTTCTCACTGCTGACAGATATGGGATCATGTGTCTTAAAAGTGAGGAATAATGATAAGACTTAAAAGATGAATTGAGGACCCCCAAGATCTGGAATTTTTGCATTATATATAAATTTTCAGAAAACATAATAAGTTTCTGGACCCTTTAGTGTTCTGTACTGGATGGATTTATTTTTTTTATTAGTGTGGACAAGTAAATTTTATTTGATAGCTTGTTGTATTTAAAGACAGTGTAAAACTCTCATTGCAAACAGTTGTTTACAGTGCGCTTTTCAGCACAAAGCTGTTTTAAAGCTCAATTGTGCATTTTGCAGATAAAGTGGGAAAACTAACTGAAGGCTGTATTGTAAGCAGTGGTTGCCGTGGAAACCCCAGTTTCAAGAGCTGGTTCTCCATTACCACTTAATTTAGGCTTCCTAATTGCATTCCACTAAATCGGTAGCGACAATATCTGCAGAGCAAAACTGCATGCCCAGTCTAGCGCAAACCTCTTTGAAACAGGCTTTTTGAAAGCCAGGAGCTATAAAAACTCAGCATGACGTGGAGCATATGAGAAACCTGTAGTTCAAATGTACTGCTGCTTGCTTTCTCATCCTTAGTAACTTCAGTGCGCTCCACACCAATCTATTAGTTCAGTCTACCTTAAAGATCATAAAGCTCTGCCATGTGGAAACTCATCTGTCCACCAACACATTGGTGCAAAATAGATTTAATTGTACTCCCAACCCAGTATCATGTCCATCTTATTTTACTACACACCAGCAGGTAGCCGGTGCAGAGCCTTACTTTCCTTGAACTGCCCTTGCTCCATAATACGAGGAGAACAATACTTTCTCAGTTTAAATCATTTGCCACTGTTCAGCTGTGCAGCAAGCCAGACCGCCCATATGTGACCTAAAGAGAGCCTTGTCAGAACCACTAGACATAAAAGCATTCCAATTATCGACCATACTGCTTTAATAGAGGAGGCAACTAATATGATAGTGTAAGTGATTCTGCCACTGAGAAGCTCTTCGTCACTGTCAGATTAACACTTGAGTTAAACTCTTGTAAATCAGTCACATTATGCCGTCGGTTGAGAAATAAACACAGACCTATTACGCTTAGAATTCCAGAGGGCTCTCCCCGCCATCCGAGTTGCGCAGGATGCCCTATTAATCTGAATTTTGTCATGTTTATTATTTTGCAATTACTAATGTGGGTAACGTTGGAAAGATTTAAGTTGTCCATGATTAGATTCTGAAATGGATGTACATGCCTGGGAGAACCTTCTGCAAGGGAAAAGGAGAGAGGAAGACAGAGGGATACAGGAGACAGCTTACGTGTAACTTCTGACTGGAAAAAGCCAGCAGACCACCAATTTAATTAAATCCCATAACTCTTTAAGAAGAAGAAGAAGAAGAAAGAAAGCACAGAGCAGTTAAAAGGAAAATACTTCAGTGTCTTCAAGCACAAGACCTCCCATAAGCTCGTAGCAAATGCACCTCCTAGCCACGAATGCGGTTGCATTTGAGCCCTCCAATATGTATCAAATGAATGCTGAAGTTGAAAATAAGTAAACAGCTGCTCTTGCAACGCTTCCTTCCCTCCACAGTATTATTGAATGCTGGTAAAATATCTTTAAGTTATAATACATTATCAGCTCATCATCAGCTTTTTTATTTCTGCAGGTTTTCTCAAGCTTCTGAATTGTCTTCTGCTGTAGTTGAGCTGCTTTCAAAGCAAAACAAACACACAGCTTTGGTTTTGATATTGGGGTTCTGGATGTGAAAATGGACGGATGAAGATTGTTAACGCTAGCTACGGATTTATTTTTAGTGGCACAGTTCTGCCCATTCAACGGAGCCCTTTCATGTGGGCAGTGAGGCTGGAGAGGAGGAGATGGGGCCAGGGACTGGATGTTGAGTTTGTTTGGTCCCAGGTTGCTTCAGCCAGATGGATGCTCCTCAAGATTTCCAGCCAGCTTCTCTTTAGATTTTAGGAGCTCTATCTGGAACCACGGCAGATTCTCCACTCAAAAATATGTACAGATCTTTCTAAAAATGCTGATCTGAGATGATATGCCAGTGTGTCCCAGGGCAGAAGCAGCAGGCACGAAGAGGTTTTAGGCTAAACATCCTTCTCACGCTGTCAGTTTGCTCCAGCAAAGTAGGGAAACAAGCCTTCATGTCACTTTTCTTCTGTTTGGGTTTCTGCAAAGATCTTCTGGGGAGAAAATGATGGAGGTAAGAGGGGAGGAATAAGAAGGAGTGGGCACCACTGTGCTAAAACTCTGCAGAAAAGCTGCTGGAAAGTTAATGTGGTTGGAAACTGTATTAATCTCTGTATTCCCCTTTGCTCTTCAGAAGGCCCTAAAAAAGGGGCAGTAGCAGACACCAAGTGAGGGCCAGTAGAACTATACTGTAAGCTGAGGAAAGCCAGAAATGGCACTTTTCCACTCTGTCTGTCTTAGAACGAGAGAATCATAGAAAGGTTTGGGTTAGAAGGGACCATAAAGTGCTAGTGCAGGCTATCTTCTAGTCCCTTTGTAAAGAAGTGTGGCCTTGAAAAGGCTATGCGGGAACTTAAGGGAGGAAACCCTTCCCCCTTGTGTCAGATGAAACGAGTTGGGGCAGAACTCGATCAGAGGCTGCTCCAGGCATCATCCACAGCACATTAAACTTGCCTTGGGTAGGTCTTTAAGAAGAGACTGTAGATGTACATTACTTTCTCTCAGCAGTCTCTGAAGTGGGAGTTAACAGATTTAAAAAAAAACAAAAAAGTGTTGCATATCAGAGACACGGTATATTGGAGAAAAATTTTGTTTTTCAGTTTAGGTAATTCATGTCCTAGAGAACAACAAAGAAAAACTAAAAAGCTCTCAAGAGACAATGGGGTCTATTCTGTCCTCACATGCACGGCTTAGTTACAAGTGGGCTTTGAGCCAATTTCTGTGCTCAGCTACACACGTGCAATTTCCTTTGACTTAAACAGAGCATATCTTTTTACGGGCAGAATCTGGCCTTTTTGTGTATGGGAATTCCTATGATTTGTTTATTATTTGTATGGTATTATAAGGATCAGGCCCTCATTGTTTTGACCTTTGGGAAAACAAGGCTTCATGTTCCGTCCACTGGAGAGATTACGGTCCAGGAGAGCCAGCAGCATGTGAAGGGTGTGAGCAGTCTGACCATCAGTCCTCTACGCAGTTATATCTTTCCCAATTATAAAGAAGTATACATAAATTTTAGCCACCTAGAAAATAATTGGCTTTCTTGACAGGGAGTGGATTCAGATGACTGAGAAATTCTCTGTGTGCTTTTCCCATCCCTCCCTGCCCCCGGCACAACGCTGCTTCCCACCCCAGATTTGCTGAACCGTAGTCTTCATCCTTAAAGCTGGTTTACCCCGGGCAGGCACTTGGTCTTGTTTCAAGCACCTGCTTTTAACAGGGTCTACACACTGCTGGAGCCAACTTCTGTGCTCAGCTACACGTGTGGTTTCCTTTGACTTCGAGTACATGTTTTTCTGGGCAAAGCCTGTTCTTTGGGGGTATGGCTCTACACAGGCACCTTTGCTTGGGGCTTGTAAATGCCTTGGCAGAGGCCACAGAGGGGAGGAATTTGAAGGAGGAGAGGGCAATGGCCTTACTGCTCTGTTCGGGGACCATACTCAGCATCCCACATGGCGCTGGAAGAAGCAGGATATTGGTAGGAGGGAACTGTGCAAATCAGCTCTTCTCCTGAATACGTCTCTGTATGCAGTGCTTTGCTATTTAGGGGATCGGCACAGTGCTAGAAAGAAATCACATGGACTTCGGGACTTCTCGGCTGATGGAGATGGAAGAGTAGGGGTGAGACAGAGGACTTTAAGCCCTCAGAAAAGAGCCAAACCAGCGTGTTTAGCCTCCTCCCTGTGCTGGATGCCTGTTTGCGCGCTGGCATCATGGCTGGGGTTCTGCAGGTTTGGGAAGGAAGGGTTTCAGGGCAGGGAGCAGAGCCAGGGAGCGACTGCTTTCCATCCCTCGCCACCCCTGGCGCCTTTCCCGGTGGAAGTCAGAGTGGGAATTAACACACACGGAACTGGTGCTGTTCCAACTCCCCAAGAGGAAAACAACATTTTTTCAAGCTATATGATTCTTGTTTGTAGCTACGTGACACGTTATTTAATGACTGTGAAATACTGCATTGTTCTGATTTTGAAGATGCGTACATCTTTGGAGGACCACTCTCATTTTTCTAAATGCTTTTTAAATGCAACATTTACAAACACCTTCATTTTCTTGTTGTTGCTGACTTGTTCATTGACATTTTAAGCTAAACAGCATATGGCTTATAGCTTTGTACAAGCAATTGTATACAATTCATACATTTTCTGGAATTAAAAAGCCTTGAAAACATGATGACAATTTTCAGAACTACAGGTTTATTCTTAAAACTAGGAGATCTGTGAGGTCTGGTCTTCATTTTTACAGATTTTTCCAAGTGATCCAAAAAGAGGTGCTCAGGGCATCCCAATTTCCTGGCTGCAAAATAACAGTAACAACACAGGTAGATATTTAGATGTTTAATTCCCACATGTGTTCAACGTGCTTTGCGGTCTTTAGATGGAAGCGTATTACTGGAGTGTAAGGTATTAATTATTGTTATCAGCATCTAAGACATCTCTTGCCGAAGATTTAAAGCAGCTTCCCCTGGAAATGTAGGAAATAGGATTTAAAAGGACCTCCTGCATCAAGTTCAAACCCCAGCTTTTGCTGTCAACCACACATCACATAATTAGTTTCATGAAGTGCTCAAGTTTCATGCAAAGTTTCTTGCTCTCCCTGCTCCTGTCGTAGGGCTGCTCCAGGATTTCATTCCAGCGCTTCCTCCTAATTTCCTGTTTGAGTTTATTCATGGCCATCTTATAACCATTTGTTCTTATGTCAACATCATCCTTTAAATAGTTCTTCTCCCTCCTTGTATATATATAGACAACAGTTATGTTCTCTCTCAGCCCTTGTTTTGTTTGTGTAAACAAGTGAAGCACTTTTAGTATCCCTTATTAGACAGCCTTTCCTTCTCCTCCCAGTACACTTTTTAGGTGCTTGTCCCAATTTGAATTAATTTTCTTGCACGTGGGTGACCCATGTACTCTGTACTTTATCTAGAGCAACAGCATTCAACGAAAACCAGAAAAAAACCCACCATTGCTAGATAACTCTCCCTTATCACACTTTTGTTTTATAGGCACAACTTAGCTAAGGCTCACAGCCACCTTTTAGTAGCAAGGAGTATGATCCAAATTGTTTGAGTACCTAACTGGTATCTCTTCTTTTAGCCAATTGCTGAAGCAATGCTAGCCACCTGAACTGGTGCCTAAACCCACTACTTCATTATTTGTCTTCTGAAGTGTACCACCTTGAGGCTATACTCCTGGATTTCACCTGGTCCCTTCGCATTCCTTTTCTTCCCTTTCCCCTGCTTGCACTATTACAAATCAATATTGGCAGTTCTTCCTAGCTTTGTGTACTCAGCAAATTTCAACAGCACATACTTCCTTTTCTGTAGTGTGGTTATTAATGAAAATATGACTGTACGAAATGATCAGTCCTAAGAGCAGTCTTTGTAGGACTCCGCGACTAAATCTTTGTCCATCCCAATAGATCCTTTTCCAGCACAATCCATGGTCACCTCTTCTTCAGTCAGTTCCTTACAGTTCTCTGCTTTCTCCAGTTTAAATAATACCCCTTCTCCCTGCGACTCCCTATAATATGATTTAAGGATTCCCATAGGAGTGAGATCTATTGTACGTCCTTTCTTTAAAAAAACCCCCATTATTTATGAAAGAAAGTTATGAGAACAGTATGACATGATCTGTTTTTGGTAAAAACCCGATGTATTTCAACACATCTCTCATTTCCTTCAAAATTCATTTTGAAACCTGGCATGCAATCTGAATAACAGTCGTGTACCTGGTACTATAATGGGTTAATTGCTGCAGTGCAGGAGGCTGATAGAGAGCCACAAGAAGGTGCATGCCTTAATGAGGAGCTGGTAAGGAGCCTTGAGGCATGGAGTAGGGGCTAATATAAAGAAGAAAACAGTAGGATAGAAAGCTGAGTAACCCAAATAAAGATACATTCGCTCTTTACTTGTTTATACTACAACTACTGTCTTGCATGAAAACCAGACAAAACTCAGAAATGCTCAAGTAACTCAGGGAGACGGCTGAGTACATGGGATATGTCTGTCCCATGCTTAATCTTCTAAGTTTTAAGGTTTCACTGACACCCCCTACTATGTTTTCGCAAAACAACAGCGAGCTACCAGTTAAACTGAAAACACGGACTAAAATTTGCACTGCGGTGCACTACTTTGATTGGTGGACGTACTGTTCTTACAGTCAATACTTTTGATTTCGGGGGAGGCACTCTGTTTCCAGGCTACATTTTTTTTTTAAAGAAGCAATTTTTGAAAGACATCAAGCTCAGCTGGACTAAGGACAGTCCAGCAAATACTGGAAAGGAGTAATTCCAACAAATGATTCTGAATAGCAAATGCATATTATGCAATGACACTGATCAACTTTGTACCACTTTGTTCAGGTTTTCAGGTAAGACTACATCCAGCTACAATTTAAGATGGGATGGTAGCATATAAAAATATAAACTTTGTCTTAGTATTTTGTATTAAAGCTGTTGTCCTTTCTTTCTTGGGGGCTGGCTGGCAGGGGCAGAACCTTGGAAGACATGAGAATCAAAACCAAAGCAAAACCAAACTGAAGTTGTTCAAACCTCAACAAATGTTTAGCTTGTTATCCTGTCCAGAATGGTTCATCAGTCTTTTGCTATCCCTCTACTTTATGCATTAATTTGATAACTTTGAATCATATTTTCTCCAATAGGCTTTTTTTTAGTAGATAATTTTTTGTCTTTACACCTGGTGCACAAGTAGTGGTCTTTAGAATATACACTTTCTCTAACTGCAGCAGCACATGGTATCTGATCTTCACAAATTGCTAATTGTTGGACAGTCCTTTCTAAGATTAATTAATTGTAGTAATAAATCAATATTACTGTAAATGGAACTGGGAACAGGATCAGACTTACTGGTATATTGATAATCCCCTAGGTAAACACTGGAGGTAGCTTCCAAGTCAAATAATATGATCCTCAAAAGCACATTTCTATAAACCACAGGTAAATACATAGTCTTTAAATAAAAAATCTGGAGAGCCCTACTGAAATACTAAACTGGAACAAAGTAAAAGAGAGTTTACCTAAACATTATCTCCAGCCTTTTTCTTTACTTCTTTTTTTCTCTTTTTATTCTGATAGATTTTTTTTTTCCTACCATACTTTTCTTCTTGACCCTCCAGCCTTCTGGTTCCTTCTTGCTCTCTTTCCTGTAGAAAATGCCACACAGAACCAGACGGTAGGTCTCTCAGGTCTAATACTCAATCTCTCTGAAAGTACCAGCATATCAGGTCTCCTCCTTGTCTTTAACGGAGACTCACCTAAAGCCTGAAGCATGGGATTAATGTCCCTCTTACAAAATGCAAGTATTTTGTATTATCCGTCTAACTACCTTACAGAGTACTTGGCCTCAGTGTCATACAAGGGCAATTATTACACAAGCTAATTATACAGTGTGGCTGGCAGGGGG
>JANZLQ010000060.1:5255734-5288234 GCA_026212715.1 Elanus axillaris
AAAATAGGGGGTGGGTGGGGGGAAATACTTTCTTTTCATGAGTTTCCTTACACTAGCTTTTATTTTCAGACTATTCCCTTACCCTCATGTAATGATAGGAGAGGGAGGATGCAAGTTCCTGATTGACCCCTACTATTATTTCACAAATATTTATCATGTCAGCTCCCACTTTGCTTCCTTCCTTTATTTCTGAAGTCTCCCATTCATTATCTGTTACTAGCAATTTTATCACTGTGTGGCCTTGCTTTTGCAGGGTCTCTGCACCGAGTACTGCAAAAGCATTTAAGAAAGCAACATCTTGCTCTGAGCAGTGTACAGCCAACACACAAACAGATGAGGGAACAAGAAGTAATACACGCATTGAGGAGCTGTTCTACTGGAAACGTGGCACGCACATATGTGGATGCGTGCCCTGGAGTGGGATGTCCTCCCAGAGAAGCAGCATCAGCATTACACCACCTCTGACGATATCCCTCTGCACAGACGCCTTGACACGCAGCGCTGTCGCTCCCCGCATCCCGTGGTTCGAGCTGAGCAGCCTGTGGGTGCCGGGGAGGGACGGGGAGTCGGCAGAGCTGCAAGGTCGGTTGGGAAGCTCTCGAAGCCCAAAGGTGGGATGACACAGATCCCAGGGACAGCGAGCCCAGTGCTCAGGTCCTCAGGAAGAGGAGGGAGAGAGCTGCCATGGGCAAGCTCCTGGGGGAGGAAGAGGCAGGAGGAGAGTGCTGTGCGGTTCACCAGCTGTATGGGGAGCGTGGGAGGGGGGAATCTGGTAGTAAATAGAAACAGATGGGCAAGTTCACAGGAGAAGAGGTGGAAGAAATAAAAAAAGGCTTTCTTTGGGGAGATGGTGGGAAGGAAGGCTGGGAAGCTCAGAGAAGGTGAAGCATCCTCCTTCTCGAGATGAAAGGCTTGCCTCTAAGATGAAAAATCCAGGAAGGATGGGTCTGTCGTGAGCTCCTTGACAACATTACATGCTAATGAGTAGAAACAAAGGCATGCTTAATTTTCCACTAAGGTGATAGTACGTACCTTAATGTTTTTACAAGTGGTTTATGCATATCTGATCTTAGTGTTTTGATGGTTCTTTCTCACTATGTTCATCCCAGACTCAGCCACATTCTGCCACACCCTCAAAAAAGCAAATAGCACTTGGTTGCCAGCAATAGGGAGTGGTCTAAATGGTGTAGCCTCAGTAACCATGAGCTACGTGTCTATGAATTTTAGGAAAGTCCAAGTAAACAGTCTACATAAAATTGTGGCAGCAGTATCTCTGACTGTTATTGAATGGAGAATCAATTCCCACAGAATCATTTGCTATAAAAATGCTACAACACAAATCTTATCAAATTATTCTTAAAATTTAATTCAGCTAGGGTAGATCTGCCTATAAACTTCTATGAAAGTGATTAAATTGGTACTTATCCATATTCTTGTTATGTTGTTGGATATCTGTGTGTATGGACAACTATTTTGCCATAGAAGTCTCTTCTATTGATTTTTCTTAAATTATTTCTTTACTATAATCAGTTATCTTTACTGCATAATAGGGCCCAAAGAGGGACTTGAACCAAATTAGTAACGAAAATACTAAAATAAAAGTCTATATCATTAATTTGGGTCACTGTGGCATGTAGAAAAGTTTCTGCAAATTAACCCCCAAACCCCCTTATTCCTGCTCGTGTGCAGTCTCTAGAGGAGTGATGCTACTGATCCAGAGCAGACCTCCAAGTGACTGAAGCCTCTGTTCTTCAAAACTGCAAGTCTACCACAAGTCGATTGCTTCTCTTGTAGGCTCTCCCCATCTCTGTACGAGTGAAGAGAGAAAAGAAGATATAGCTGGATATGCTATTAGGGGTAATATTCAAACAAGAAAGTAATGTACAAATATTACTTTAAATCCCATCCCATCAAGAAACTGCTGAGACCTCTAATTCTCATGATGATACCTTTGGGAGCTGTAGGGCATCTTGAAAACATTGCTGCATGTCACAGTAAGTCTCTAACAGCATGTGAACAAAAGCATTGCATTGCAAGAATATCACAAGAAATAATCCATGTAGTTGATCATTTCCTTTTCCATTTAACAAACAATTTGTTACCCAGATAAAATTGTTGCTGTGGAGATTCCGTAAGCTTAAATTGGGGATGTTACAGTAATTTTAGAGATACATTTCAAACATCAGCTAAAGGAACTCACTGGAATACTGAGACACAAATATATCTGCATGGAAATCAGGGGAAATAGGGAATTAGTCTTAACTGGCACGGTATTTAAAAACACAAAACAAAAATTGTAAAACTTTATACAAATATAGATACTTTGACCGAGGATGCAGGAGACTAATCAAGTTTCTTGTGATGAAAATTTTCTTTTTATTATCATCATTGTCTATTATTTGCATTGTGATATGCCTTCAGGCCCTGAACTAGAAGCCAGGTTCCATTATAATGGATATTGAGCATGTAATGAAAAGACAGCCTCCCCCTCCAAAGCATTCTTGAGCTAAATTTATGTCTATATTGCAGTCAGAAGACAGAAGTGACTGCATGCAGCATGGAGATACTGGAGTCAGTTTTAAGTTAGGCAGCTTGGTAACCTAGCCCCAGGAACACAGGCTCAGTGAGGGCTAATTACCCTTCCTTCTTGGCAGATTTTGCAAAGGTGGCAGGGGAAAAAGCAAAAAGTGAATCTGGAGGGGAAGAAAAAAGACTAAAGAGTGGGGCAGGCTAGTAATGTCATCAGATTTTGCATGTAAACAAATGGCTCAGGAGCACATACGGGGTAGAGGGAAGGGAAGGTTAGAGGTAAATACGGAGTTTGGATTTACACCCAGTCTGATGGCAAAATCCCTGCTGGAGGGTAGCTGTGCAAATTAGCCTGCCATCTTTGCTGTGTTCAGGATGCTTCTGGTGGAAGAACACACAGCTAGCATCCCTCGATGCCACTAGGGATTAATTGAGCATAATGTCTTTTGGAAAGTAACAGCATTTTCTTGGAAGGCAACAAGGGAAAACTGATAGTTTTGCTGTGTAACTGAGTTTCATAATGAAATGTTACCATACGGTGAATCCTTGTTGCCTCATTACTCTTAAACCTTTATTAAAAAAAGCTTTTTAACTGTATTACTTAATTGTTTAATTTGGGGATCTTACTGCACAGTACCATACCAGATCTATGTTTGGCCTCTCCTAGATAAGACAGCAGAGTACTTAGAAGTTAGGAATATGAAAGTTAAGACTGAACGGACCGTTTTTCCTCCTTTCTGCAAACACCTCACAGTCTCATTATATTGCCCATTACTGTTTCTCTGTTTTGACATTTTGCATATCCTCAGATAAAACACTTAACCTGTGACATTGATGTGTCCATAAGTCCAAAGCTGTAATGTTATGTTGTTCTGTAGTTGTCATCAAGATCCAAACATGAGAGCATGCTTGAATAAAACAGGAAATCTTCAAGGTAGACAGCTGCAATCTTACACAGTTTTAGGAAAAAGTCTGTGGCTAAAAAGTTAAAAAAAGGAGTTTTCAACTCGGTGAGAATGGTAACTTATTTTCAAATGCTCATAAATGGCTTATTTGACAATGGGTAGTTTTGAAGTTAGATATGCAGAGACAATATTTTTAAAATTTGTTGGTCTCTTGTATTCGACTGATAGAATAAGAAGCTTCCACAAGTTTTAATTGTGCTTGATTTTTTTTTTTAATGGGAGAAAGTATCCACTCAAACTGTTACTTGAACCTATACTGATTGAAAAATGGGAACCATCACATCCAGAAATCACAGGAAGCATGGAGAGTTCAGCTCTGTTTCAAAAGATGAAGAGCATCTTAAAATCATGAGGTATAAAGAAAAGGGATCTGCATATTTTCTGCAACTGTTCTGTAATGCTAGTGCTTTCTCTTCTACTAGATTTCCTTGTGATTTCTGTCGTGAAGCTTTTGACTTATGAACCTCTGACTAACGTACCTTTCACAGGGCTGGACACTCCTAAGCTTCACAGGGAAAATACACATGGGTAACAGGAACAAAAATGATAGTACAATGGGCTCCAAGGTTTTCAGGCCCTCCAGGAAAATTCTGGGTGAACACATCAGGTGAAATCTTAGTGCCGCTGACACAGATGAAAATCCTGTTGCATTTCATGAGTCTGGAAGTTCATATGGGAATACCACAGTGTATGCAGGCACCTAAGAAATGACAGCCTTGTTGTTCCAGGTGAGGCTCAGCTGTCTGTTCTTCAATACTGATACCACTGCTGCCTTTAAAATCCATTCATTCAATGATTGTTCTCAGGCTACTTCTGTAATTCAACACAAAGTAGGAAAATTGCCTGGCTTGAGTCCTTCTGATATCACTTGGTGAAGTGAAGGGGACAAGAGAGAAGGAAAAAAAGAGAAGGCAGTTTTGCTAAGAAAGAAAATTCACTATTAATCTCTATATCCATTTCTTCTTCTGTATCCAAGTAAAATCTGAAAATTTTTTTCATATTCACTGGAGCGAATTTACCTCTCTCAAAGTTCTTTTACAATTAATATAGATTTGTATAGGGTAGCTTAACCAGTCCTAGCTACTAGCAAGGTACTTATGCCCTCGTTTTCCATTAATTGCTACCACCTTTCTAAATAAGTGAAGATAGAACCTTTCTACGTCAATAGAAATGTTTCTGTAGTTGTACTATGAGACTGTAGAAGTCAACCTGACCTAAACCAACAGGGTTCCTCAAAGAAGTTTCTTTCTTTTTTTTGTAAATTAATAATGGGATGAGTGACGTATCTTTCTGATACAAGAGATATTTATCCATATATGGCACAGGAGCTGATAATAATGAGGAACCTTTCAAGTCTGTTTACTGTACTGTTTCTGAGTGGCTTACAAGTAATTAAACCATTGGCCTTACAACATCCTTTTATAAGAAGTGTCCTCAGTGAACAAAATTACGCATTTATTTTTTAGTGTTTCTCAGATGCATTAATTCTCTCCTATCAATCTTAGTATTAGCATTATTGTAGTTCCTAATATTCCCAGTCATGGACACCACTGTGATAGATGTGGTAGAAAATACAGAACAAAATACAGAAAATCATTCTGCAAAAGCTTGCAAGCAATACAGAAATTCACTCTCCGTGAGCTTGAAAGCTAGGCATAAGATAGGTGACAAGTCAAAGAGGCAGATAATTGAGGGCATATCAGAAACAGGCAATACGGGTCAGTATGGTAGGTAGTGCGCATAAGGGGCTAAAGAGTAACTATAAATTGCTGTATGTGTACCAACTGACTGCTCAAGGTAAACCAATATGGTTTCAGTCATAACTGGTATTCAAATAGAAAATAAATAGCAAGCATATGAGCATTATAAGGCTCTAATTCCATAAAGAGTTCAGGTGATCCTATGACGGACAGCTCAGCTTTGCACAGATAGCTGCCCTGATGGACACTGGCACCCTCGCTGAACCTAATGGAAATTACCTGGAATCTCTCCAGGCATCCTCAGTGCTGGCCTGTGCAAATGAAATGTTTTTTTTTTTTTTTTCCATTTTCTGTTACGAGAGCCGCTCAATGGAATTATAGCCTTTTGTACTTGCACACTTTCCTCTTATTTATCTGTAATACCAACCTCACTCCACTACATGCTACATGTTTCCTTTGACATCAGTCTTTCTGTACCTTGGGCTCGTAAAAACTTCCCGCTAGTAAGCTCATATCTCAAGCCTTGATGGTTCAGACAGAGTCTGTTACGAGTCTTCTCTCTTCTGTGTTTGGTGGACTCGCTATTCTATATGAAGTCGTACCTAAACTACAGGGCTTTTTCACAGGGGTTGGATGTTGAACAGAGCATCCCATAAATTATGCAGCACCTCTTTTTAGAAACTTGAAGAGGAGAGCTCTGTGAAACATTTATAAGGGAACATTGTATCATAGAAAACCTGCATTGTATGAGATTTCAGGCAACTCTGAGGTTTGTGAACATCTCTGAGAAGTTTGCACATCAGCATGCAAGGTTCAGGCAAACTTTCAGCGGTGTGTAAGAAGGTTCCCCATTGCCCAGCAAGTTTGTAGGAATCCTCAGTCCCCAGTGGACCTCTTTCAAGCAACATGCAAATAAGTTTCTCTCTACCTTTTGGCCATCCCTGGCGGAGAGGGTTTCAAAAACAGCGATCAAGCTGTTTTCTTGCAGAAGGGTAGAAATGGAAATCCTGAGGTGTGTCCATGCTGCCTAACTTTTGGCACCTGACAGCTGATGAAAGGAGACAATCTCTCTTCAGGGATGATCTGAAGCAGTAACCATTAACAACACAAACAGCTTAAGGAGACAAATCTGAGTAAGTATGTGGCTAAATTTGGATAGTGTTAATACCTCACACTACGTTTCAGACTTCCTTCCCCATGGAAATAGTGATAAATAAACTTCTGCCCCCTGTTCCTTGTGGAGGTGACATGAAATGTTAAAATACTAGGTGTGGGGGGGGAGTGGTGGCAGAGCATGGGAGAGAGCTGTGAGTTAATTAACTGGCATGTCTCTGAGAGCTGTGCCTGGAGGCCACTGCCAGGACTGGCAACAGAGCACTGTACAAACACATGGGGAGAAATAGCCGTCAGCCCAAAAAATCTGCCGTCCAAATAGACAAGAAAGATGAGAAGAACAGAGAAACATGGAAGGGTATGCTATTTCTGAGATTTGCTTCGGTCATCTAATGCCATACACAGTAAATCCCAAGGAAAAAACCCAAACAACACTTTCATTCAGCCAGAGCCTTCAGCAGATACCCTTCAGTGCAACCTTCCAAATTTTTTTCCAACAGCCGGCAGGCAGCAAGCTCTTTTAATGAGAGGATGTTGACTACCTCTTATATGTTTCTAAGTTCCCAGACTCTACAATTATCAGTTAGCCTGGCAGAAATTGTAATTCTGACATCAGTGCTACCACTGATTACCATTTCACAGGTAGCAAAGAAGCCTAAATTGCCAATAATAGTTGTGAAAGAGTTACTGAATGAAGAGTAGAAGGCAGGCAGAGAGATGCACTGAGGAATTATACAAACTATAAATTGCCTAAATTTATCATTTCACATATTCCTTTTCTGCTAAAAGTGGGATATTATACAAAACAGGCCAAAATGAGATATCCAAATTGACTTAATCCCTGGTAAAATAGTAGGTGCACAGGAATTAATAGTACAGTAATCAAAATAAAACATCTTAAAAGAAAAAATACGAATTATAAGGCTTTTAGCTTTTGAGAAAGGGAATCCCATTGTATAATTAGATCATGAACTAAGGCCTTTCACCGCTGCAAATTCATACTGTGCACTGTTTAAGTGCCACCTCTTGATTCTCCTACTGCAGTTTCTAATAGCAAACCCTGTTCTACTTTTCTTTGTGCAAACCCAATCACATCACATCAAATTATACAACTAATTAACACAAACTCCTTAAAAAATTGCATATTATTTTGGCAAGCCAAATTAACGTCAGTCCCCTGAAACCATGTTTAGTAATTCCCACTGACTGTAGTAACGCCTACTACTGAGAGAGGGGCTAATCAACTACAGGCTCTCCTGCTGATGAGCTGAACCAAGTAACCAGATGTTTCTGCCTTCTAGGCTAATGAAAATGTCATGCATGTTTTTCTCTCCACCTAGATGAAGAACTAATTCCACCATGGCCATGGTCTAGGTAGCTCTCGTTTGTCCGGTTCTGCATCCAACAGGTCCTGCTAGTTAATCCTAGGGAGGCAGATCCAGCTTTCCTAAAGGCACCCTGGTCTGAACCAGCTAACGCAGCCTGCGGAGGCAACCCGCTGCTGGGGCTTCCTCATGGAGGCTATGGAGAGCAAAGGGAAAGTCGATGAACATCACTGTGGAAAAAACAAAAAAAAGTAATTCCTCATATTGTATTATATACAAAAGCTGGGCAAAGTATGTTTTTTGTGTATTGGTAAGAAGTCCCATTGGCATTAAATTACTTAATGAGATGTCTATTGCAATTAAAAGAGGCATAACATTTATATTAACATTTTAAAGCTTGCTTATTTCAGGAGTGTCAGTTTACATGAGTCTAAATAGGCAATAATGAACATGATGAAGTATTCCATATTAAAACTGAGTACTGTGTAACTGTCTAGTAAAATCTTAATATTAAACTATACTGTATTACAGGGCAGTATAAAGGCTTCACATTTAGATTTATCCCATCTTCAGTCTCAAATAATGGTTTACGATTAAATATGAATACAAATGAAAAAAATGCATTTGCATCTAATCTTACAAAATACATTTACATGATACATTTGTTTAAAAAGCTTACAGTATTCTTTGATGGATGATCCAGTCATTTTCAGAAACAGTAAGCCATAATTTAAAGATACTGTGTAATTATTTAACAGCAATATTTTCTAAGTTCAGCTGACTTGTACCTCTCATGCTAGATGCTAGTGCTAGATTAAAAACCAGTGCATCATCAGTAGGCCCTACTATCCCAGATGCTTACCTGGTGCACCAAAAAGATAAGTGGTACATTTAAAATGCTACTTAAGGAGGAAGGGACTGAAATCTATTCAAACAGCTTCGGTTTGAGAAATGCAGTGAATGTGTTAATCTCAGACCCCACCCCCAGCAGCTAAGTATATTCTTTATTTTGTTTTTCAATAAATCTGCAGTAGTATATATAGACTGTAAGCAGAAGTTAGTCTTTTTATATTTTAAATTTCCTTAACATGCTCATTGCTGTATTAACATCTGTTCTGAAACTCCCACCACCGCAGCAAGGAGGCATCAATTAACATCAGTTTGGAAGTGACAGATATTCAGTCAAGGAGGAATAAAACTCTACAGCAATTTTTGCCAGCAAAATCTTATCATGTGTGCAAAGATGCAGTCTACTGGTAGCACCAGTTCGATATTTGAGGGGATGGTTCACTGAAAGAATGAGGTTTGCCTCTCATGAAAGGAGACATGCATGAGCCCTTCATTCTAAATTCAAAGATAAGGCCACTGAACTGAGAGTGACCTGGCTCTGGTCCCAGAAAGTTGTGTTTCACTGGATTTAGTTTCTACAGCAGGAAAATCTTACAGTATGAGAGGCAGTCTTTCAGACAACTAGACTCACTTGCCAGTGAAAGAAATACTGGAATATTGAAATTTACCCAGGACACTGTGGGTTGCTAGAGCAGACCACGGACTACCCGACACCCGGTCATCCTGCACCAACATGCAAGCCAGTAGTTACTAAAAGAGTGGAGGTTTCTGGCAGAATTTCAGCACTGGCTCCAAGAACAGTGGGGTTGAAAAATCCTGCTATTTGATCACGGAAAAGGTACAGTGTTGTGCAAAGATCCATGTCCAAGAAGTGAGAGAACAGCCTTGGGCCATCTTGGCATCTGTGCAGTTCTTCCAGCAGTTTCCTTTGCTTTTTCATGCTACGACTTTACAAACTAGAGTATCATTGAGAAATTAGTGGAAAATGAAGAGTGAAAAATAATGTATGCACTGTTAGTATATTGCCTTCTTGAAAACCAAGAAATAAATTCTTAAAAAGCACAGAGAGAGAGATGGAGGAGTAAAACTAAAAAAAAGTGGGGTTTTTGGAAGACAAATGAATATTTCAGTTGGAAACTAATTAGAGGTTTTAGGACTATTGAAATTTTCAGTGAAAATGTTTCCATTTCAAAAAGGAAACTGCTGGTCTTCTTTTGATGAGGAAAAGGTTAGTTTTAGAAAGTATTTTCTATTGATCTTATCAACATCTCTGTCATGGAATGACAAGAATTGAGCAAATGTTGCTGAACTGTGAAGAACTTTGGCTTAGATCCAATAATTTTGGGGCCAAGAGCAGCTGTCATGAAGAGTGAGGGACTTTTATAGGAGAGCCAATGGTTGCATGAAATACACTAATAATAGTTATTCCAGTAGTGAAGGTAATTTTTCAATATGAAGGAAAGAAAAAAACCCCATATATATATATATATATATATATATATATATATATATATACACAGACACAGATAGAGAGTGAGAAAGAGGAACAGTCTAATATTATGAGACAGTTTTGGAAACATGGGAAATTAAATATGTATTTGGAGAGGGTATAATTGAATATTCTTCATTGTCTAGTGGATTCCACAAAATGAAGGAGATTTTGTTTCCTTACAGAAGCATTTCCCTATACACTGGTTTGTGCCAAAAAGAAAGAGAGAAAAATCACTTGGAATGGTTCAAATTAAAAGCAATAATCCCGGACAAAAGACTGCCATGGAAATCACAGGATCACACCAGCATAACTTTGACCCATGCACTGTTTAGTCAGCAAAGCGTCACTGGAGCCTCAAGCATCCTGGTCTGCAGCTCTTGATTTTCAGTTTGTGTATAAGGTTGGAGAAGGAATAACAAAATTTGGTCCTGAACACATCCATGAGAACCAGGTTTATCCTGGTACAGCTGTGTTCTGAATAAAACCTTCAATTACTGCAGTATGTAACAGTCATGTGAACATGTTCCCATGGGGCTTTTCTGGAGAAAAACCACAGGGATGATCCATCCCGCTGCAGAACTGGGAATGAAATCACACTTCTAAGCTATAGGTGTTCGTTCAACTGTTGCTAGCTTCTCCCTGACCAAGTTTCTGTCATTCCTGTGTTCACCAGTTTCATAAACTTTTCTTTGAGGCTACTTGCCTGGGCAGTAAAAATAGATAAAGGCCTATTCACATCAAAAATTATAGAGAGGAAGGACAACAGCTGAGAAAAACAGTTCTTGGAGAAAGAGCAAAATGATCTAGGATATCTGTTACATCCTGAGAAGTCTCGCAAGTTTATCTATCATGCTGAATGTCTTCTAGCATGAAGGAATCCTGCGGCATTTGGGATCACAGGAATGTTAAGCTGTATCACACTGGAAGTCCGTTTGGTCCACTGTCCTGTGAACAGTGATCAAAGCCACACACTTCAAAGCAAGGTGCAATGAAGTATGAACAAGACACTTGTGGAAATACCCAGCTTTTGATTCTTCTTATTCCAGAAAACAAATGAATGGCTTATGCTTTGTAGCTAGAGAATTTCTGCCTCTTCTAGCTTTTAATTTTTTTTTTAGAATCATTATGTACTTCTTTTCATATACAAAATTATTTCCATTTCATTTCAATAAAATGAAATAAAGTGTAATCTTATTGCATGAATTTCTCCCCATTTTATCGATATGGTGTGTTTAACTTTCCATATTCATATTCACCTATCTTAGTGGATAAAATGCACTTTTTGGCAGTCTAGTAGCCTTTGAAAGACTTAAGTGAACAAGTTATAACAATCTGTTCAAAGAATTTCGTCCCCTTTGCTCTTTGCAATGCAAAAGCTTCAAAGGTCAGTTCAGATAGACTTGCACACTGCAGAGGTGTTCATTATTTAAACTCATGGATACACTTCTCATGCAGGAAAATTTTAGCATATGACCAACTTTTAAGATGTAGTTGCTGTGTATGTGTTTATTCCTTAATAATCAAGCACAATGATGAAGACTCTGCTGGAGAAGGTAGTTGCTAAGAAGGGGTCATCAGTACCCTGAGAAAGCCAGGAAGTATTTTGGCAGACTTGAAATGACACAGTAGAGTAATTCCTTCCTTTTCTACAGCTATTCCAAGGATAATAAGCTGTGTTGGATTTCTTCAAGAAGGAAGAAAAATCTTTCTGCTTTGGGCACACAAGCTCCACTAAACATGTTTCTTCCTTCTGTGCTTGCACTGCAGCTGAGGACAAACAAAGAAATAAAACTTCCCCGACAAAGCCTTCAGACTGTCTTTCTGGAGAATTCTTATTTAATTGCAAGAATACAAGAAACTCCAAGTATTAAATGCACCTGAATTTAAAAATAATTTTCAATTTCATTTGTCTGGATGGCATTGACAGACAGTGTTTTTCTTACAAGGGGCTAAGACTAAATAGTGTCCTGACTTGTGCACCATTGGAATGTTGAATTTCTTGAGCAGACTGGGGTAAGGTTTGCTAGAGGTTTGCAAATTTTTAAAAAGAAGAAATCTGTAATCAGACAGTGACTACTGATTTTTTTGTGACCTATGTTTGGAGCTTGAAAAAGAGCTATATTCACTCCTTTGAGTTTAGCAGATGTATCAAGTGTGAACAAGGGCACAAATCAAAAGCCATAGAAGAAGTCAGCTTTTGGACTGGGGAGTATACCATAAAATAGTAACAAAGGGAATTGAAAAGCCACTGAAATAAAAGACTGTGATCCAGTTTAGGTCCACACATGGTAATGCATTACTGAGCAGTTATTTCTCCCAGTTAATCATTAAATGCACTCCTACACTCTTAAAAACGAATGTGAGGAACACTTTTTGGACAGAGAAGAAAAGTACACACAATAGATATTTGAGTAAGAAGCATGCAAACCAACAAAATAACAGGTCTCTCTTCTGTATAGCTCTATATTCCTTTACAACTAGGTTGTTTCATTACTAATTCCAGAGCATTAGTATGTATTGTGTTATTCTGTACAGCTTGTTGTACAGAAACAATTCAATAAATGAAAAGTCTGAATTCTAAGTATTATTATTATTTTTGTTCAGATTTGCTTTGTGGTGCAAGATTCTTTTGATTGCTTCAGACCTACAACAATCCCCTGTTGTTTATCATAAATAACAAGTTGCTTTATTTCTCAGGGCTTGCAAGTTTCATTTTCTTGTTGCTATAATTTCTATTCATTTTTAACATGAACACATTTTCCTACAGAAGTGGTCTTATATCTAACTGTACCTTGTGATTTGTTGGCTGTGAAAAGCATTCTAGTTGATGAGAAAAGGGTGAAAATCATTCCACCCCCTCACCAGAATGAGCTGAACTTTCTAAGGATATATTTTTGTCCCTTTTTGAAAGGGGATAGGTAATGCCCTCATTTCTGACTGCCCACTTGCCAGACATCTTTCTATACTGAATTCGGAAACAAGTTAGTGGTGGTGCCATTAACTTTATTTCCAACAGAATTCTTACTGTATCAACTTGATTCAGCACTGCCACAAAGGAATATTGTCTTTTTACATAGAATGCTATTTGAAACAACATAGTTGGTGTTCATTTGCCCATGATCACCAGTTTTGCAAAATCTTTCAAAACTGTACAGTCTTTCTTCTGAACAGATCTTTTCTATTATTGGTGAGGAGAGGGAATTATGGCCTCCAGGATAATAAATTATCTCATATTTATAACTATCTTTCTTCCCTAGTGAAAGCTTTGCATATTTTCTATGCTGAAGGTTGAATAACAGGGCTGTCTGACACCAATACTGTAATTTTTAACTGTGGTCTTTTAGCCACCTTTTTCACAATCAGAGCCCTTTAGAGCCCATAGTCAGGGATTCACTGGTTTTATGAAAACAGACAGGCTGGATCATCTGCCACTCTGCACTAAAACAAGAGAGTACACATAATTTACTTCAATGAACTCCTACTCCCACAGTTTCCCAGTGTCCCCCCTGCAATCTTTAACAAAGATGTGATCAGTCATTTTGGTCTTCATTCAACTGGGAAAAATGTGCTAAGAGATACTATAAGATGACCAGAGCTTGTCTTGCTGTCTAACAAACTGATGAATCTGCATAACCAATTTATACAGTTTTTCTAACTGTACAGGAAAATGAGGTACAGCTAATAGCATGCCTCTGATAAGAGTCAATTGACATTTTAACTGCTGAAGACCCATTTTAAACCTGCAGAATATAAATCTGCTGGGGGCAGGGGAGCTGAAGTGCTACATCTGCCATTTCTTGTGGTTGGGAATCCCTTTTCCACAGCCGCAGGGGCAGCTGCATCCAACAGGAGAGGGGTGTGTCCATCAAATAACTGAGTGCTTCCTATTGAAGGCACATAGTTTCTTCAGGAGCTCAAAGGAAGCACTCAACATTTCACATGACATAGCAAACGAACACTCCCACCACATCTCCAGATCATCTTTGCCCAACTCATATTCTTGTATTTCTTTTATTTTTTGGAACGTCTGTACTCTTCTGGTTTTTTTCCTACAGGATGAATCTGTTTTAGTCTCTGCCACATTATGAACGTGCAAGCAAGCAAGGAAACACTACAGGTCTTCTTGCATACTCAGCAATGTCCATTTCCTTGACCATGTCCCTTTGAACCATGTATAATGGCTGTCTGGGATTCCTCTTCTTGTGAATATTTCTTCAGCACTTCCTGATCCATCAGTCTTCACTGGCATGCCTCTCAGCAAAACCTGTCAGCTGTCCTTCCTGCTTCCAGAGCAGAATTCAGTCATGTCTGACTTCACATGCCCCTTTTCTTCTATTTGGTTTTCTATGCTCTTTCTCCTTTGAGCTGTTTTAACACTCTAATATCTCTTCATTATATGCTCTCTTAGATTCCACAACAGTCCCTCCATCTTGTGAGTGAAGACCCCCTGACTCTTTTCCTGATTCCCTTCTCTCTTTTCCACGCTTTTTTTCTTACCCTTGGATAATTTTGTCTGCAAAGATAAATGTAGTTCTGTTTTGGGCCATATCAATATCTGTTTTTGCCAAATCCGCCTTCTGTCTGAGCGAACTCCTCACCTTTACTGGCTAACATATCCGTGTGGATGTCCAGCCATGAGCTCAAGTTCAGCAAAGCCAGAGCAGGACAGACAAATGTACCTTAACCTTTTCTCCTACCTGTTACCGCACATGTAGTGCTTATTGTCATGGGTGACTTACACCTATTCCTGATCTCTCACATCCAGGCCATATCTGAATTTTGCTGACTCTCTGCAATGCATGTCTAAGATTCATCCTTCTCTCTGTCCCCATCACTCACCTACAACTCGCCTTAACTTTTATCTGGAGAACTGCCTTTTTTGTCCTTTCAAACACTGACAGCTGCTGTTATTTCCTGCTTATGTCCATTGAAAAGACAACACCAATAACCATTTTCCAAGCTCATGGCATGATTGCCTCAAGTCCCTCTGCTGGGTTTCCTTTCCTCATCACACTGAACATAGTTTCTCATCTGCTTGACTTAGCTTATCAATACTTCATGGTGTTGCTCCTGCTGGAGTCTCCAGCAGACATCCACCGTCTACTGCTCAAAGTTCAGATGGGATGTCAGTGGTGTCCTTGTCCTTTGAGAGACCACCCTCACCAACAATTCTAAAAGCCATCTTTTCAAAGCCATCTTCTAAAAGCCATCTTCTTTCAAATCTTTAAATCTCTCCAACTCTCAGTAACTTAAGGACTTGGGACTTAAGGAGAGCTTTGCCCTACTTACATAGATGTCCTCATCTGAGCTAGTTTTCTGTTATCTTCAGTGGAAAATAATACACATTTTATGGTGTAACTTGTCTGACTTATTTCAGGTATCTACTGCAGGGTGAGATGAATCTCACTTTGCAAGTGATTATTCTTTCTTACTGACTGCCAGGGGAAGACAGAAAAAAACAGCTCAGATGCAGATGATTTTGCAGCTATTCCAACTCACCTACCTAGTTATGCAAGTCCTTCCCCAAGACTGTGGCATGTTTAGGTTCCAATAACTCTAACCATCTAGCTGATAGGTTGCTGGCCTATACTTTTTTTCATATTGCTGGCAAGTGAAGCTACCACTATTACCTCGGTTTACTGTAACATTGGATCAGCAGACACAGTTAATGGAACTGCCTCTAATAAATCATCAGTTATTTCTTTCATCCTGATGACTTGGGACTATTTGCAGTATAAAAATCTTAAATATACGAGCTTTAATGCATACAGAGTACTTTTACTGACTCACAAGGGCAAATGCGACACTGTTTGGGAACTCTGCAAACAAGGACTTGTCTTTCTGGGAGCAGCATCCCAGGCAGATGTTATCAACTTGAATTTGAAACTGAATTTTTCTGTAAGAAGGAAAAAATGGTCATTAAACTGAATGGTGCACCACTTTTCCCCCTGTGTGAAGTTAAAGAAACAAACTTTCCTCTAAGAAAAGCGTATTGAATCCTAATGCTAGTTAATCCAACTTCCCCTGTTGCACACAAAAAAAATGCTATTGCCACCCACGCTTCTGCAGAATATTTAAAAAAGGATCTCCTCTCTTAAAACAAGGGACATTTTTATCCTTTTTTTTCTTGATTCCCCTGCTTACATCTGGCATGAGCTCCCATAATTTCCAGGATGTAGATCTAGCTGTCTAATGACATAAAAAAAAAAGAACCATTTAGAGAGAAATACATTAAATCCAAGTATCTTTTCCTTTGGACAAACCGTATCTTTAAACCAACTTGTGAAGAAGTTACAACCTCTTTCCTGCATCATATGCAATAAGATCATAGCTTCATATTAAATTATTTTTTCCAGCAAGCAGGATACCCAGTCACGAGCTTGAAAACCGCAGTCCTTGAGTTACCTGTTCCTTTCCTAAACTTTTTCCCTTTCCCAGCTTCTTTAAGTAGGCCATTTTTTCCCCCCACTCCTGCTAGATTTCAGGGCTCACCACTGACGTTCTTTTGATGAAATTTTTTTTTTTATGGCTCTGGGCTTCTCTGCTTCAGCCTTTAGAGGAGGAGCTTTCAGCTCAGAAAACTCATTTTATTTAAAGCAGAAAGGTGCCACTTGACAGTGTAATCTCTGCATCTTCTTTCGTGATGGTGGGAAGGGGTTGGCTGTGGAGCAGGATGTACCTGTGTGCTCAGCACTCAGCCCCTGCTTTATCTGCACTAATACTGTTGTTCTGGAGAGGCAGAAGTAAGGAGTTCGAAAAGTTACCACAATACCTTTACAATGGGTCTACCCAAAAAATAGCATGTACACACCAGAGGATAGTAGGGATACCGTATGCTTTACTACAGCTGGTGAGACTTACCCTGCCTCTAAAAGTTTTGCTGGTTTTAGCAGCAGTCCAGGACCATATAATTCCTTAGAAATGTGAGGTTAAGAATAGACAAATAGAAAAATAGGATGGTGGGTTACAAATAGAGTATGTTTAGAGCTTGACCTTAGCTGACATTATACATCCTTGCCCTTTTATTACATATTGCTCACGAGGCCTGAATAATATCTCGGCTATATGTTGTAGATGTTGCACAAAACTTCTGTGGCATGGACACGTTCACAGCCCCTCCTCACTCCAACCCCATGCACACAGACGCACACAAAGGTGATACCACAGCTGTTCATATCTTACAACAAGCCATGCATGGAAGTCTGCATAGCAGAAAAATTCTGTGTCCATATTAGTGGATAGTTAAGACTAGCTTAACTTGGATATTTTTGATGTACGCTGAACTATGGGATATCAGACATGATCTGCTTTGTTTTCGGTCTGTGCTAGCGCCTATGAAAACAATGGCAAAATTCCTACTAAATTAGGTGCTGCATGTTCCTAGGAAGAGGAAGTTGTATAGGCATTTTGCAAAAACACACACATATATACATTTTACATTGTAAAATGTCACTTTTATATTCTCTACTCCATCACTTGAAGCAATTTTCTTCACAAATCTGGAGAAATTCCTCCTCATAAGTTAAAAATAAAACTGGTGTGAATTGTACTTTTCTAAAGACAAAAAAAGAAGTTAAAAAGCACCCCCTTACAAGGGTGTACTTGTGTGCCTGCATGTGCGTGTGCGCATGCGTGCGTGTGTTTGTTCATATTTTTAAAAGAACTTTATTTTTGTGCCTCTTTTATCTCAGCAGACTGTCCGGCGTGGGATGAAAACATTGTCATATGCACATAAGACATGGGGAAAATGCATCCAACTGGCCTGCGTTTTCTCATCTGTTACAGATTTAAGATCTTTAGCTCCACAACATTTTGAATTTCTCAAAACCTGAAAACCAGAGAGTGAGAACCGTGCACAGGAGAAAATCTCCTTTCATCACACTGGGATTATTTTTCTATCCCAGGTGCTCGAGCCTGGGCTTTCTCTTAGTCTAATTGATAACTGGCGGGCTCCTCCCCTTAACCCACTGACTTTTGTGCGTTCCCTTCCCGGGCGACTACTGTTTCACTGTTCTACCTCATTCACTTATGGTTGACCTGGAGCTCCTGGGTTAAGCTTCCCCACTGGTATTCAACCTTGGACCTTATTATTGTTCTACTCATCTGACCTCCGATACACTAAATTCTAACAAGGTGATCTGAAAAAAATCACTTATTTTTTCTGTGTGGTTTCATGGCTTGTCTTTTTACCGCTCTTGGCTGATGTTCTTTTCTCTACTTCAGACCACCAAGTGCTCTGCTTTAGTTTGTCAATTTATAGTGCTGTCATGGTTTCAAATGCTGTGACCATTGTGTAGAATATACTCTCCTGACCTCTGAAGCAACTTTCTGTATTTCAATTGTTAACTCATTAGGGTTTGGAAGAACAGCTGAAAAGGGAATGGCCTTTTTCCCACAATTGCTTCCAATGAGCTGCTTGAAGAGTCATCACAATCCAGGATTAAGAGAAATCAAGAGGATGCTGCTAAAAAATTAGCTCCAGTTATTTTGTGTTCTTGCCTAAAGGAAACAAACAAAACCCCTCAGTCCTAAACGATACTGATGCTCTTCATCAGTTCACCACTAAGATGCAAGAGAGTAGCATATTAATAAAGCAAGTACTGAAGTAATGAAAAGATAACCTTCTGATTTGGATAATTCAAGTTCTTTGCCAAAGTATGCCAAAATATAGACAAATTATGTTTTTAACATCATTTTTATATTTCACTACTTTACTGTCCACAGACAATACTTTGTTTGCACTGATCCTTTGCGTTTGGATCCTGAGCCTTCAACTGACTTCTCCCGTCAAGTTTCTCTAATAAATACTGTTTCAACTCTTCCCCTTTCAGAATGCTTTGGGAAGAGAGAGGGAGAGGAATAGAGAAGTGAATCGAACGTACCACCAGATTTTATCCTGAAGTCAGCTCCCTCTTGAGACAAGAGTGCAGCCATAACCATGTTTATTAAAAAAACCCACAAAACTACTCCTTGCCTTCCTTCTTTTCCATTTAAGTGGAGAAATCGTCTTGCTCACTGAGCAAATAGAGACGTGCTTCTGCCACTTAGGGGCAGATTTATAGCATTAGCAAAAAGTTCATAATTTTCATACTCTGAATTTTCATATTAATGCACAACATCTTATTTCTGAGGTTTCTCTCTGTAGCAAAGACTGAGCCACCAGTTTCTGAATGGTAAAAATAGCTTATGGTTTTGTCATTTTAAATAATTTAGTGTGGTTTAGGACTTAACAGTTCTAAATACATAACATCTAGTTACAGTTGCACAATTTTTTAAACACAAACTATTTTGAATGATTTTTCTATCTTTTCTCCAGCATCACAGGTGTTTAGCTCTACCACAGATTTTGATATCAATAGATAAATTTAACTTTTTGGACCTCATGGGAACTATGTTGAGCCTTTAACAAAATACTTCATTTTGAGAGACTACTTGGTACAGCGTTCTCCCAGGTAACACTAATCACAGCTGCACAGTTTTCTGATAACACAAAATACTCGAATGCATCCTTTGTTTTTCTGCCAGAGAACTGTAGTAACAACAGCTTGCATTCTTGTAGGTCTCATCATCAAGGGTTTCAGAGTACTGTGCAAACACTTATTTAAACTTCACAGTTTCCCAGAGGACAAGGCTAGCTTGGGTATATCTCTACTGATTTAAATTAGTGTGATATGGGAATGACCTTTTTCCTCTCGATGCTTTAATACCCTTTTTACAGATGGGTAAATTGAGGTATTGACTAGCATGTACTTTACTCAAAGCCACAGACTGAGTCAGTACAAGCAGTGCAATTGGTATCTGATATCTATTCTTCAGCCCTCTAAATCACTTGCTAATTCTTTCACCATGCTTGATGATTTAACATTTAAGTTTTGTTCAGTATACGTCCACTTGCTTCAAAAGACTCTTTTTTAAACTGTGTATACAAACAATATTAGCATAAGGTTTCAATAATTAAAAAAAACCAGAAATTAGAGACTATTTTAATAGAATTAAAATGATGGTATAAAGTGGAAGATGTACAATTATTGTGAAGTTGATACTGCCTAAAAACAATGGATGCATTTGATTGCCAATGTCAAACACCATTAGACTTTTTGCTTTAATAAAACAGTAAAGCTGATACTATATAGCAGCTTAAATCAATTTCCCTAGAATAATATTACAGCTGCCAGATCTTCCAAAGTTGTAGAATATTTCTTTTCTGAAGAGGTAAGGAGCTCTCAAATCTTATTGTTCCATTTAAAAAATATATATTTGCATGGATGATAAAATGATATCAGAAAGCAATTTGTGTTAGTGTTTGTACAAGCAATTGCAAAAAAAAAAAAAGCTGGCTGATTGTGTTGCTGTGCTTCTTCTGCATCATTGTTTTTAACAGATGGTTTGCTATTATGACTGCCTTTACTTCAACAAGACTTTATAACCTTGGAAGTTCTTTTGTTTGTTTGTTTGCTTTTTTGCTTGGAGTTGTAGTGCACCATTCTTTTTTTAAAAGTTTATGTGGGTTACTTTGTCAGTGCTTTGAATCTCAGTTAAATTCTGGTCTCTTATGGTGCTGGGATAGTAAATCTGTGCTTGATCTGGACCCAAACGTATTTTGATTGTAAATAGAAAGTCTTCTTTTATGAGGATGTTCACTTCACAGCTTGAGCAGTGTAATTTTTATACAGGTCTCAGCAATCAATAAAAAAGCCACAGGAGGAATGATTTATCTTGTTGGTTACAGAGACTGTCACCGAGAGAAATTGTAAAAGATCAATTTACACAACCTGGTGTGAGAACGTTATTGATATAACACGGCTGATCAGTTTCTGGTAGTCTATGGGCAGACGAGGAGGAGAGAGCCCAGCCCTCGGATAGGGCCACTCACCAAGATCTTAATAGACTCGCTGGTCCATAAAATGGACATGAAGCCAATGAAGGGCGAGATTCTGCGCACTCATGGTACACTGACTGGCCTGCAGGAAAATGGATTGGCTCAGCTCCGATTAGTTAGTTAGGCAGTGTCATGCATCCTCCTTTTTTGCTTTTTGTTGTCGCCCTTCCCCCCCCCCCCCCCCACTGTGAGAACTGTTCACTTGGAGGCTCACTGCCTTAATTACAAAGGGCCCTTTTAACTACAGGTCACAGGAGTTGGCTCACTTGACAGGAAATAAGGAAACAAGCTACCTTCCTGGAAAAAAAAAAAAAGAAAATCAAACTTCCACTCCTCAAATTAGTTAAATGACGCTTATCAGCACTTGTTAGTTGATCCTTTGACAGTCTGTTAATTGGAGCTGGTACATTAAGTTATGTTATAACCAGCAGGACATATGATTAAAGAATAAATAAATCTATGGATATGCCACATGGCATGTGTTGGGGGAGAAAACAAAGTAAGAACAATGTCGATCTTTGCTGTAAATATCACAGCACAAAAGACATTTATAGGATATTTTCTTTCTTATTCTGTAGAATTAAATTGTATTCTAACTGAAGGGGCGTCTTTGGATCAGAAAAGAGCTTCTCTATAGAATGAGATTAGAAAGGTTCTCACTGTGTCTTCTTAATAAAAACCAATGTTGGCTACTCTGTAAATGTAAGCAGTCTTGCTGATATGGATGTTATACATACAGCTTTTTACATACTTTTCCTGACATATACTCTCCATTATATTCTTCTATTTACAGACAATAATTTCTCACTGTTATTACTGGAGGGAAAGAAAAGAACATTAGCAGCATTAAGAAACCCTGCGGCAGTTGTTTCTCCTTTGTAGGAAGTGACTCTACTGTATAACTGCTAGCCAAATAAAGGATCCAAAGGCACATCAAGGGGAAAAAACTGTTTTCATGTGTTTAACCTGTTAATTATAGTAATCTACACTACACTGTAAGTATTGTAACCTGGAATGGGAAATGGGTATTTGAGAGAATGAGCTGACTAAGACAAAAATGATTAAATCCACACTTTGAATGGACGATTTTCATATGTAATTTGAGCTACACATTCTTAAGTTGTTTCATTTTCACATTGCCGTACTCATCGGCACGTATCAAAGTGAAAGACTAGCTGAAATGAACATTTTCTTACCTTCATCTGCCGTAGCATTTTAAATACTTCTCGAAGACTGAAAGACGTGTTCTTCTGGACCCATAATGTGTGTTTTAAGATGTGTTTTATGCTTAATAGGAAGTCAGATTTTGAAATCCTAGGCATCCCAAAAATATTGCTTCTTTTTTATCTACAGAAGAACACATACAAATGCAATGTTACTTTCATACTCCTGAATATTCAAAGTCCCTATTAATTATCATTGTCTTTCCACATGATAGAACTACCCAAAAGGCCTCTCACTGTGTTTATGATACATGTCCTGAGCACAGACAACTGTCACGCCACCCCCGCCCCCCCTTCCTTCAGGTCTGAAAGTCAAATTCTTTGTTCTGACAATGGATGGGGTGCAGGTGCTGTCCCTCTTCCTATGCCTTCCTGTGCTCAGAACAGAAAAGAAATAAAGGACATATGACGAGAGTGAAGGAATGGAGCTTGAGTCCTGGGGAAAGGGGTGGGTGGGTGGGAGAAGAGGACGGAGATGGCCAGATGGGGATGATGAAGGCTAGAAGGAGCCGGGGCTATAGGAGAAAGAAAGGCTGGAAGGAACTTGCTCTTAGTACATTCTCCAGATTCTGAAATGACTTGATATTACTCTGCATCCACGTGTGCTAGTAACCCCTCAAGCACACAAACTTCTGGAGTGAGACTAATAGCCCAGTCGAGCTGTGGGACTTGCTCCTTTTCACCCCTGGAAAGGAGAAGCTCCCACATCTGGGCATAGATACATAATGAGGTGCAAGGATGGCCACAGTGCCCGTTGCTCTTTTCCAGACCTCCTGCCTTACTCATCCTTGATCAGGTTCCAAGCCAAATTTGGTCACGAATAGACGTTTATGCCATGTTTTCAAATGGGGGGTGGGCAGAGGAAGAGTCGCTTTCTCTCAGCAGCTGCCAGGCCGTTCACTGCCTCAGGCAGTCAGCGATCATTAGCCAGCTATGTTCTTCCCCTGACCTTCTCATAACCAATTTGGGCTCTTCCCAGCACTCAGATGCCGTTCCCTGTGTCTGATGCACTGATGCTACCTGAGCAGAGCAAGCCTGGGCATGCCGCCACCGAGCCGTCTCAAGTACGATGGTCATCTCCCGTTCTGATTTGATTCCTTTCTTATTTCCCTTCTCTGCTTGTGGGGCTGCTCCTAACTGTACACGACGCTCCCTGACTCGCAGGTGGACAGTTCCAGTGACTATCCCTCAAATTAGTGGCTACTCAGAATTGCAGAAAAACATGTTAAGGAAGCTCCTCACCAAGATACTCCCTGATTCACTGTAGGGGCAGCTGGTGACAACACCTTGTACTCAGGTCATTAAAGCCTTTCTATTATAGAAAATCCCTGTGACCTTTTATTTTGAGAATCTCTCACATTTCTGCTGTTTGTAGAAAGTGTTTGATATTCAGCAGAGGAAATCCCCTCGGGCCACAGAAGTGTCTTCTCTTTGTCCCATGAAATTTCATCTAGGATGCAAAGTGACAAAAAATTGCCATTGCCCTTCTTTTATTTTTATCTCCTGGGAAAACACTGGTAGGCTCCAGGCTGCAGGCCAGGCTCACACTGGCACTGCCAGCACCAGGAGACACACCGGACCAGCTGAAGCCAAGAAGATGGAAAGGCAGGTGAAGAAGAGAACAAATCTGTTGTCCTACATTATAAAAAATTCCCAAGTGAGCGGCTTCCATCCCAAACCACCCCCCTAAAATCCTTAGCTCAGGGAGTAGGAGTAAGATAAGCCAGACCGTGCTGCTTCTTGATGCCTTGTAGACTCAGGAAGTTTTCCTTGTTCACACACACACACAAAAGCACCTTTCTTCAGCTAATGTGCATCAGTGCAGTTCAAGTTTTTGATAACTCTAGCAATAGCATCCAGTACTGCAACGATGAAAGTTCAAGATTCACATGTAACTTACAGAAATAGGAAAAGGAGTGTTAAAATAATTTACAGCAGAGTTAACTTTAAATTAACTTTCCTAAGGCTGCAATTTCTAGTACTTGAGAGTTAAGAAATCCCTCTGAACCCCAATTTCTCCCCTTTTACATGAATGCACTCTGGTGCAAATGTGCATTACATATGATCATACTGTGTTTTCCAACCGACCCTATCTAAATCAGTATTCAGGGTGGAGGTATTCAGGGTGTAAGAGGAAGTTAGCACATACAACTAAAGTGCTGGTATTCTAGTCTTAAATGCTTGATTTTACAGTTCAAATAATTATTTTTACCTAGCAGTTTATGAGCCTGGAGTATCCTAAGTTCTTATATTCAGAAATAACACGTGTTATCCACTAAAGTCAATATTAGTTCATCTATGTCATTCTTTTGTTAAAAAAATTACAGGATTTAAGAATTTCAAAGAACTATCTAGAACCCATGATAGCTGCACAATCCATATAATTAGTGTGGTTTGTGTGTTCAGTCACTGAAGGTGTTGCACACTCCTAATATTTTAGTTCTTATGCAGTGAAATCCTGCTCAGGACTTTACAGAAGAATGTTTTTTGCCCTGGAACAAAAGGCTAGAACTTGCTTCTTCACCATTTTTGCATAGACCTATGCTGCTCACTGTGCTCAGGTATCAATTTTACCCAGGACTCAAAACCATCAGATTCTGGAGACGACCACAAATACGTATCAAGAGGACCATATTCAGCTTCTACTGAAGCTTTTCATAACCAGAGTTGGGTGAAAAATAAATTTCTACTTTAGAGGCATTTCAGGCATTAGTTTTATATCAATTCATAGATAAATTATATTTTGCTTTCAGAATTTCTCAAGATGTAGGAATTCTGGGTTTTTTTGAACCCTCACAGGTGCTTCTGAAATGAAATATGCTCTCAGGAACTTGGCAGCTGATGAGTAAAGTTGACGTGATTCTCACTTGCTTTACTTCAGCTCACTTCAGAATAGCAGCAGTTCAAATACTCGTACACATGCCTTAGACTGTTTTTAACCTAATGTAGAAATCCTTACCTGTGCAGTATAAAGGTCCTTAGATCTATATTTGAACAAATAGACTAGCTTCTTCAGTCCTTTATTACGGTAGCTTTCTAGGGATATCACTGGTAGTGCAAAAAGTGCGAACTGAGTTTCTAATGACTGAATGCATTTGTAAAAGATTTCCAGCTAAGATGGTCTTCTGCAGCATGGGGAGGCACTGAGCACTGCGCCAAGCCTTATAGGAACATGCCTCCTCCTACTTGCTATTTGCTTCCAGCAGGGAAAGGGCTAAGAATGTGCTGCAAACCTCCAGCCATGCTGACGCTCGGCAGCACGTGTCAGCGCCGCGTTAAATGGATAAACTGAGGCTCTGATGATTACCCCACCTCTTACTGCCAATTAAAAAGACATAAAGCTGGAGACACTGGCGCCAAGGCAGAGGCTGGGAAGCCACGCTGCTCAGAGGATAGCTCAGCCTCTCTGCAGATATAAACAGGGCAGAAATCAATTTTACTAATTGCAGTGGATACCATGAGATCTGTATCACTGCTCTTTTGGAAATGAGATGCAGGTAGTGAAACCAGCTGAAATGAAGACATTACCAACTTGTGACACTTATTCATAACATACACTTGAATAGAAATGTCTCAGGTGGAATTTAGGATGACCATCAGTGACTATCATTCAAAATATCTGGTCTCTTTTGTTCCCCAAGCAATTCCTTTTCCTGGCAAATGCAGTTGCCAAAGTGAATTCACATTCTGGTGCAACGTGTGCACCCGTGTTTGTGTGCTTCTTCTGTTGCACGGTATTGCTGGTGAGTCTGGGTGAGATTTACATGACTGAAGGTAAACTTGGTTTAGGTGTTTCCATTAGGACAAAATGCATTACATGCCAGAATTGTCTTCTTCCTTCCAGCCAGGAGCCAAAGTTAATGAAGTGTAGAAGGCTGCATCTGTCTTACTTCAAAACCAGAGTAGTAGTGTCCTCCACCTGGGTGCTCTTTAAGGGCTTGTGTTTCACCAGTAATACAAACAGTGAGGATGGTGATGGTATATGGTGCTGGTGCTGTAACTCCTGGAAGTAATGTTCTGCTGCTAACGCAGATAAGTTATGGCAGTTTTGTCCCCATGTTTCCTCGTTTCCATTCTACATGTATTTGTTGAAGCTCACTTAGGTTTAAATATCTTTTCTTTAGAGAGCTTGTTAGATTTTGACACTAACATTTATGCCTTTCTGATCAAAATATTCTAACCTAGAAAATGTAGGCTTTTTGGTTGGACTGTTGGGTTTTGGGTTGTTTTTAATCTTGTTGTTTTAAGTTCATTTCTCTTTGGAAAGAGTCTTTTCCCAACACACTTGGCTGTACATAGCCAGAGTTTACAAGGTGCACTAAAATTGAAATATCGAAGAGAACTGTTGAAATGACATGCTTGTGAAATGTGTGCAATTATCTGCTATTAACTCATCTGGAATCCTGTGATGAGCAAACTGTGATTTTCAGTGTGTCATTACATTGTTGCATCAATGGGTTGTTCAACAGCTCAATTTAAAAAATACTCAAGAAATAATCATTACAAGAGGTAATCCTTCCCATTTGATTCACATAAATCTGTTCCAACCTTAGTCTGACATGATCATGGATCTCATGAGGTTTCAGTGCTTTGTTTGCAATTGCTTTACAGTATTTACTGCTGATTTTGTTGTTGGGTGTTTTATTTTTGATAAGACATCTCGGATTCTGTTTTCTAATTATGTAGAGAAGCATGAGTGATAACGTTACCTTTTCTGATTTCTTGCTTCACACAGTGTCAAAGTACAGTGGTTATTTTGTTATTATGGTGCTACAACATTTTTATCCTCCGGATAATTTTGCCTTTTCTGGTGGCTATTCAGCTGGAGTTACCCCATTTTAGCATTGAAAAGGTAGATCTGTTTTGTGTTTTTCATTTGCAATTAATAAAATGTGTGTGGAGAACAGTCAGCAGTATTCTGGCATCGATCATTTTACTGTGGCTTTCTTGTTTTGTTACTTAATAGACAGGTGCTCTGGAAAACCTGTCCAGCAGAAGAAACTCAAGCATGTTAAATATGCAAATATACTCAACAATTTCTCTTCTTAACAATATCACTTTCTTTCCACTGTTCTTCACAGTTTTAAAAACAATTCTGTAAAATGGTTTCCAAATTTCACCAAGGTCAGACACTACTTCTTTGAACTTGATTGGCTTTTGTCCCATATGTATTCAGCAAGATCTGCTTATTGACAAAAATAATTGCAAGATTCCATTTTTTTCCAATAGAGTGTATTTCCACTGCCTTGTGACTTAGGAGCTTTTGCTGTTGTGCAATCAGTCTGCAGAAGTTTGTACTCATGTTTTAGGTTATAGATAAACTTATTTCAGTGTTCTTGCTTACATGGTGATTTTTCTTCTAGCTAATCACTTGGGGTAACTGTAATGATTGTGTTTTGCATATGTTGGTTCCTTCCTCTAACCAGTGTAAGCATCCGATTGTTTTGGCCAGAAACAGACTATATTTCAGTGTGTCAGATTACAAAAAGCATGAAAAGGCTTCTAGCAGGTGAATAAGTGCTGGTGCATATGCGTGGGAAGATACTGCTAGCAATCGTTAGGGATGAGGAATTAGCCAGCAGTAGTTTGTGTGATGCAGTAGGTGGGAAGAATCAGCCTACTGAAGTATGAGAAAGGCAGTGGAAGGGGATCAGCCAGCAGTTGTCTATGTGCTGGAGGTTATGATAAGGTGGGTGGAAGAGAGAAGAATAAGAATGGGGGAAGAACTAAAAAAAAAAAATAAAAAAAAATATATATATATAGTGGGGTTGAAGAAAAGGAAAAACCCCAAGGAATGAAAAAAGAGCAGAAGTAGAGATGCTACACGAACTGCCTGTAGCATCACGCCATAGTCAAAGAAAAGACAGAATAAGGTGGTCACCTACATTTCTAGGAGACTGAGTGCAACTGGATGAAAACTGCAGGACAAAGTGTGCTAGTAGGTGACATTGAATAGTACGCTTCAATAATGAAAGCATGCTTTTGTGTCAGAGCATGTGTTGAGTTGTGAGACGGTGTCTGAGATAAATGAACAGCCTACGTTGATTTGGTGCAAACAGAACATCAGGCATGAGGTAAAGGGTACCAACAGGATTAAATGACAAAATAAAAACTGAAAAAAAAAAAAAAGAAGAAATTTTCCAAAGCGAAATGTCACATCCTTCCAAGACATTCCTGCACAAGGTAAACACTGTGAAATACTCCAGGCTGTCACCATTTTGAACATGGGCGGCTCCTCACTCATTTCCAGTGGGAACCCTGAGCGCACAGTAAATACCAAGAGGCCCAGTTCACTCACCCAAGTGGACCAAGTGACCATGAAGATGTGTGCTAAGTGAGTTTATTTGGGAAGCTGGAACAGAGTGGCTGTAAAATCACAGCCTAGCTTCTTGCGTGTCATCTTTCTTGTCCAAGAAGGCAATCCCTTCACAACGTAAATTACCAAGGGTTGGCCTCCCCCTGTGCGTGCTAATGGGGTGTAGGTGCAACTGTTTGAAGAACAGCTCTAACATAATGAAATAATGCAGGTGTTTGAATTGCTAAAGTACTCACAGAGGAGCTGCACCTGCTGAGAATAGGCAGAGGTACATGCACACATTATTTGTGGCTGCATGAATGGATACCCGGTAGAGACCTTTTTAATAATTTACCAGTGAGTCTGTGCAACAAAGTGTCTTACACTGGGAATAGCAACCAAGCATGAAATGGCAAAAAGAAATAACTGGCTGCTCAATAAAGGCTACTTGGCTAGGGAGGAACCTTTGCTTCTACCAGTTTGTTGCTGTGCACTCTTCACAGGTTGTGTAAAAGGGAGTTTGCTGGGGAGTTGTCCAGTTTTCAAAAAATTCAACTAATCTGTAATTTCAAAAGTCCCGATGTAACATTCACCATGAAATTCAGGAGCGAGAATGCAGCTTGCCAGACCCATCTACCGCCCCAGTGTCTCTCCGTGCTCACCAGTATATCCCAGGGAATCATACTTTGGTCTTACTGACAATGGGGGAGAGAGGCTGAATTGTTGTAGAGACTGAGAAAATACAGAGATTTTATTCTCTAGGGTGTTTGTTCTCATGCAGCCCAGGCTACCAGTGAAGGAAGGTTGTTTTTGTTGAATGATGGCCATTCAGTAGTTCATAGGAAGAGAATCTGGTAGTCTCAGATGAATGTGTGGAAATGGATGTGCACCACAAAGACTGCGGGTGTTACTTCTCGGAGGTCACTCCTGAAGGGATGTGGGACAGCAGGAACCTCTTCAAATATGAGCAGGGACGCCTGCAGGTCCGAGGTTCAGGGGGCAGCACGATCTGCCTTGTTGCCTGCAAGTATTTGCTTCATGCACAAATGCTACTTAAATATTCGAGTATGGGATGTTATTCTGTCTTCTTGTTTTCATGAGCATTAAATACATTTCCTTTCCCTTGCCCCCGTTCATTTTCCTCTTGTGAAACAGCAGCATGGTGAGGTTAGGTAGGTTTTGGCAGTCCCAGTAGAATCAGTGCCCTCATTCATAAGCTGTGATTGCCGTCCTGGGGAAATGAGACCAACTTACATTTGTGGACATAAAGATCTGGTAACAGCAACTGAAGCAAAGCTTAAGAAAAAAAAAAGTGATAGAGAGTTTTTTATTTTGCTCTTGGCTTTGAAAGCAGTAGAATGAAATGGCTCCATTTGAAAACAAAAACTGCATAATTATGTTTCTATCTCAAAATAAATCTTACGTTAATAAGGACCACTAGTAGTGTAGTTAGAGAGGCCAAAACATTCTAACCTCTGTGGTTAAAAAAAAATAAATTAAAACAACAAGAGAATTTAAAGTTCTTTTTGGAAAGAAAAGAGAAGAAGGAGCAGGAGGAGGAGGGGGAGAAACAAAAGAGAAACTCTGTCTTTCAGTTCCAATAGTTCTTGATGTTTAAAATCTCTGAAGTTTTCTTATGTGTTATGAAAAGCTACAAATTTATCTTTTGCCATTTTCCCAAGGGAAGCTGACCCAAATCCACCAGCAGCAGTTGAAAAGGTTTTTCCAAGCTTTATCAAATGGCCCCAACAGAGACCAGCTTAAAATTAAAAGCTTCCCCTACCAGAGGGAATATATGTGACTTTAATAACTGAAATGTGTTTTTACTTTCTATTACAGGGGTCAAAAGGTTTCTAAACAAACCAAATTTATCAATTATTTAGAGCTGATTTCTTCTGAAGTGGTATTTCTAAGATATTATTTGGTGGATAAATTCAATGTTCTAAGGCCAGCAGCAGCATTTTATTCATAACAAATTTCTCCTAAACCGAATTTGCTGGGGCAACTTAATTTCCACTATCGTGTTTGCACTGTAGAAATATCAACTGAAGTGTTATAGGGCCTAACTAGTAGGCTTTTCAAAGAGAAATTCCATATAAGCATGCTTATTCAGCACCACCCTGCTTGCCATTTATTGCTTAAGAAATGAACTGGTACATTGTGTCTGCAGTAGAATTTCTTTAGCTGCTGAAATATCCTTAAAAACCACAAGGCACCTTTAAAGTCAGGAAACAATATCTTAAACTACATTGTCACCCTTACAGCAAAAGAAAATAAGATAACTGTCAGAAGTTTTGTTAAAGACGTTTTAAAATGCAAGACCCATACATGCGCGCACATAGATGCACATATTTTCTTAGCTTTCTCTGAGAAGCGAACACTTTATTTAGGTTGTTGTGGAAGGGAATTAACAGTAAATTTAGAAAGAGACCATTCTTAATACCTAATAGGGTCCACTGACCATGTAAATACTCTGTTTGTTATACATTAGCTAAACATACATTGGGTTTCTGCCTAAAGTCTGCCATTTGGTGCAGGCAGAAGACGTTATGGAACAGTTCATAAATTCATGTGGAGCCCTGTTAAATGAAACCAACCATCCAAGAGCTGACATTTTGCCATCTTTAAAATAGCTGCCTCTCTTGCAGTAAAACTTCAGGTTTATTTATGCAAGCAAATATGAAGTAGTAATGCAATCAAGGTGTTATGGAGGCTTTTTTTTTAGAGAAAGAATCTGACTATTAATAAACAAAAATGCCTCGAATAGGTTCTCCTTATTTATACTTGAAAAAAAAATTCTTCCTGAAAAATCACATTAAGGAAGAGTGAAAGCATCATTTTGTGACCACTGAAAATGGTCCCTTTTTCTTAGCAATACATGCTTTCAGAAATATGGATTATTACTACAAATGAAGAACAGGTAAAAGCTCTTCCTCTCTCTTCTGCCTCCCTTTGCTGTTGGGGCAAAAGAATTCTGCTCAAGCATGAGAGATTGGCAAAAAAGGATCAAAGTAAACCAAATTTGATCGAGGCCTGGCTAATAAGGTGATGAGGAGCTTTTTACCTCCAGGGGACTGACTCTGCTTCTGTTTCGTCTCTGGCTCAGATTATTACTGAAGTTTTGAGGTGGTTTGAGGAGGTTGTCAGATGAGGGCTTGAGGCTTGGTCTGGGGACTCTAAGCTCTGAAAAGGCCAGATTTCAATTTGAATTGACTGATACACTGAGATTGAGCATGCTCCTGAGTACAAGGTGATAGTAAGCTGATGAAATGGGTAACACGAGCTGTGGGCCATGGTCGGGCAGGAACTGGAAGGATATAATTCTGCCCCCAAAGTAGCCACCTCTGCGTGACCTGGCCAAGGTTAGAAGGGAGTTGAATTAGCGGTTCATTCTTGGCCCATTGCTGACAGTGATTGCAGGCTGCGCTACAGGGGTTATTCAGTGGCTTGCGTGAAATGAGCTGACGGGCACCAAAATCACCATGCTGCTGTCTTTCATGGCTGCCAGATTTGTTTTCAAGCCTTCTTCTGCACTGGCTTAGCTTTGCTGCGGTCCGTGTCACCAGAGAAACAAAGGAAGAAAACAGCAGGTATGGCTATGAAAATACAACTGCAATAATGAGGGAAGCCTGGCAGATTAGCATAAAGCCTAAGGTTGCTGAAAGGAGTGTCCAAGGCTCTGGATGATGGTACAGCTTCGGATCACTCCCTGGCTGTTTCAGATTCCCTTCTGGAGTGTGGGGCCAGAGGAGTCATTTGCATTTGTTCCTTCAGGGCTATGAGTGCCTTAGGCAACCTTGATGTCAGGATTAAAAAAACATTAAGCTCTGTGCTGGGAGGGGCTCTAGGAAGTATTTGGAGGCTTTTTGAGAGGGGAAGATTTGTAGTCGTTTCCTTACATTGCTTCTAATGTCCTAGAAGCTACCTTAGTCTTGCAACCTGCGGTAAGGCCATGCGAGATGTGAAAAGCCCGAGTGATAGCGTTGGCTCAGGAACGATTTGCAACGCAGAAATGGGGAAATGAACTTGCTCAGCGTTTTCCTGCTCTGCTCCCACCCTGCACAGCCAACAAACGGAGTTCTGCTCAGCACGTGGAGCTGCTTTACATGTGTGCGGGGGACATCGACTCA
>JANZLQ010000060.1:5293234-5295385 GCA_026212715.1 Elanus axillaris
AACGCAGGAACCATCAGGCCCCATTAAGAAGCACCTGTTCCAGTTTTCATAGTGCCTCCTGAGCTGTGCCTCAGCCATCTCAGGGAGGACTTCTCTTTCACACGTAGAGCCAAGAAATTCTCAGGAAAAGTGAGATTTAGAAGATCAGGAGATGGAGCCTTAACTGGACAGCTAGGTCACTGAACATGTCTTTGTCCTTTAGCTGGATTAATGTAAGCCCTGAAACCTTAGAAACAGATCTCTAGAGCTGACTCAATAGGGCATACATTTTTCCTAAACCCAAAATTGCTTAAACCAAACTTTTGCCCAATAAACTCGACAGTCACTTTTTCTTTCCTAAAAAAAAAAATAAAAAATAAAAAAGAAAATATAGTGGATTTAGAACACCTTGAAAAAGCAGATTCCCTAGAAGAAGTATTGAAACAACTATTCATAATTAATTATGGTGTTCACCTAGATGCTGACAGGACGCAAAACAAATGAAGCGGAAAAGCTGCTTCTCCTAGAACTAAGGTACAATATATCTTAATATTTAGGAAAGAGAAATCAGAAAATGGAAGGACTGCAATGGAGTGAAGAGCTGACAAACCACCATGAATGAGCAAGGCTGTACGGGCTACGATGAGACAAGTGAGAAAACTGGCTGTGGGGTGGGGAACTATGAGGCTTTTGGTAAGGTGAGCTACTTGGTCAGGACTGGTATGAGACCCTTGGCATTCAGAGGAAAATCCAGAGTAAACCTTCCCCATCTATCACATGCCCTCACAAGCACTGGTGATAGAAGAGCTGGTATCACAGACAAATTTTCAAAAATGTAAATACAGGCATATAAATAAAGGAAAAGCTGATTACAGAAAGATACCTGATAGCTTTTGTCTGAGACTCAAGTTAAAGGGTATAAATAATTCCCATAGCATGATTGCACAATAAAGTAAAAAAACTCCTCAAGGAGAATGTTATATATTTCATTTATTATACATCACTCTTATGTTTACAACTGAAATACATCTTTCCTTGGGGACTGTACCATCATTTATTTTAAATCAATGTTTAAAATTAAATGGTAATCCTCAAGAGAGTGGAGACTCTTCAGTTACCAGCCCTTCCAATTGGAAATCTTTCTTTCATGTTTCTATTTAATACTCAATCCAGGGTTTGAAATTAATTAAAAGATATCCTTTCTCTAATCTTTTGATTATTAGCTTCAAAGTTTTTTTTTTTTAAATACACAGTGTTATAATAACTTCAACTTTTAGCAGTATATCCAAACTGTTATTAAATGTACCACCTGCACTATCTTCTGACCAATTATCAAAAGTAAAGGGGTTATTGGGGGAAAATTATAGATTCTTACTTGGGAAAAGTTGCCTGCTGCATAACTAGTGCATTTATAGTGTTTAGTTGCAGTTTCCCACTATGAAAATCAAATATAAGGGGAAACTCTTAATAGGATGCAAAGTTTAATGTCACTCAGTGATCTGTTTTGATGCATCCTGGGACAGGGCTTTACCACATGATGTTCAACGGCCATTTCACTTGTGGAAGGTCCCTTTTTTTTCCAAGCTCAGCATACAGACTGAGTACTGCACTGCGGGGGAATACAGCCACCCCCCCCCAGTCTGCAGAGGTCAGGTCTGGCCTACATATGGAGCCAGGAAATCTGCACTACAAATGTTTGTCATCTCTTCATGTTTTCATCTGCTGTTACCATCCTGACCCTCTCCTATCGTGCTTGACCTGGTGTTTTGCTTGCATGAGTTACATGGGAGACACACAGGACTTCAGCAGCTAGAACTAGCAATGCAATGTATTTCATCGCCTTCACAGCAGATTTCAAAAAGAAAAGAAGAAATAAGACTCTTGGCTGATAAAAAGATATTCTAAATCAGTGGACCCATAAAGCCCAAAGTCTATTATGTCCATGTTCTAGATCATTTCAGCTTTGACACTTCCATGGGCACTGGTCTGTAGAGAAATGGCTCTGAAGTACTAATAACCCTGAACTCAGCTTCGTGCTGCCCTGCTTTTATGCATTCATGAGGTCTCACTGTCATTCAAGGGGTCCACAAGGACACTCATCTCTGATTGCAGAAGTAGGGATTTACTGAATACTGTCTGTACAGGATTAGTAAAAATGCACCCTTGGGGGGG
>JANZLQ010000060.1:5295485-5357236 GCA_026212715.1 Elanus axillaris
AATATGGATTTAAAGCTGGCACCAGAGCTCTCCACTGAAAAGGAGAACTCAGACATGTGTGGCATCTCACTGTGGGCTCAGGCCCTCCTTTGGGTAGGGTTGCCTAAAGACCACGGCTCTTCCTAAACATGGTATTGATGTTTTTAAAGAGCTCTGTAGCTAGCAATGCGGACTGAGAGTGTACAGGTAATCTCCATTCCAAAAACCTGATTTGAGTCTGCTCTTAACCTTTCGTGGGAAGCATAGTCAGTGTGTGCCTTTGTCAAGACAAAGCGAGCAGAGACTGTGGCTGCAGCAATGCGTGTATTTTCTGAAGGAAAGGGAGTAAAAAAACCAAGCACTGATACAAAAGTCTGCTAATGAGGTCACACTTCACTCAGTGCAACTGGAAATACAATTTTCTGATACTTAAGGAAAACTGTTAATATAATAAGACTTTTATCAAAGATTAGTTTGAAATGGAAGTTGCTAATAAGATAGGATAGAAAGTAACTAGAACAGTAAGGGTAACATATCGGAACAGCAACTTTCACATAATTTGAAGACTTTTGTTCTTTCATGTCACATTAGTGACTTTCATATACCTTTTTGCAATTTTCATATGGTATTAGTGACATTTGCGTCTTAGGAGCAACTTTTCATATATGCTCTCCGAGAGACTTTTGGCATGTGCTGGCAGCTTTCATATTTTATTTAGGATTTTAACTTACCGTCAAATGTTCCATTCCAGAAAGATGAAAAGGAAGTCATTGATGCTGCACTTCTTAAACTTCTTAATAAAAAGGTGGATAACAATAGCTGTAGTTCGAAGAAAAAGAAAATCCTGCAACTTTGCTGCATTTTGGGGAGCAACCCGTGTGCTCCCTGAAACCTGCAGCTATGCAAATGGAAAATTATGTTTTACGGTTAATTAAAACTTCCCATAGGGAAGTGGCCCCTGAAGCTCTCTCAGAAAGTAAATAGAAAAGGAATCAGAAAGTTGGTGGTTGTTTTTCTCCCTTGAGCAGACTATTCATCCCACTGTAAGACCGCAGAGTGAATGAATGATGGAATATTTGACTGATGTAATTTATGGTGCTCCATATGACAGCCTATTTCAGAGTGCTTGAGGTTTTTACAGTCTTTGGTAGTAGTACCTGCTGCTGAAACAAGAGATTACTCTCCTTGGACAGACAGTAATTTAATAGTACAACTGTGTAGCTAGCCACCTCCTACTGTATTTCACCACCCACTCCAGTCAGCTTTTGATAGATAGGCCTCAGCACTTGGAATATGAAGCACTATGTATCCTGCTCACAGTCTTAGGAGATACATCAAGGGTGAAAAACTGGAAAGAAAATAAATAAATAAACGTACTAACAAAGTCAAGTAAGCACCGGTTCTCAGTTTGGTTGTTTTTACTGAAAATATGTTAACAAAAGAACAAAATGCCACACCGTATATTGGGTGCCGTTACCTTTTCAGACATATGGTCAACACTGGTAAGGTTTCTGGTCTTGGTTGTTCTGATTTTTTATTTTTTAATATTTGACCACAAAACTCTCTCAATTCTCTATAAAGTTACACTTTAAGAATCAACCTAAAAAAATAATCGGGCCTTTTCACTAATATAAAAAATGCTACTAACTCTATGCATAAGACCAAGGTGGGTGTGAATCTGTCAGGGTGAAAGAGGAGGTTTTTTTTTTTTTTCTTCCCGGAGCCCCAGTCCCAAATTTTAACTGCCCGACCTGGGCGCGTGCGCAGGCATTCAGCGGGTCTCCTCTTGTCCAGGTGACAAGGGGGTCGAGCTCCTCCTCGATGACTGCAGAAAGCTTTAGCTCCCAGGGCTGAAGGTGCCAGCAGCACATTGGCATTTCCCTGCCAGTACTTGGGGTGGCTGAGGGGGACTTGCATCGTCTTTTCAGCCACTGCAGTTTCCATCAGAGGGTGAAACCAGCAGTGGGTGGTAGTCAGGGTGCTGAGCGGAGACCGGCAATGCTTAGGGAGCAGGTAACGTGTCGAGGAGTGGCGGGTAATCCTGAGGTGCCTCTCATGGCTGCGCACACCTTGTTTCTCCATTCGAGAGCCCCAGAGCTGAGCTCCTGCAGAAGGACGGCGGTGGTAGCAGCAACAGCTCTGCTGGATCACTGACTTCTTCCACTCGAACGGTTTTGAAGCCCCTAATCCTCAACTGACAGGAAAGCCTGAGCAGGGCACTGGTGGAGACGTGCCACTGTGCAGGCAAAAATCTTTGATTTTACCAGGTCAGGGAAGAAAAGGGGAGGCTCTGTAATGGCTGATGCAGCCGCGGCATGGGAGGGAAGGTCTCTGTCCTGGTCCCTGTTAGGATCACCGTCCCATTACCTTCTCCAGCAATGAGTTAAGGAGCCCGTGGAGGTGTCCTGCCCACAGAGTCCAGCATCAGCTGAATGGCTTCCTAAATGCCCATCTCCCCTTTCATGGCCAGGGAAAGTTTGCAGTGGGACAGCTAACAAATAATCCCCCAGCTTTCAGTCTGTTTTACACTGTATAGACAGGTAAGCTACTTGGGCCATGTTTCCCTGGATCACCAGTTTTCAGCCTCATGGCTGAAGGCAAACCAGTTGTAAGGTGGAGCGGTCAGCTGCCTGGTGGACAGCTTCACTGTTCCTGGCTGCGATAACAGCAAATACACTTCTCTTTGCCTACTACTTTATGTTCCTTTTTTGCTTCTTGAAACTACTTAATTCTATCTTTCCAGCCACACTACAGGAAAAAAAAAAAAAAAAAAAAAAAAGGCTGTTAGAATAGCCAGGGGAGCTCTCCCAGTGCAAATACTCCCATGAATATTTATTCATGGTAGGATTTGCTCTGCTTTTGCTTTTCTGTGAACAGTTCTGTGAATAAATTCTTACTCTTCTAGATCTTTGTGAATTAGCAAAAAGCCAAGTAAGTCAATGGATTTTATTTGCAAGAATGTTTGTGAATCCTCCCTCTACTTTGTCCCCGTCCCCCCCCTTTAGTTTTGTCTCTTGCCCCAATATTCAAAAGCAAAGGAACAAATATGCTTTTTCGCTGCTTGCACACACACACGTATCAGCAATTGATTAAGGATGGGACAGGCCAGAGTCAAAAAATCTTGGACAGCTGCGGGTATAATTTGCTACTAATAAGGAGGTGAAGGAACATCCAGCAACATTTATTCTCTAAAGACACCATCCGGCAACTGCCAATCACTTCTGCAAGGATTTGAGTGCTCACAAGCCCCACTGAACTCAGGTGGGCTGAAGGGTTCCCAGGTGTGCTCCGCAGCTTGCAGAATCCATCCTTCGGCGTACGGCTGCGCGAGCAGAGCTCGGTTCTCAGCAGCAGCCACAGGGGAGACCGCGCTATCAAACAATCCTCGCTGAATAAAATCTGGGTTAAGTCTTCAGCCTTCTGCGGACATTGTGCTGTGATGTCCTTATGCAGGGAGCCGGCTTTAGGCTAAGAAGAGCACACCGAGCACCTAATCTAGGCACCGAGGAAAAACAGGAGCTTTACTTCACAGTCTTCTTCTCTGCTTATTAGGAGGCTCCATGTCCTTGGTGCCGCGGCCAGAGCTCCCGGAGCTGGCAAGCACGCTGCAAGCTTTCTGCTAATAAAGCCCCTGCTGCAGCTCTGAGTCCTCAGATCCTGTTTACAACCTCCCGAAAGGTTTTTTGCACTTTCCCTTGGTCCAGGCAACTGTGTTCTGTCTGCATCTCCCAAAGTTACTTCCTAGAAGCCTCGGTTTTGCACGCTCCCTTTTGCCCTTTGCAGCCTGTACCACGCTTTTTGTTACTGCGGTCCCCTCAGATGCCCTTGAACTCTCAGAAGATTTTGAAATTTATTTTTTCTTCCCTAATCCACAGCTCTTTTCACCTACACATAAACATGGTTTTAAATATCTCCTCGTCTGCCTCAAAGCCCCCGACTCTGATTTCCAGGTTTCTGATACTTCATATTTTCGCTCTGTTTCTCTTGTAACTCCTAAGCAACAAAATCCATGCCCAACTCCTCTTTCTCCCACCTTCAGCTCTTCACCCTCTGCCCCCTGTCCTGCAGGGAAGTTTTAAGAACTACAAAACTGTGTTGATGCTGTATTTTCAATCTCAGATTCACTATTACTTCAGGAGAACACTAATAAAAGTGCAGATTTTAAACCATTTAGACTTGATCTATTTAATCACCCTATGCTAGTAAAGCCTTTTGGATTCAGACTATCCCTTCCAAGGAGTATTCCCTGGAATACTCTCTAGCGATATTCGGAGGGATCAAATGCCATTCACTGGGAGCAATGTCCTTGATAGATGTTTTCACTTTATCTCTTAGATCAACTTTCCTCTCTAAAAAAAGTGCTTATTCCCACACTTGATGGTTTTAAAAACTGAACCTTGTTTGTTAGCCACAGGGCAGGTTTGCTGCAGGCACCAGCAAAACAATAAATACCTTCTATTTCCTTGCCAGCGGCACTCCAGTCTGACTTGGCATGATGAGCAGCAGGGTCTAGATGGCAAGTCATATCTCCTAAATTTGGCCTGCCTAGGCAAACAGCTAGCATTTATGCTAGCTTCAGGCATCTTTAATTTTATTTTTTTCCCTCAGTGTTAAGTGCCTATTCCATAGGATCCCTAGAGAGCAGGATGGTTTTCATCTCACCTGGACATCCCTGAGAGAGGGCACATACTAGGCCGGGCCAAATTTAGCACGGTAGTCCAACAAAAAATATCTTGTTTGTGGTATCAAGATAGCACAGGTTTCTCAACATTAGACTCCCCATTTTCGTATTCTTAAATGGGATTTCTAGGTGAAATGCCACCCTCTGCTCATGTCAGCGCTCCTGATCAGCATATGAGCACCACAGGCTGGGTCTTAACTGCTGATTATAGGCTCGGATTGAGGCTGTGTATAAGCTATGTGAAGTGACACCCAAGTAGCAATGAGAAAAATATTCATCTGAATTCTATGAATATTTGTGGCGTGTCATATTCCATGACATGCAGGGAACAGCTCAATGAGCTTATATTGCAGCCATCTGAGCTCAGGAATGCTGTAATGGGCTACAGCATGATGTCACTGGCACTGCGTTGGTCGTCCCTGGGAAATACTACTCTGTTGGCCAGAGACATAAATGAGATGCTGAGAAATGCCCCTTGATCTCACCCACCTCCGCTTTAGGGTGCCAACAGTTTTCCTGAAGTTCTCAATTCTGAAATTAATTTGGAATCCTTTTTGTAATAAACTGTTCAGTGATAATTCCTAATGTTCGGACTAATATGCATTGACAGCAGATGTTGCTGCTTACTATTTCCATTATTATGATAAAAATGCATATTAAAAAAATACTCTGGTCTCTTCTTCTTGCTTGTTAAAAGTCCAAATGCAGAGAAATAACATGTAGGAACCATCCATAAATTTTAGAAACCACCCACTTACTTTGAAAAAAATGGAGCCCCTCAGACTATCTGCCGATGATCCTTTCTTCTTCCTCTTTCCCTTCCTCCATCTCCTGTGATCCCTTCTGTGCCTGCTTTCTGCTACCAGTTCAGGCAGGGCAGGAATGCCCAATAAAAGACTTTTATGTTGTTTGAAGTGATGTACCATTAAAAGATTCACACTGTCTGCACATCTTCAGCTTCTGAGACTTTCTAAATCCTGGTAGTAAGTCTTGGCTCTCATTGCTGTGTGTGTTTTTTAACCCCCCAAGTATAAAGGGTAATTTTTTTTTTTCTTTATTATTACAAACACAAAGAAACCAGTATAAAATCCTCAAGGAGCAGTCCTCTGCAAGGACATTATGAGTGCCCATGGTACTGCTGCAGCGTGAGCATGTGTCACTCAGGAAAATGTCATCTCGCCCAACCAAATCCATTGTACAATCAGAGTGGAGAAAGCACTTGTTTAGAAAGGTTTATGGGCTGACGTCTGTTTGAATGAGTAACATCTGGGCTAGGACAGGTAGGATGCACATTCTTGTTCAACCAAGGCAGTGCATCTTAATAGCAAAGAGTGTGTTTTAATTGAAAGGAAAACCCCAACCAAAATCTTAATGAATGTCACCATTTCCACATTTTTAAATCACATTATTTTCTAAGTTTCACTCGGAAAAATATCCTGTTTTCACAAAAATGCATCGATAATCTTTAGGGGTCATGGTTTATCGTTCATAATATAACTACAGCAGACATTTGAGGCAAATGTGGTCTTTTTCTTGGACTTGTTGATCAAATCACTTCTTCAGGAAAAAAAATCCTGCCTATTAAAAATAATATCTTGCACAGAACTGGGAACTGAACAAGGTTTTCATTTGTGTGGACACAAACACATTGGATCCAGAACTTGCTTATGATATCAAGTTATAATATGTACTTAACTGGCAGAATATAAAGCATAAACATTATTAGATCATGCTAAAATTATGGGTGTTCGAGAAAGGAGGTTTTTAAAATAATTTTTTAATGGCCTGAGAAAATCTTACTTGTGCAAGTTTAATACTGGTATAAATCTACTGATTTTACCATTGTAAATCAAGTTCTACTTCCTTAAGTAGGACTAATCAGCACTAATTGGGGAAGTTTCTTATTTTACTTCCACATTTAAAGATTACCTCTTCGATCCTTATTACATATACAGCAGTTGCTTTGTTAACATGTGCCACTGTAGGTTAAAAAGTACTCAGCAGAGTGATTTGTCTGCTTCATATTTTGGCTTTGTTGTTGAAAAATTTTCATTTGTTTTTGCTTTGAAGTGCAGAGCAGCACCCTTTCACTCACCCACCTTTTTTGAAGGCAAAATGTAAATCACAAGAATTTATTTTCTTTGCTAACAAACATTTCTTCTTGGGGATTTTTATCACCTTTAGATAGAACTTTTTTAAAGGTACAAATTAAATTAGACTGTTAACGAGATTTCACAGAGGAATTTTGCCTTCATTTACAGAGGCAATGTTATACTTTTCTCCATTCTTTCACAAAGTGACGGAAAAGTGGGAAAGTGGGGATAAGACTGATTGCTAAATCACTAGCTAATGATCTAGTAGATCAGTGGATGTTTTAGTACTTGAAGATGTCTCAAAGCCGGATACATATATACACACATATATAGGTATGTCTCTCTCCACACACCACACACACAGATATAGAACTCACCTAACCCTTTTGCCCCAAGAAATCTTTTACTTTAAAATAAACCCCACAGTTGCTTTTCCACCAAAAGTTTTTGCAATTCCACACTAAAGATTATGAGGTACTTTTTCTGAAGGGCTCCGATCAGCAGATTTGATATATGGATTTAGATCAATTTTTTCTTATGGCAAATCTATATGTTATTCTACTTCTTCATTTGGTACTATTTGCTGAGTGGCTGTTACTTGGGAGCAAAGGTCAGTATCTTGCTGTTGGAGCAGCCGAGTAATCTTTTACTCCTCATAAGGGTAGTCAGAGATATTAAATCACAGTTGACGTACCTGAAGCACAGCAACTTCATCCATATTTTATCTGCTGTAAATTTAATACCACAGCACTTTTTAGGGTGATGTATTTATTAACTGGCTGGGGATGAGCAGTACAGAAATTCAGTTTGTTCAGGAAAATAAAATGAAGACACTCTGACAAGTTTATGAAGTAAGCACAATAGCTATTTATTACTTTTTAAACACGCAGTGCACCTAAATGTTTTTAGCAGTGTTTGCCCAAATAAATGAATAAAGCTTCCCAAATCATCTCTATTTACTTTTCTTTTGAATTTTAATAAAGTTTTTGCTTTATTTTAAAAAGCACATCCTAGCTTCCTTCAGAATAAAATGCATTCTTTATGGAAATAAACATAGCTAAGTGTTCAGATAAGCTGAAGAGAGGCATTGTGGGAAGAGAAACAAATCATTCGCAGCCCTGCTGTATATTAATCCCATCTTTTCCATTTTTGGTTCTAATTTATTTTGTTCTTTACATTCTACCACCACCAAAATAAATGAAGCCATGAATACAATAACTTTTTAAATGCAAGTACCCGCCTTCTACTGGCTTCTATTGCATTTGAATAGCACTTATTATTTTTACTCGGTGTTATTCTTTGCATTTCTCATAGTAAATAATTCACACAGCTTTTTCTTTCCTTGAAACCAAGATATGCTTATGTTTTCATGCAACTGAAAAAAAAAATAATTCTAGATCTTTTCATCCTTAATTAACTGTGATTTCTATCCCTTTATAACATGGTAAAGAAAAATACTTAGCTGTTAAAAAGCATGCTATACTGCCAAAAAAGCGACTGTGACCTTAATGCCTCTGTTGTATAAAGTGTTTATGATTTTACTGGTGATCACTGAAACCCGATGACCAACGCAGCCTGGGAAAACTCAGTTTTGGCTTACAACCACCCAGCAAGTTGCCAAGTGTGGTACAGCGGGTTTGCAGACCACAGTTACATCAGAGGAATGTCACTGGCAGAACTCGAGGAACACCCCAACAGTTTGGTCAACTGTTTTGTTTTGTTTTCTTCAGTGATGGAGGACTGTGTGTGTGTTTATTCCTTGAACTCCAAAGGGACATCCTTTGCAAATCAAACGTCTTTGACTATATATGCGCTTTAGATGCCATTTCTGCACAAAGCTATTCAGTTTTTCTATGGTTGTTTATAAAAAGGACAAGTCAAGCGACTAAATGACTACAGCAGCTCTTTGCCACTCTTTGGCTGAAGTATTTGTTTCCTCGGGACAGCCCATGAAAAAATAGCTACACAACAGTGCATAGCTTCTTGTTCTTTGTCTGCTGCATCATCAACAATTTGATTATTCAGGTTCTTGGAGATAAGACACCAAACAATAAGACCTCTCTCTTTAACTCTGCCCATGCTGAGGTAGGTAATTAGGTAACTCCTGATTTGTGCCACAAAGACAAGAACAGAAAGCGAAATCCACAGGAAGGGATGCCTCAGACTGAATCTCCAATTTATCTCTGGAAGTCTGGAATACTTTTCATTTTCTGCCTCCAGGTTTGTGCAGAAAAAGTCTCATCTGCATTCCTTTATGGAGATGACATTGTGTTGGTCTCCATCCCTTTCACAGATCCTCACTGCAGGGCCACCTCCTCACTCTTGCTGTTCAGTGCTAACTGCAATTTATTCCCCAAGGACCCTTATTATTAAATACTGTCTCTCACTCTCACTTTCCTTTTTCCTTTCCTTTCAGCTTCCCTGACCCATTTCCCCCATTTTTGTATCCTCCCTAAACTTCGCACACAGTTTTTCCTCTCCTCTACCTCCCAGAGCAGAATTTGGCAGCACACTGGCAGCACGCTGAGGCCAATGGGAGAGTGCCCTTTGGTTTCAAGGGGCTCTGGATTACCAGCTAAACTTCCATGACCACTTGTCCTCTCTGTTGTAAAGCTCCACATGAGTATTATGCTACAGAAAGCATCACAGCAGAGGAGCTGGGTGACTCCACAGGCTCAGAGCGGAAGGCTATAACCACATATTCATCTGCCAGTCAGCGAAGGGAAACCCTGGGGCAAAACTTGCACAAAATAAGCCCCATTATTCAGACTGTGCAAAGGGGAGGAAAAACAGAAGAATTTTGCATTCTGGACTGACATACCAGCAAAGAGTGCTGGCACAGAATAACACTACATAATAATAATAGTAATAATATTTGTACATAATTTATCATTATACACTACAAACTCAGCTCAAATCAGGGTACCATGCTATTCTCTTCCAGCTCCGTATCCTCCTCTTGCTATACTCTTTTTATTGGCTTACATGTGCTGTGGAAATTAGTTTTATTCTAATTTGGAGCCTTTGAGGAAAGGCTGAAAAAGCATGTACTAGTCCATAGTCATTAAAAAACTCAAATGACAGTATTTCATCCTGCTTTTGAGGCTAAAATATTAGGCTTTGAAACATGAATCACACAGCTTAGTTGAGGCTGTGAAGAAGCTTAGGATCATAGCTTTAGTTAAAAATAAGCTTTAATACATAAAGCTGAGGAAAAGGGAGCATAGAGAATACCTCAGAAGTCAAAGTACAGCTACTGAGCAGCTCTGAGTTTGTGTATACCGTATTGCTCTGCTTTTAACCCAGATACTGTTGAGCTTCACCAAAGGTGAAGGCAGAGAACCAGGGATAGTTCAGAGGGAGGTATTGGGTGGCATGTAAAGGAAATAGCCTGTAATAAGTCCTAAAGAGTTAACAGTTTGCAATGTTTTTCAGCTTGCAGGAGAACAAATGATATATTGTTTCACAGTCATCTCCCCCCATTGCTTCCCCCCACCCCCATTTTTCTTTTTCCCCTGGACTTGTAAATCCCATATTGGCAAGCAAGAATGAATATTATAAAACATCTTCTAAGAGGTCCATATCGCAAAAGCCCTTGCACTGTCCTAAGTTGCCAGTTGTCCTGAATCTTCTGTAGTTTAAATGCAATCCAAACCCAAACCCCACAAGGACACAACAGCTTATGCGTAAAGAAGGGGGGAAAAAAAAGAATGAAACCCACACCTTGAACCTTAGCTTAGGAAACTGTGCTATCAACCCTTCATCTCACAGGACCAAGTCTGCTCTGCTCCACACCGGTCCTGGGTTACCCGTAACTCGCAGGACGCTGGCGTTTGTTAGGGGCCTCTGGTCTGCGCTCAGGGTTGCGTCTGAACAGCTCTGGCCCTCTGTATTGCTATCGGCCCTTGCAGGAGTCATGTGGAAAGGCTATTACCAGTCCGCACAAGGGAAGGCCATGAAGACTACACACTGGAGAAATGAATTTCAAAAGCTCAGTTAATTCCCCCGAGGAAGCCCAAGATAAAACAATAATCATCACCTTGCTCCCCTCCCACCCGCCAGAGCGCGGGTTCCTGATTATCGGGCGGGCTGCAGGGAGAGGAGGTTATGCTGCTGCTTAGTCCTCCTTCTCAGCTGGTGCCACTCAGGTCCTTATCATAACAGCATGAAGCCGCCTGATTCTAGGGCTGCACTTAAAAATAGTATCCATTTCTCTTTTTCCTTCTTTTTAAAGCAAACTCCTCTGATATACATTGGTATGTATAGCTTCGATCTAGGCAGGGCAATTGTAATTTAGGGAGAATACCTGAGGTGCAGGACTGATCATTTCTGCAATAGGCAGCCCATTGTTCATAAAATAGGTACCAGAAAAGTGGTGGCAAAAGAAGCGTGTAAGTACCCAGCTTGCTGATCTCAACTCCATTTGCACTCCTCTGCTCTGAGTGAGGTCCTACAGGGAGGAGAAGGGGCTTAAAGGCACAGTCCTCAGACAATAGCACTCTCAGAATGGTTAATTATAGCACAAAGCCCTAAGAAACTTAAGTGGATTTTGCATGGCTTTATGGAAAGTGGAAACTATTCTCTTTACCATTTGCCAAACCACACACACACTACAGCATAGCAGCTAGAGTTTCAGAGCTTTTGCAAAACCAGGTTACGCATCAATTTCATTATTTCACTTGCTATGTGAAAGTGTGATACACAAAGCTCTCAAAAACATGACCGCATCCAACACATCCTGTATCGCAGACGCCTGGTATGGTCTCTGTAAACTTCTTCCTTGACGCTGGGTCATACTATGTTTTTAATATCCACACCAGAAAGGGAAACAAGACTTCTGTGAAAAGCTTTCCAACTGCCCTCCTCAAGGGAAAACCTTCCCCAGCCATGCGTGCAAACACACTCCCAAGTGAAACAAGAGGGAAAATTACTATCTCGACCCACTGTCTCGTATTTGTACCCTTGCCAACCACTAAGGTTATGCCTGTGGTCTTTCATCCAGAGGGACTCGACTATAACTGGAGTGGTATTTGCATCTCATTCTTTCTTTTTAGAGGTAAGTAGGAGATGTGGTGAAAATTAAGGTTCTGAGTATTATGGTTTCAAGATTTACAGTGGAATGGAAGAGAGGGAAAAGAAGGCCAGAAAGCTAATAGGTAGAGACATAGTTTATGGAGAGCCAGGGTGTTTTTAGGAAGGTCAGTGCTGCTGAAAAAAATCATGCAGCCTTCATTAATGAACTGCTAAAACTATTAAAGAATTAGCCTGCTGTCATGCAAGGGATGTTACCAGAGACCTTATTTCAGCTTAGATGTGCGGGTAGCAGATGTATGGATGGATATGGAAAATGTGGTGAAGAGACTAAAATCAGTGTCCTGCAAAGACTTACACATGCGCTTAGCTTCATAAAACCCCTTTTCTCTGGGCTTGTTTAGCCTGTAGAAAAGGAGGCTGAGGAGGGACATTATTGCTCTCTGCAACGACCTGAAAAGGGGTTGTAGTGAGGTGGGGGTCAATCTCTTCTCCCAAGTAACAAGTGATAGGATGAGACGAAACAGCCTCAATTTGCACCAGGGGAGGTTTAGGTTGGATATTAGGAAAAATTTCTTCACTGAAAGCGTTATCAAGCATTGGCACAGGCTGCCCAGGGAAGGGGTTCAGTCACCATCCCTGGAGGTATTTAAAACACATATAAACGTGGTGCTTAGGGACGTGGTTTATGGTGGGCTTGGCGGTCTTAGGTTAACAGTTGGACTCAATGATCTGAAAGGTCTTTTCCAACCTAAACGACTCCATGATTCTGTAAGTAATCCCACTGATATCAAAAAGGCTACTCAGTGAATAAAGCTAACCTCGGCATAGGACGCTTTCCGAGGCCATTGCTTAGGCGTGACAGGGCATCAGAGGAGGTATCTGGTCGAGAGGGAACTGACAGGGAGTGCAGAAGCTAAACCACAAAATCTATCATTTAGGGTATATGTGGTTCACAGAAAGGCTGGGACCAAGGCAGTTAACGTATTGTGGGCACCCAAGGATTTGCTAACTAGATAGGCTTCTTATAGCTCCCAAAATAGACACAGGTTGCTGTATATGTAAATAGAACAGTTATTTTGGTTAAATAGAGCTTAACTGTTTCTGATACAGTCATTTATTTGTCAAGTCTGTTTTATGTTAATTTAATTATAAGAAAATTGAAAAGTGTGATACATAGCTAAGCCCTTAAGGCCGGTTAATCTATTTGGATTGTAACAAATATAATTTTTATTAGCTCAGCCTATTTGGATGGTAACGAGTCTAACCTTTCAGTAGACATTACAGACTCTGAATTATAGTCTATTTTATGTAAAACCAGCATTTAGTTCAATAAAAGGAAAGTTCTTTTATCTGTCATTGTGTTAAGGAATTGGTGTATTAATGAGGATGCAGCAGGCACTGTGACCATTTTCCAGAAGCAAGGGTGCCCTCCTTTCTGGATGTGCATGGAAAAGTGCCCAGGTAAGTCACAGGGACAGTAGTAAATCAGACTGGTTTTTTTTTTTCTTTTTCTGAAAATGACCATAAGGAAAAATATTGGTATGTGTATGAATTAAAAAAAAAAAAATCACTGTCCACAATAAAATCTTTCCCTATATAATTGGGAGAAAAGCAAAATAAATCAAAACAAAACCCCTAACCAAATTAAATCCATCTGAAACAAACAAACTAAACCAAACCAAAGCCTCCAAGATAAACTGGCAAAAAAATAATAAAAATATCTGCAGACGCTGCCTTAATTTCTAGGAAAAAATTGTGTGTTTGACACAAACTCACTAATGGTTTTAAATCTCTTCAGACAAAAATGGCCTCATTCTCACTTAGAGTTTTCACATTCTTAATAATATAATGCAAAATGCCCTACAAAAGTTGAGGTTCTTCTCACACTACCATTGTGCAAAAGTGGAAATGCCTCGCTATACTTCACAACACTATTTAAAACTCAGATTCTCTAAGCCCCACCTCCCCCCTGAACTGTCTCAGAAAGGCCCAGTGGGAAACCCCCCCAACTTGTGAAACTTGTGAAAATGCATGTTTTCCCCAGAAGTCCTTCTCGAAACCTAGTTGGGTTATGGCGCTGAACATGAACAGCCGGAGCCTGAGCAGTTGTACTCATGAGCCTTTTGTTGTCGTCTTGATGTGGAGAGAATGGAAGTTTTTCTGTGTAAGAGGGACATACTCTTTTCATGTTACCTTATTTCAAGCATCTACATAAAGGCATTAGACTGTATAAAGAAAATATTGTTTCTTAACATGCTCGAGTGTTCTTGTATTTCTCACAACAAGGATAGCGATGGGCTCGCTGAGCGTTGATCAAGCATTCATAACTGAACCTAGAATACTGTCTTATCAATGCTAATGGAGAAGTGTTAGGCCCATTATTACTGAAAATAAAACTTTCCAAATATACTTTTTTTTTCACAAACATTTTTGAAGATTTAACTGAAAAACTAATAAAAATTAGTTGTGTCTCCCGGTGTGCCTTTTTTGGTAAGAGGGAAAGAGGAACTCACATTTTTTATTAGGAGTTTGGACTTTTCCTGCTGTGTATGCCCCAGTGACAGGTGTAAAAAACATGTAATAAACTGTAAAAGAGAATTATTGATACCTGAAGTGATTTTTTAATTTGCTTAAATTCTGAAATTTTCAGGGGACTGTGGGCCCCTTTGAGATAACCAATGGCTTTCTAAATTTATAAATAATTTGAGTTTTTAAAAACTCTTAAAAGGGAGTGCTCATTTGATTGAATTTTAAGGACAATAAAAATGCAAAAATTACTTCAGGGTGAAACAATAAACATTAGTATGCAGAACTGCTACTGTGTTCAGGCAGTTCTAATTCTGATACCCATATTTTTCATGGGAATATTTACTTCTAAAAACGCATGGCCAAGAAGGTAAAGATTTTTGAAGGGTAGCCCTGAAGTGAAAATGGCTTCTGAGGGACTCCTCAGGTTGTGGAACCTGTGTTTGTAGCTCTGTGTGTCTGTGTCTTTAGGAGGCAGGAAGAGAAGAAGGTGAAAATGCTACTGAGACAGTGGAGATAAGTGCTGGAAAGGGTGTGGGGGGGTCAGATGTCAACAGCAGTGGAGAAGGAAAAGCTGAAATCTCAGAGACAAACACATTTCCATCATTTCTTTTCTTCTCAATGGGAGATTGGAAGAGCTGCAGCCCCATTTCCAAACATACATGACTTCAGTAGTGCCCCACATAATGAATGACCTCTCGTCTTACAGTTTCCTGGGGAAATAAAAAGCACAAGAAGCCAGCGAAGCCTCTCCCCACACTTCATGAAGGCATCTCTGCAAAGCACCAACTTTCCCTGCCTATTTTATTTTAAAACAAGCTGCAAGGTCTGCTCAGGGTACCACTCTCTGAAAAACTTACATTGTTGAAGAAAATATTGTAACACAGTAGCAGACAATTTCTATCTGTGAATGGACTGTACTTCTTTCTCCAGCCATGCTCAGTGCTTTTAGATTAGGTTTGGGCTTTCGGTTTTGGGAACCTGACCTTTTCCTGACAAACTGTAGAGCTTTGCAGTGAGGTCTTATTGCTCGGAACTTCGGAGGAGGTTTCTCTGCTCCTCCTTTCCTTTTTTATTACATTACTTGTAGTCTGAAATACAGTTTCGTTCTTCTTGTTCTTTTTTTTCTTTTCATTTTTAATTCTATCAAAGTTGTAAACAGCGAGCCGAGTACAAAGTCTCTTAACACAATCGATATCTCCAACCAATGCAACACTATCAGAAGTTTCTTACACTGCTCTCCATAAAACCTAAAGAGAAATTTCCATGGAAGAATCACAATACTGTATTCTCACACCCTACCTTGCTATGAGGAATTGTCCTATGTAAAGCAATATTTACACATTTCTTTCTTCAAGCTGTATAATGCCTCCCTCCATCCTAAAGCCAATATACAGTGTCTGCAATATATTCAATACAGCTGTGTCACCATTAATACTCCATACAAACACTTATACTACCAGTATTTTCATAAGCCAATTCAGATTTTCACTGCTTTTATTTCCTTGGTATCAATCCCATTGAACATGGAACAGCCCCCCCATCTTGGGAAGATTTTAGTTCTGTCATTAATAGCCAAGAAATCATTTAGCAAAGTAATTGTGCTGAAGCTGATAATTTATAATCCCAAATTTTATCTATAAAACCAAATGATTACCTTGGGGTAAAGAAAGTTAATTCACAGTGGTACGTTCTGTGGCAGGTTACCTCTCTGCCTCTTGGAGGGTACAGAGCGAATTACCTCTCTGCTTACACTTCAGCATATTTGTATGTGCTGGTGCCCAATAGGTTCTTTGCAATGTTATGAAACGAACCATTTTTGCTACTTGAGGCAACCATAAAATCCAAGATCTGAGACCACTGTTTGTCACTGAATGCCAGTGTGGCACTTAAGCTCCCTACGTAGGCGGGATTTATAGTTTTGTATTACAGCTCTGAGCTTCCAAATCTACCTGGTCTCTCACTTCTGTATGATTTCTGTTGAATAAACCATGCTGTTTGGGTGCCTGCTGTGGGGGTGGGGTGCACGAGCAACACTATTTGCTGTTCATCTTAGAAACTCAGCTGGTACAGACTTCCTAATTAACATGTTCACAAAAGCTGGCTGCAGACATGTTGTCTGAGAATTACGGGTGGCTCATAGACATTCATGCAAGAGAAAGCAGCTATTAAAAAGAATATTGACTAATATTCATGCATGTTTGGGTGTAGGCAAGTGGATTTCTTCATTAATAAACCTGGCTTATTAACACAAAGGTCATCCTGAAAGAATTTGCCATGAAACCACAACCTGAAACTTCTCCTTGGATTTGGTTTTCCCTATGCCCTGTTCCCTCAGGACATGCCTACCCAAACCTTAGCGCTCACTCTGTCATGATTTCTCTTTATTTCTCTTATATCTGAGTGGAGTAATGAGCTGGCTTTGTTTCTGAGTCAGCAAAAACCCAGTTTGTGCTTTCCCAGCTGGATCAACACCTGCCAGCAGGGTGAGGAATCTCAGGCAAACACTGCTAGAGGTAAAAAGAAACACAGTTGTGATTGCGATATTTAAAAAAAAGCATGTACTTTGATTCAGCAGTAGGCTTCCCACACAGAAAACTCCTCTTTTTGGTCATATCTGGAAGCTATCGTAATACTTGGATGCTAAAATAAGAGGCACTAAAAAGGAAAATAAATTATATAAATATTACTGTTGCTGTTTTGAAACTTAGTGTGCCATTTATATTTCTGAAGGAGAAATAGCAGACTTCACTATATTTAATGCGACCCTGTGCTCATTAAGTCTGTCCCTCAGACCCCTTGGTTGTAACACCTGGAATAAAGAATGAAGTAGGACAGACTAGGCACTTCAAATTTATGATATAGACACATAATTCTGACAAGTTAAGAATATGTTTGTTTATCAGCTGCACTGACACTCTTACATACACAGTGATGATGCTGGCAAGCATGATATGTATGCATGTATCAAATGTCCAAAGGGAGAGATCATTATGGTCCATATGGTCAGTAAAACTCCTCAGTTTCTAACGCAGTCTTTGAGGTAATATTAAAGCAGATATCTGGAGATTTTAACTGCAATGATTTCTGCATTCATCCATATATTGCTTACTTTGGTGGTCATCCTACAAGATGTACTAGGAGAGAAATCAATGAAAATTGCTATATTGGATGAGCCAATTGAGGACATAATATTTGCAGACCAGCTGTAAGTGATGGTAGACCTAAACCAGAGGTACTTGGGTCAGCCCCATTTCTCATTTCAGACTGTCTGAAGACTCAGGCGTATTCTATTTTTCTTAAGCTCTTTATGAGCATGAGCTTAATTTACAAACCAGAAGTGTAAAATACATAGCCATTTCAAACCAAAATCTGAATATGGTATAAAACCTTTGAATAGTGGAGGTAGGGCCTCATAAAGCCAGGTGAGGCTAAAGCACATAGCACTAAATTTATTTAGGTGCCTTAAACAGGAATAAAGTATCACACTGCTTTCCATCAGGCAGACATATATGGAAGCCAAACCTTTGTGGGTATATTTGCTGGTATGAAGAGGTCAAATGGGAAGACCTGCCACAAAAGAAGTGATTCTGACCCAAGGTGAAGTGGAAACCTGTCTGAGATGTGGAAGCATTCATCTTGCAGACCGAGAAGTGCAAATATATATGCTTGCTCAACAGAAAGAGTTGTTCATGCTATGACTACGACAGAGAACTTGTAATTAAAAGTCTTCCAAGTTTCTTAAGTCTGTGCCGGGTGTCTGGCCTCTGCCCTTCTTTGACTATCAGAAAGTGCTGCTACTGAAACAGTTGAGACAGAAGAGAACAGTGGAGAACTACGAGCAGTATTTCTCTTTTCTAGCACGTGCAAGCTCTGCCACTGCAGGCTCCTGAAGGAGAGGATCCTGGAGACAGGCAACACAGGAAGGCTGGACAAAATTTGTAAGTTGTGTAGGTGATCAGTGGACTGGAAAAGCCTTGAGAGACAATGCTGATACCCACTGGTCTACAGCAATCAGCTGCCTGGGTCAAAGGAGTGGCTGGTGAAGGGAAGATTTCAATTCAGCTCTCACTGAGGCCTCAAACACCTGAGGTCAGAATTTGTGGCATCAAAAAGCTCAGCAACTAAAATGGCATTGTTCTGATGATTCCTACTTTTGGTACAAAGCCTGGAAAATCAAGAGCAACGAAGCACAATGATTTCTGTATGTTTTGATACAAGCAACTGGCTGGTCTCTCTCTAGGGACCGAAGGTCTGGTGGATACTGCAGTTTGTACAGGGTTTCCTTGGCAGTATGTGTTGTGCACTCATCGTGGATTAATACCGTTCATTTCAAATGGAGACTTTCAGACCATCAGTAGCACCTTGGGGAATTACAGCAAGGAAAACCTCCTTTACTAGAGCTAATATAGACATTGTGGCAGACTCTGCTAGAAGGTGGCATGTGATAATATATGAGCCCTGTCTACCAGCACGTTGAGTAAAAGCCTTATGATTGTCACTTTGGTGACAAAAATCTTGTGTCTAAGTCTGCCAAATAGGGCTTAGATGACAAGAGGAAATCTCCCAGCCACCACAAGACTGAGAGATGGTGTGATAGCATGGTGTATGGTAGATATAGGGATGCTGAGAGCCTGTATACCTGCCCCTGCTATCTCAAGGAGTATTTGGAGGCATTCAGTGGAAAACATATTAGAATCATACCTCAAGCTGGGAGGGTAGGTAGTTATCTGAGCTCAAGAAACTCTTGGTTCTAGTTCTTTAGATAATTTCCGAGCAGATAGAGTAATAGACCAACTGAACTAAATGGGCAGCTACAAAACGCAGGACTCTGATGAGCTTGCTCAGGCAAGAGGACTGGTGCTAAGTAGGCATTTGATGAGCTCTGCAGAGATTTAATCCGTTCCAGAGCCAAGCAGAACAACTTCAGATGCATGTTATGGAACTTCAAAGTATCCTCAGGGATGATGCTGGTGTCCTACTGCTGTGGCAAACTTCTGCAGTCACCATGACTGTATGGCTTGGCTCAGATGACTGTACTGACTGTCACCCTTTCTAGTCCCAGAACTTTATGCCTGTCAGATACTGATCTCTTCTTAAAATAGACTAGGGTTTTTTAAGTTGCCATAGTCAGAAGAACTCTGTGTTATTTAGCAGTTCTGGAGGTGAGACCACTGCTCTCAGCAGGGGTGGGAAGCTGTTCTGCTCCCAGATGGATAAAACAGCTCCGCTCCCAGATGGTGACTCTTAGAAATGGAAAAAAAAAAAAAGACCCCCCCAAAACTGAGCACAGCACCCAAGGTGGTTCTCACTGAAGTACAGAAGTTATGTGAGGTACTTGTGGGAAGGACCAGAAAAAAACCCTAACCCTACTGAGGCTTGGGGAAGGATACTGGGGTGAGTTCTATTAATGAGCTTGTAAAAAGGAAGGGGTGAAATGCATCAAGGATTTTGTAACTGTTCTTCTTTCAGGAGTTTAGTGTTGATATAGTTGAAATGCTACTCTGAAACTGTAAATTTTTGAAGATTCAACTGTTTGGAAGCTGTTATGAAGCTTGTTTGACCCTATCTTTAAGACAGCTTGTGACATTCCTTCTGGAAAAAAAATCTAGACGAAACAGAGATCTACTTCAATGCAATGGTTATGAGAAACGGTATAAGGTTTATGGTGGGGCGGGGTTGAGGGTTTGTGTCAGTCAATTGAAGAAGAATGAAACCCACCAATGACAAAGCACTGAAAACAGCAATTTAGAGAGGGATCAGAATATAATATTGGAAGAGTTGAGTGAACTAGAAAAGAAGGGATGAGGTATAATTGTACACATTGCAAAGTCACGTACTTCAGGACTAACAACAAGAATCTCTGTTATATGCTGACAATTCATCATTTTAAAATGACAGAAGAGGGGAATACTTAGGATATATCAGTTGATCACAGCAAGCCTGTGAACTTCAGACTGATTTTGCTGTGAAAAGTACAAACCTAATCCCCAGATGTGTCACGTAGGGTATTTTGGTAGTGATTGAGAAGTATTAATGCTTCTGTAGAGTTGAGACTTCATCTGAAAAATTGCATAGAGTTTGATTCACTTGTGTTCAGCAAAGTTGAACCCACTTACATGCTCAGAGGAACGGAAACCATGCTTTTGACAGGAGACCTGCAGTGGCTTAGCCTTACAAAGCATAGGCTCACGGAGAATAAGTTTTTGGTTTCTAAATAAAGTTCAATACAGGTTTAAAAATATCAAGGGAAAATGCTATTTAAATAAAAAGAAAGAGAACAGTATATGCACACGAAGAAAAAAGTATAAGATGGCCGTGAGTATATTAAGATAATAAGAAGGCAGTTTCTAACAGCCAGGAGGAGAAGCGAGTGAAGAAGAGACTTAGATGCTTATGATTCTCTAGGACAGAGGAGTTCTTCATTCACAGCTAGCATGGGTACCTCTGTATGGCATTGCATTTTGCCATGAAGTCCATTACATATCTTGTAAATTAGAAGGGTTGTGTAAACAAGACATAGTGAAACTAAAAGCACTTTCGGTAGGAAATATAAAGTTAATTTGAAAGAATGTCCAAATGATGAGTCATTCTTTAAATCTGGTCTGTGTTTTCCGTAACAAATAGTTCAAACCTGCACTTCAAGTGCAAAGGTAATGCTAGCTAGGTAGCAACAAACAGGTGCTCAGCTACAAACAGTACCTTTAGAAGAAAGAAAACAAAATGTATCATCATCATTTGAATCTAGTGTGGAAATTTTGCATATGATTTATCTATGTGTAAATTGAAACTGGTGAAAATACATAGAAAAACATGGGTAGACACACTCTTCTGGTGTACATTTAGGTACATAAATGTTTGAATGCTTATGAAAAAACTTGAGAACAGAATAAAAACTCCAGGTTTGTATACACCTGCACGTTTAAAGTGTGATTGCTTGACACATGATATGGTATTTCATTTCAGCTATACCACATAAACAAAACAATGAAGAATACTAATAATGAAATAAACAACAGATACAGTATAAAGTAGATTTTTCTTTTTGGGACCCTCATTTATACTAGATAATTTGCAATTAATACTTTATGAAAATTGCCTGTTTTGTATGCATGAGCAGACAAAAAGCTTCCTAAGAGCATCATTGTTTCCTTAACGAAAGATACAATGCCAGTGACATTATCAGCATTATACACTTGAACCACAGTTGGTGGAGACGACATCTTCTATAGTGTGCTGTCATGCATTTAGGACTAAATCTTATTGCAGCAAGTGGATGTTTTGCCACTGAATTCAAAAGGATACAGATTTGGCCCTCATTACTTGCCTCCATTTCTCCATCTAATTAAAGCATTTGAATGCTGACAGGTCACTGGAATGAATGCCCAATTAATTACTGATTTGTTCATCATAGCCACAGCCTGAATGCTATGAGTTTATACTGTAGGCTCAAAATGATTCCTCCTTGGATTTGAGCTGTGCTCTAAATAATCAGACATTTTCTGCATGGCACAGAAGAAAAGCCCAAATACACAAATTTTTAAAAGTATGTGAAATTTGTACTTTCAGTACGTATTGAGGATATCAGAGGAGCTTTTCCTATTGCATATGCCACATACATTTAAGTGTTACAAACAAAGTGCATACTGTACAGTACGTTAACTTTTCTGCTAGTTAAATTAACAAATATGCAAATTATAAAGGATGTCAGAGCACTAAAGAAACATCTGCTAAGCAAAGTAAAAAGTAATGATAATGATGATAAATAAAGGAAGACAGAAGTAAGTATTGTTTGAGGTGGATTTTCACCCAGCTGTGCATTACGATAAAGGAGTTATGAAAGAAGGCTACCCTATTAGCTAACAATCTCAAACAGGTTCAGAAAGCAATTTTTAAGTGTCGAAAGTCATTCCTGTGACAATGTGTTTTCTTCATTTCTGTTATTTGGAAACCCTTTATGAACGCACCCTCTCATCAGGAAAGCAGGGTGCTGGAAAGAAAATCGATTTTGTGGAGGATTTCAGCATTTTGAAATGTGGCTTTGTTCCTATTAGGAACAACTGCCAGAAAACAAACCAACAAGAAGAGTCTTTGCAAGGCAACTCTTACCCAAGGCTGTCGTCCTAAAGGTCTCCCAAACAGTATGAACAGGAAAGCTCTGAGGACCCTGGAGCAATCTGCTTGAAGAGCTGCCCTGTATCACAGACCCTGAGCCAGCCAACATCTCCCATCACATGTCTTCCAAGAAGCTGGGCAGATGACCTTGCAGATGAGAGGGAGAACAGCAAGGGTTCCCTGGAATCCTTCCAGCCACCTCCCGTCATTGTGTTTCACTGACTCAAATGCAATTCAAAGTATACACTACCCAGGTTAGCAGAAACAACACTTCAGCTGGCATCATGACAGGCACAGTTTACAACCACTTAGGAGTTTCGTTTGCAGATTTATTTGTATGGTGAATCAATGTCAAGATGCCTTTAGATATTTATATGTGTAGCAATTGTGTTGTCCTTGTTACACAATGTCAAGACGTTGACTACTGTGAGCAGTAAGTGGGTGAATGCAACACCGACCTTGGTGCTTGTTTTACAGTTTGGAAGTCAACAATCACCATTTAGAAGCAGAAATAGGATAAACCCTGTGGCTGAATGTTTATAACATTCCAACATTTTTATTTTAGCATTAACTTTAACTTCAACATTGATAGGAAAACATTCTTTGATTTGCCTTAATGACTTTCACATGTTATAACAATATAAGCTAACCACCAATAATGATGTATCATGTATGGATGTGCATATTATGACCTTCCCATCTCCCCTTCTCACGTCCTTACTTTTCAAGGAAGCTTAACTATCATTTAGTGAAACCTTGCTCTGGAATAAAAGCCATCTAAACTTTCTCTCAGACAGCCTGCATGGGCAGTCCCTGCATGTAAAAACATGGCAACCATTTGGGTGTCATTCAAAATACCTTCCCTGTTCCTTCACTCTCCATAATATCCATCACCTTATGCATGGTCCTTCTAATCAGATTCCCTGTGGTTCTATCATTTACGGTCAGTATGAAGATAATGCTAGCTCATCTCCAGCAGTCCCTGACAATTAAGTCTTCTATCTCCTGTGATGAATGGCCTAATTTTTCTTCCTTATGTCCCAAGGAAAAATATACAGTGCCTGAGATGCTGCTTGCAGAAATGGTTTGGAGTAGTTTGCAGTCCTCCAAGAGATCTAAGAACAACATTTAACACAGCACATCTTAAAATAAATGCAAAATATTACCTTATCCATGCTGAAGAGGACAAGTGAAATTAAGTACGTGATGTACATGGTGGAGAATTTCTTTCAGTCATATTCATTCATTGTCTAAATAGTGTGTGAGGGCTGTGAGAACTCAAGTACTTTATAGTTATGACTAACAGCTGAGTAATAAAAACATCCTGAGCAGGAGTGAAATGTAGGCAGATTGACCCTTGGTATTTTTGCAGTTGTAGCGCACGTATACACACTTTTCCTTTTTTTCCCATTACTTCTGAAGCTAAGAAACAAAGCAAGTGTCAAATTCTAACACAGGTCAGAGATCTCAACCATTATGTAGATACAGTTTCGTTATGTAAATTTGTGTAAATCAAGACTTTAGCACTCTTGTGGCTCCTAGTTCCCTGGTATTTCTGAAATGGTTCAATGTGGACAAAACAGCAAGATGAACAAAGAGTGATTTCCCATGGTCATATGAGTTACTAATAGCTAATATGAGTTTTAGAAATGGTAGAAGACCTTGTTATTGCTCCAGTGTCCCCAAAGCGTCTATATCCTTTATGAAAAGATTTGTTTTCATCTCCAGGTACAAGGAATACAGTTTCCTTTAGATAATAAAAAAGTTGCAAGTCAGTCCTAAAAAACAAATGTACATTTTGGAGTACTCTCCCTCAAACAAGAGCTTTAGCAGTTTCTTTGTTCGTGAACACTTCAGAAACTCTGGATAGTAGTAGATCAACACTATAACATTTATTACTTTTTAGTAAAATAGCAGTTTTAGCTTAGGTCTTTCTAAATAAAGATCTGTTTCAACTGTGAAAATATGGATTGGACGGGTGACATATAGTTACTTTCTACCTTTGCACAAAAGTCATAGTGAATATGGAACATTTGAAGTTTCAGTCAAGTCTGCCAAATATCCTCTAAAATAATTCTTCCTCCTTGTTCAACGCAACATTAGAAGAGCAAGTACTACAGAGGACTCTTCAAACAGAACTGCAAAAGGAAACTTACAAAAAATAAAAAAATCCTGGGTTTGCCTTATTTCTCGAGCAGTTTTACAGACCTAGTAAATTCAGAAACGTTGGAAATGTTTCAGCTACTCTTCCCAAATGTCAAGGTACTTATCCAATTTTTTTTGGTTTGTTCATGTTAAATGTGAAACAGACATTTCCTCCATCTTCATTTATAAATCTGTAATCACTTTATGCTATTTGTTAATACTGCAACCACTTCTTTATTATACCTGGAGTAGCAGAGTAGTCTGTGTTGAAGTACACATAACTATTACTATTACAAAAATACCATTTAGGTCACTTAGAAAATTCCAAAAAACATTCAGTATTTTTTTATATTCAAGGAACAGCAATGGTGAAAACATTTTAGGATCCATAAGGAAAAGGAGCATGGAAAATATTATTGTGTATTTATATAAATCAGTGATATGGCTTCAAATTAATACTGTATTTAGTGTTGGGAATTCTGGCTTTAAATAAGGAAAATAAGAAGGAAAATGAAAACAGTCAGAACAGTTAGTAACAGAATGTGAAGAAGGATAACACAGATAACATCTGCCCTGTAGAATAAGGACCATCAAAAAGTACACAAAATACTGAATGTTCTACATGGGATGGGAAACTTCTATTTATCCTGTTTGATCATAGTACAAAGAAGAAGGAGGCATTCAATGAAACTTAAAAATGGCAATACCAGGCTGTTAAAAAGGTCTCCTTTTCAACACAAGGTACCGTTACTTTGGAAACCTGATTATCATGAGGTATTACTGAGAAGTTCAGAATGGAAGTTCTATGTATTGAAAATGAAGAAAAGGATGGTGGAAAGGAACTGGACTCCTCAAGCATCACATAAACAACTTTTTGGCAAATGTGTCTTAAAAGGAAATACTTGTCTAGGGAAGGATTTTCCCATATTTGCTCATTGTAGGCAGTATTCCTGCAGCTTCTTTAAAGCCAACTACTAAACCCAATATGTGAAAAGTTTTTGGTTTATTTTTTTTCCAATATAATAATTCCTGTGAGCCCTTATTTCCTTAGTATAATGAGTCTTTCCAAAGTTGGTGGATTTTACTCAAAATCTGATCAAATTGATGCATCATTTGCTCATTAATATACAAGAAAAATTGACTCAGTTTTCATGAAATGAGAATGGAAAAAATCCACTTTTTTCTTGGAAACAACTGCCATATGATTTACCAGTTTGAAAGCAAGGGAAGAAAACTGGAACTAGATGGAAACTGGTTGATTGCATTGACTTGTAACTGATTCAAAACAGTAGCTGATTCAGCACTATACCCTTCAAACAAGAGGTTCTTGAAAATCACATACCACTACTGCCCCCCCTCCCCCAAAAAAGGCTGTTTGTATCTATGCAAAACGGACTCCAGCAGGACCCAATGTTGTTGAGAGGTAGTGAATATTTAGAAGTAGAAAAGAAGCAATGGAGGACAGAAAGAAATTAAGATTTCTGTTCACTACCGACTTCGTAGACCCTTACTTCTTGAACGTGACATTCTTCTGTTGGAGTTGTAATCATTAATGTAAATTAATTTATACATAGAAGTACATCTGTTTAACTGTTCACATCTTCTATATGTACCTATATGGAATGAGCTCACTGGACAGCAGAAGTCATGGAAGGCAGTCTGACTAGCCTGAAGTGTGTATGATAAAATGTTGAAAGGACACAAGATGCAGTGTTCTTCCTGACAAACTGGACAGTACTTGCAGAAATTATTTACTTATTTAATTATTTACAGTAGCGAAATCAGATCAAGTTGCACAATTGGCCTTAAAAACTTCCAAGGATGGAGACTGTGCAGCCTCTCTGGGTAACCTGCTCCACCGCTCGCCTGTCCTCATGGGGGAAAACATTCCTACCTATACCCAGTCTGAACCTGTCTTGTTACTTGTGGCTTCTGTCTCTTGTCCTTGCACTATGCACTGCTGTCTCTTTGATGCCCTTCTTCTACGTATGGGAAAGTTGCTGTGAGGTTTGCTGAGGCCATCTCATCTTCTAGTTGGACAAGCCTAGCTTCTTCACTTTTTTCCTCATTTGACAGTGTTCCAGCCACCAACCATGTTGGTGGTCATCCACCAAATTTGCTCTGTCTTGTTGATGTCTTTCCTGAATTGGCAGGTGGGGGGCAAAACTGAATGCAGTATTCTAGATGTCATCTAGCAAGTGCTAGGTTGGGGGGATGATAATTTCCCTTGATCTGCTGGCTACACTCCTGTTTATACAGCCCAGTGTGTTTTTGGCCGTCTTTGCTTCCAGGGCATACTACACTCATGTGCAGCTCACTGCCCACCAAGACCTGCAAGGATTTTTCCACAGAGCTGCTCCCTAGCCAGTTCATTCAGTCTGTGTGGTTGCCCTGGGCTTTTTTCTTCCCAGGTGCAGGACTTACCAGTTGTCCCTGTTGAATTTTTTGTAATTCCTCTTGGCCCTTTTCTCCAGCCTGCCTACTTAACTCTGAATGGCAAGCCTGCCCTTGAGCAACTGGTTCTCCCAACTTAGTCTGTCTTCAAAACTGATCAGGATGCTCTCCACCACCTTCAGGTCATTGATAAAGTTGTTAAACAGAACAGGTCCTAGTTTACATGCCTGTAGTACTTGTAATCAGACCTGAAGTAGATGACCAGTTAAGCACTACTTTCTAAGCCCTGCCATCCACCCAGTTGTTTGCCTGTCTGGTTGTCCACACATCCAGACCATAGTTTTCAAACTTGGACACAGAAGTATGGTAGGACACCATGTCCAAAGCCTTGCTAAAGGCAAGGTAAATAATATCCATACCTTTCCCTTCATGCACAAAACCAATCATTTAATAAGAGAAGGCAATCAGGTTGTTCAGGCATGATTTACTCTTCATAAATCCATGCTGGCTGTTCCCAGTCACTTTCTTCCCTTTTGTCAGTCCAAGAGGACTCACTCCATTTGTCAGTCCAAGAGGACTCACTCCATGACTTTCCATGGGCTGAAGTGAGGCTGACTGGCCTGTTGTTTCTTATTTTCTTATGGTCTTTTTAAAAGATGGACACATCTGTCTTTCTTCAGTCACCAAGGACCTCCCCTAGTTTCTATAACCTTTCAGAGATGGGACACATCAGCCTAGCAAGGACACCACCAGCTCTCCCAGCACCCACAGAGGCAACCTGTTTGGTCCCATAGACTTGTATGGGTCAAGTTCCCTCAAGCTCCCTTGAGTTTCCAGAGCTGACCCTCACCAGCTGCTGGTCCTTCTGTTCCTCCCTGAACCCTGTCTCCAACAGAGAGAACTGAAGACCTAGCTGGTGAAGACTAGGGCAAATAAGGTGCCAATACCTCAGCCTTGTTTGTGTTTGCTGTTACTAATTCACTCATATAGACCAACACCCACCGATTGCTCCCAATTCTGCAACAGTCCCACATATTTCTTGTTCAACCTTGGAAAACTAAGGTAGTGGTAGAAGATTTTCTTGTTATCACAGGATCACAGAATGGTTAAGGTTGGAATCATCTGCGCGGCATCTCATCCAGCTGGCCCTACTCAAGCAGGGTCATCTACTGCAAGGATGGAGACTCCACAACCTCTCTGGGCAACCTGTTTCAGTGCTCAGTCACCCTCACAGTAAAAAAGTGTTTCCTGATGTTCAGACAGAGCCACCATTTCAGTTTGTGCTGAAATCCTCTTGTCTTGTCCCTGGCCACCACTTAAAAAAGCCTGCGTCCATCTTCACACCCTCCCTTCAAGTATTTATATACATGGATGAGATCCGTCCTGAGCCTTCTCTTCACTAGGTTGAACAGTCCCAGCTCTCAGCTTCTCCTCCTATGAAAAATGCTCTGTTCCATTAATCATCTTTGTGATCCTTCATTGGACTCTGTCCAGTATGTCTATAACTCTCTTCTACTGGGGAGCCCAGAGCTGAACCCAGCACTCTAGGTGTGGCCTCACCAGTGCTGAGTAGAGGGGAAGGATTGCCTGCATTGACCTGCTGGATATACTTTACCTGATGCACTCTGGGATATCATACATTTTACGACCCTTGCAGACAACAAATTTAAGTGAGCTTTGGCTTTCCTAACACCACCACTACACATCCAAAGTTTACAGATTCCTCCTCTGTAGCCTGTCCCTGCTTGCACCTCCTATATTCAACTTTTTTGCACTGAAGCTTAGTCATGTGTTGCCTGTGTAGCCAGTCTAGTATCCTGATATCTCTACTTATTCTCCTGAATATGATGATGACCCATAACTGTGGTTGGAAAAGGTTGTCTTCCAGGGCCTGTCAGCTTTCCAGAGCTCCTTCACCCTTCAGAGGTGCCTCCCATGTGATCCCATCTACTAGCTCCCTAAACGAGGTACATTCTGCTTTTCTGAAGTCCAGGGTCTCTATTCTGCTACTCTCCTTCCTTGCTTACCTTAGGATCTTGGGCCCTGCAATTTCATGGTCACTATAGTCAAGGCTGCTCTTGATTGTCATGTCCCCAAGAAGTTTTTTCTTGGCTTTGAAGAGCGGTTCTAGCTGAGATTTAAAAGATCGAGTCATGACCTGTGGCTGAAATTAATACTCATGACATTATATGTTACAATCTTATATGCATACCAATAAACCAGTAATCCCAAAATTCCCAAGACAGGCCCAGTCTTCTCACTGGCAGAAGAGTAGGGGCTGGTATGAAAATAATGCTAATATCATTGGAAATTCACATGCCCCCCTTTACTTCTCCCCCTATAAAAAATACTCAGAAAAATGCCAAATGAAAAAATTAAATGGGGATTTACTTGATTAAGATTATTTTGATTCTCATAAACATTTTTTTTCTTGCATGTATAGTCTTAAGAAAAAAGTCTAGGAAAGCTTAAAAAAACTTTTGCATCCACTGGCATTCTAGTTGAAGTTAGAGTAAATCAGTATTATTTTGTGACCATTTTTTTCTGACTAATTTCCTCACTTCTCAGCAGGTGAAACCTACTGCCAGTTAGAGACTTACAGTGTTCAGCATCCATTCTGATGCAAACTGAAAAAGGCAAGTCTCTTGCTGGTGGGGGACAATGAAGTCATTAATCAAAATCACTCTCCATCTTCACTGATGATGGAAAAAAAAGTCTGTCTACTATCAGGGTGCAAAACTAAACTAGAATCATTTGGCTATGACTTCAGAAAAGGCGGTGATATGGAGCAAGTTACAGGGAAAATGGTAGGAGGGGAAGCACATCTCCGAACCTCAGGATCCTGGGGCTGACCTTTGGGTTTCACGGTAATTTAAAGTAGCTTCAAGGCTACCTTGAGGTATTGCTGATTCTTAGGAGCCACAAAAAGTCCTGATGATGGTAGGCAATACCTGGGGCACAGAAACTTGCAGTAAGTTCCTCTCCAGCAGTCATACCATCCAAACATCTTTGAAGTGAAACTTGCAGTGAGGGAAGGCAAAAAAGCCATTATTACAGGATTTCTGTACATCAGAGAAATCCTCAAAGAGATGCATAAGCTGACTTTAAGGCTGCTTTGTGCTGCTACTATTGCACAGAACAGGATGAATTCCCCCATGGATCTGTCTTATAAATATTCTGAGGAGATAATCTTGAATTCTTCAAAATGTTGTAACGTGGAAATATCCTAAAAGGCATGTGAAATTCTACACACACGTTATTGGTCTAGTCCTATCCGTCTAGGCATGGTCAATGGGATCTTACAGCTGAATATCTTGGAAAATGCCCGTGAGACCAGTAGCTAGTGATCATCAGCCAGTAACTGAGACTCTCCACAAAACATCCCTATCCACAGCAGGAATCATCTGCATGCAAGTAGCATAGGGAAGGAAGAAAACTAATAAAGTGGTTTAGATGCATTACCCCTTCTTCACCTGCCACCTTTCTGACTTAAACCAATCTCCTTAAAGTCTTCATGTAACTCAAAAGACTGATTTGCCTAGGTGAGACTTTTTGTCACAATTTCTATCTTCTGGCCAGTTGTAAATAGGAGACCTAGAGTAATATGAAGCTTGCTGGACAGCCTCACCAACTTTTGCAGAACTTAAGCTTTCTTTGATTAAACAAACAAAAAATCGAACAACTCCTTTTGAATCTCCAGGAAGCAAAGACTTCCAAAAACCTGTGGTTTGGCAGACTGATGAGAAGTTATTTCAGCACAGTGTTAGCCTTGAAGTATGATGACAGTTTTAATGTCAATGCTGTGAATTATTTCAGGGCTAATTCCTTTAATGGGGGCTTGGTTGGGGGGTGAAATGACCAAAATATATGAACCCATTTACAGTACCACTGGAAGAAGGCCGTCTCTATACTTTTCAGCCTATATTCTGATTCATGTATAAATGGTTAATTCATAAAGCGATATATGTCTTATCAAACAACAAAATAACATGCTCGGTTTGACAAGGCCAAAGGAAAAAATGACAAATATGTACATGAAAACAGGAGTATTCTCCAAAAGGGCAGTAAATTCTCAGTGGATTACTCCATAGTGGAGCTATAGCAAAAAACCCCAATGCATCAAATCCAGTCTTGGGGACGAGTCCTGAAAAGCACTGATCTCACTGAAGCCACTGGGATATGCAAGGGCCCACCTCATCTTAAGACCTGGCCTTGAATTTCAAATCAAGTCTTTCATTTTACTTGCAAGTGTTAATGCCAAAAAACAAGCAAAAAGTAAAACGATGTTTCAGTCCCTCAGGCTTTTCTTAAAGAGATTACCTCAGGCTTGACACTTTTATCCTTGGGATAGGATACCAGGGCCTGTAAGAAAAGTTAAATCTGATCCAAAATATTCAGTAAATTGAAAAGGCAAATTATGAACACAATAGTTTAGGGGATTATTAATGGCACCTCTGAAAATAGGCATGTTGAGCAATCAGTACTGTGGCTAAGTGGTCATGTCTCCTCTGTGTCCTTTAGGTCAGAACTTTAATCTATGGTTTAAGGATCACACTGAAGGATTTAAGTGGCTGAAAATGCATGTTGCTTTAAACTGTACCTCTCTTAATCTGCAGCTTATGATTTTTTGAGTCATCGATGATTTGATCTTTTTTGAAGTACATGAACTATATTGTTCTCAAGTTTTCACATGGCTAGTCTGCATTTGGTTTCTGATCTTTTGTTTCCTGCAAATATACTTCTTTACATATGTTGTCTTCTTCTTTGAATAAAAGAGCATTTAAAAAGATGTGAGAAACTGGTGAGAAATAACATGGCTATTCATTTTGCAAAATCTACAAATGCTTCCCCAAGTTAATCAGGGTAGTTAAAAACAAAGTTCAGCTGTGGAGAACTGCAGAAGGACCCTACAAGACTGCGTGATAATACTGCAGATGAATTTCAGAGCAGAAGAATTAGAAGTGATGCACTGGGCATTAACCAAACAGAAATTTATACATGCAGTGCTAGGTGCTGAACTGGCTGTTACTACCCAGCAATGAGATCCTGGAGTTAAAACAGTTAAAATATCAGCTCAGTACCCAGCTGTGATCAAAAAAGGAAACTGAATGTTGGGATCTGTGAGGAGAGCAATACAGAAACAAGGCAGTGTTCTGCAGCTAGGTAATTCTGTGGTGCACCTGCACCTTGAATAGCGTATTTCTGGTCCCTCCACCTCAACAAAGATGTAGCAAAGCTGTAAAAGATGCAGAGGAAGGTGATAAGAATGCCCTAAGTTGTGGAACAGCTTCTATATGAGAAATGATTAATTAGCCTGGCATTCTTCAGCCTGGAGAGGAATTGCTCGGTTAGGGGATACTACAGCAGTTGATAAAATAATGAGTGACAGAGAGTGAGTAACTAGAGAATGATCCTTCATCGTGTTTTCAAATACAAGGACTAGGAGGCATTAAAGGAAATAAACAGATGGCAGGTTCACAATGCCAAACTGAGATGGTTCTTTAGGCTGTATACAGCTGAACTGTGAAACTTCTTGCAAGATTCCTGGATTCCAGAAGTTTTACATGGGTTTAAAAAGGAACAGCAACATGCACAGAAGATGAATCCGTAACGGATCATCAAACAGAATGATTCCACCTGTGAGCTACAAACTGTTGGAGATTGCAAGGGTATTTATTCTCAGGAAGTGCCAGTCTATGTGCTGTTCTAGTATCTGTTCTAATATCTATCCCTGGCTGCCATGGCCTTTGTGAAGGATATCAAGGGTATTAGGACAGATGCCTTTTGGCTGGACACAGCAGAGACATGCTAATGTTTGAAAGAATTAATGCGCAGATGTAGGTGATAATAGAAATATATTTTGACAGGTTTTTAGAGCTGTGTTTTGAACATAAGTTGCCCTAAAACTTTCTAGTCATGCTGCTAATGATCCTTTGACAGCAAGGTTAAATGACCAATTTAGTCATGCCTTTGCTTCCTAGACAATTTTTGGTGCACTAAAAGCCTTGTCTCTCACTACCTGATTACTAAGTTTACTTAATACCTTCTCATGGAGTGACTTTATCAAAAGCCCTCTGAAAGGCTACATCCAAAAAATCCTCTCTACAGACCATTTCATCAACTAGTATAAATAAATTCATTGTTTTAGAGAGAGAAGTCAGCAGTAATTCACTACTTTAATTGGCAAAACCTGTTCTAAATGAAGATTAATTTCAGGGGTTTGTCACAATTCAAGTTTACGCAATCTTTTTCCTCTTCTAAGCTCAGCGAGGGCATCCTAGCCATCCTTGCTTGCTTCCTCAGACACAAGTAGAGCAGGTCTTCCTTGTACCAGCGTGATGAAAGCTGCATGATTACTCTGTGCTACACTGAGCAACTTCTGCTCCAAAACTGCTGGCAACATCATGTGAAAAGACAATGCTGGTATGTTTATACTGAGCTTCAGAGCTGAATGTTCATAAATTCACACGCCAGTAAATAGGCAACAATAATTCTGACCTTTCTGAGCCAGGGGGTTATAAACTTCTGTAAAAAGACAATAGGAAGCTTTGTTGCAGCTGATTGCAACAGCGCAGGGATTATCTTAGTTTCTTCTGTCTATAAGTGCAAGAAATACCGAGTTGTTTGCCCACTGAGGGTAACTTGAATGTAAGGTAAGTCAATTGATTGGTAGGTGATGTAAGAGATGAGTAAATGGGCAGAACTGAGGGTCAAGCACAGACAGGTGATATTTTTGTTCTTAATTTCTGTGTACAATTTTGGGACCAAAATAGAAAGAGGAAACAAGCATACCACTTACTCCCTTTACCACTTTCCTCTGACCTCTTTTTTACACAATTCATATCAAATCATAGCAGCATAGTTAAAAATAAGTTTTTCAGCCACAGGAAAAGTACAAAAAGAGATGGAATTACATCACAATAAATAATCCCCAACACAAACAACAATAACAACGGCAAAAAGCCAACCCCCTCCCAGTGTTCATTAGGAACAGCCTTGTTGCAATGTAGGCTATTAATCTGGGGATTTCATGGGACAAAAGTCAAAGCTGTGCCACTGCTGTTAATCTGCCCCAGCGAGGATTGCCAACACAATTCACAGGGCAAGGGGGACCAGAAGCATCCCGGGATACTCAGAAAACAATTTTTCAGCTGCAACAATAGGCAGTCCGACAAAATCACCAGGAAGCAGGGAGGAAACCCATCCTTTAAATGAGAACTGCGCCACTTCTGGACACACGACCTCTCTTGGCCTCCCTGTAGATCGGGCCCAGGCCAGGGAGGATGGCATGGGGTTTTTGGAAGAGCCCGTCTTCCAGGCTTTGCCTTGCAATGTCCCAGGGTTTCTCTGGGGTGAGGTGGCACGGTTGGGGCTGGTGGCCAAGCTGGTCATGCCTGAGGTGGCCACTCTGCTGGGACATTTTGTCCCTCACAGCGTTCACACCGCTGGAGTCCCGCTTCTACGACAAATGTAAAGTGGGTTCCCCCGGTCTAAGTGTCCATCAGCAGGTGTGTGCTGACTGGCGCACGACATTTAGCAGCTCTGTTTTCTGTCTTCCCCCCTCCAGCCACCTCTGGGTTTGTCACTGGGTGAGGAATAGGCAGTGAGGTAGATCTAATCTGATCTCATGGGGAGTGGGAAGGAGTGCCATAACTTCCTAGCACCCAATTGCCAGAAGCAGGGTCATATTAAACAGCAATCCTGCCTACTCCATGAGCCTGCTGGAGGTTTGCAAGCCACTGAACTGCTCCGTGGAGCAGCTTTTATGAGCCCCGTGTGCTTTCTCAGCAGGAGTGAGCAAGGCAGTGCCAGCAGCCGGGGAAGCCCAAAGGATGACAAACAACTTTACCTCTGTATAGGTGTTTCTCCCCCCGCTGTCCCTGGGGAAATGGGGGAAAAATGCACATGTCCCAAAGCACAGAAGTCCAAAATAGCTCTGCAGCCTCTAACACTAAAAAGGAGGGAATAACTTGCAAGATTTGTGCTGTATAAACCAACCACCCCCACAAGGTCTATCTTGAGGAAGGATGGTCTACAGTGCATCAATGCACAATGCTGAATCACAAGTGACTCAGGAAGGATGAGATTTTGGAGCCTAGGACAAGCCAGTGGGAAGCAGTTTAAGCTAGTGGGAATCTTCTGAGTACTTTAAAAACAAACTTTCAACAAACCCCATTTCCCTGGCTGAATTGGTTCTTCCAATCAATTCTGAGTTTTTATTCCTGTCATTTAAATAATGTGCATTGTTAAGCTTAAATAACTCCAGGGCTTGTATTTATAAGACTAGTATGGTAAAATCTTCCAAAACCAGGAGTTGATATGATCCAAAATACAGTAAAAAAAAAATAAATAAAAGAACAAGAGCTAAAAAGGAGATAAAACTGTTAAAATTGCAGCTGACTCATGACCTCGCTCTTTTCCCATCTTACCCCTGAACTTTCTAGGTAATTCCTACTGTGACTGTCATGCTGTTTAAACAAATACATTTAAATATAAAATACATATACATAGGACAAATGACAATTATCAAGACCTAGGAATAGAATCTAATCAATTGACATTTTCTAAGGTTGGTTGGCAGACTCCTAATGTTAATTCTAAGTGTTGATTTATGATGCTAGAATTTAATCTTATCGTAAGATAGGATTGCAGTCACTGGAGATGAAGAAAACTTATTCATTTATTTCACTGATGGGTAAAGTTCAGCAGCTAAGGACAAAAGAAAATATATGCAAAAACTTTTTCAGGTTTTCTGGCTTATGTTCCCTTTTTTTTGCATTGTATCCTGTTGTATTTTCCATTTTTATCTGGTTCTTTCCTGTCACTATTCTTTCTCAATTATTTTGGACATGAAAGAGAGAGTGAGAAATGGGAGGTATTTCAAAACATAATCCTCATGATATATGCATTTAAAAAAATGAGAATGATCATGCCATATAGTCCTTTTTGGTAGGAAACACAATTAGGGATGAAGAAGAAAGCTAACTGCCACAGGAGAGCAAAAGCATGAGTATGTACCTGAGATACTTCAGGCTCTACTTGACTATCTCACCAGTAGCACTGACTGGACAGAAAAGTCATCTCCACTACTTTGTCTTTTGCCCATCTGCAGAGTTCCTCTAGAAGCACAGCTACTAGCTACCGCTCCCTTAAGAATAGAAATGATCAGTGCTTTGACCTTGAGTGGTTTCTTTCACAAAGGAAGACCTGACATGGCTGGCATTGGTTAAAATATTCCTTCCTGATTTTCAGAGTTTTGGTGTCAATAATAAATGAATTTTCCTTCTGTACAAATGCATTATATTTGTTAATCTATACAGACATTAATTTCAACACAAACAGAAAGAATGAGTTAATGTAGTTCAATATAATTAAAAGAAGATAACGACCAAGAGCAAACAAGATTTTAGTCAATAAACTGAAATGCATGATAATTCTTGAAAAGACAAAGTATCTAGATCATGTGTTTCAAACCACTTTTAGAGCATTGGCTCTGTTCAAATACGCAGAGTGCTGAGCTAGCAGGTAATTTATACCAACTATGAGAAAAATACAAGCTTTCTGCAAATAAACACCAGCATTTCGGTACCTCCACTTCCGGAAATCATGATTAAAAAATTATCCTTTTTAAATGACAGGGCAGAGAAATACTGAAAACTTTTTATCTGGAAATTGCAATTTATTTCATTTCATAGGAATACAAAAGTAGCCATACTTAGTTGGACCAAAGTTTCATTTAATCAAGCACTCTTTGTTAAAGTGACCTGACATATTGCCGGAGAAAAGTTTAAAGTAGAGCGATCCTTTCAAGACCACAACATTGAGCAGTGTTACAGATCTAGCAGTGCCTAAGACATTGATGGATTTATCATTGATTAATTTTTGTATTATAATTTTAGGTGATTTTTTTTTTGGTCTCCTATCATCTTCTGCCAATAAAATCTACTTTTTCAGTTATTTGGGGAGAAAAAATGTAGCTTTTCTCATCTGTTTTAAATCTAGCATTCAGTATTTTCAGTGGATGACCACTTGTTCTCTAATTATAAGAAACAATGTTCCTATTCACTCTTCCACATGGATTTCTAGATGGCAGTCATATCCCCCCACTGCTAAAGGGTTTCAGGCTATACAGCCCTACCTTGTACAGAAACTACCCCATCCTACTAGTTCTTCTTAATTTGTTCCTTCCTTCTACTTTTTTCCTAAGTTTCCTATAATCTCATAGTAAACTAAACTGGATGCAGCATTTAGGGTCAGATTTATTTGGCTTCTGGCTGCTTCTAATCATTGAACTGATGTTTGCAGACAACCATCCTCAATTCCAACATGTGTTTCCTGAGTGGCAGTAGTTAAAGTCCATTACTCCGTATCACATGTACACTTCTATGTGGCCATTTACTGAACTTCATTTACCATCAACATGTGAACATCTTATGAAATACTCTATCATTAGTATCAGTTTTGAGTGTCTCGAGTTATTCTGTCTCACTTGTGCACTTTATCACCTGACTATTTGTTCTCTGTTTGAGGTCACTAATTAACACACTGGACAACATTCATGCCAAGGGCTCTGGAGAACCCTGCTATTAATAGCTTTTCATTGTGAAAACTGACCATTTTTTCCTACCTACTTTTCCCTCTCTTTTAACCAATTATTAATCCATGAGAGGGCCTTCCCTCTTACCCATGACAACTTAATTTCTTTAGAAATCTCTTCTAAGGGACTTTGTTGAATGCTTTTTTGAAACATAAGTACAGAGTCATTGGGTCACCATTGCCCATAACCTTAATGACTCCTGAAAGAACTTTCATTGATCTGCGAGAGAGGACTTTCACAAAAGCCCAGTTGATTCTCCCCTGGAATACATCATATTTATCTATATATCTATTAATTCTCTCCTTTGTTATAGTTTCTTTTATTTACCTGATACGGAAGTCAGACTCACCGGTCTGTAGCTCCCTGAATCATTTGTGAAGCCTTTTTCAAAGACTGGGGACTCATTAACCGACTTCTACTTCCCCAGCATTGAGACTCCTAAAGCAATGTTTCACATACACCTCAGTTAATAGTTCATTGGTTTCATGTCTGTGTTTCTTCAGGACTCTTAGGAGAACATTGTCAAAGCCTTCAACATTGCTATCAAATACTATAATACCAACCCACTCCTGAGTTTAAAATGTTTGATAACTTTAAATGACTCAAAATGGAGCAGCCTGGGTGCAGCCAGCCCTGAACTTTTGATGTACTACAGGGTAACCCTGACAATGATGTGTGATGGAGTCTAGTTTCCACTTTTTAGTCTAAAAACATGTCTTTTGGTGGCAATAGCTCCCACCTCACAGAGAACAGTACTTGTCATTTTTACTTAATTGGTAAGCTACAAGACTTTTTATTATATGGCTGTGATCCTGTACCATACAAATACATCTGCAGGCATTTAGTTAGTATATCTTTCTTATTCATGAATAAGTAGGAAGAGGGTGGTTGACTAACCTTCCCTATATTTACCTAAGTATCACTGTTGTGTTAGTAAGGTTGTTTTTCAAGAGTATGTCTTTTTTAGCTTTTGCTAAACTCCTGTTTTGTTTACTGGATTTCCCAATTCAAAGGCTGCAAGCCTTTATGTCAAACTCTGAGGATACTAGAGATAAATGCTGAAGGAATGGAAAATATGTAGTTTCAGAATTCTGTAGCCTGCTTCAGAAAACAGAAAACAAATCCCTGGTGGTGGTCACTGCAGGAGAAGTGCAAAAGAGAAAGAGGATGGTTGAGAAAATTCAGAGGGCAAGAGTGAGAAATGACCACCATTACCACAGGAAGCAAAAGGAAAGATGAAAGGTTTTCAGCTAATGATATCTTTAATATATATTTGTTTACTGTTGAAAACCAGCTACATGTATATGTGCAGGGAACAATGCATTACAATATGAAAAATTAATATAAAACTACATTTAAATAACTAATGTGTTGGCACCAGAACTGATGCGGACCCAGGAGGAATGTGGTTCCCTTGTTAAAGTAAGTTCATTAGCATAAGAAGCACAAATATGAAGGGCAGGAAGGGAGGAGGGTTCCCATGCTAATAAATATTTACTTCATGATTCCTGAATGACAGAAATCAACAAAAGCTAAGAAAGAGAAAGTTCCAGCAAACACTCCAACCTTAACTAGAAATGAAATCAGAAGCTTGAACCCAAATTTTGTGTTCCTTGTTTCTTCTTAACATGAGTCACAAAATATGAATTCCCCCTGGTTTTTCCTGCAAAGTTTGATTATGCAAGTAAATAAGAATGGCTTTAACCATCTAGTCCTATTTTGCCTACTTCTTTCTTCTGTAATATTTTTCCCACAAAACGGACAAAAAGTGGAAAATTTGTTTCCAGTAATGCTAGTTTATATTTTCATACTACCTTTAATTCTAAAAGGTCCCAGATGTTTTCTAGGAGAAGATGAACCATTTCATCTGCTCCTGAAATACAGCTAGCTGTCAAACACCTAACACTACAGAACTCTGGGTAATACAAAAAAATATTTAAAATTAAATAGGTGAAAGACAGGCACCAAGGTGGGAAAGTTGGAAAAGAATAAAACTTTTTCCTTTTAAAAATATATTTGCAAGTGGCCAAAACCTTGTTTTTTGGTCCCCACTATTGGTACGCTGTTGTAAATACTGATTAAAAGGAAATACAGAGAAATAAGCTCCAATTATCAAATAATCAACCAAAAATTTCAGCCCTTTCGCTGGAAGCATTCTCCACAGGACTGATCCAGCTATCTCTTGCTTCACGTAGGAGCTCTAATGACAACGCTCAAAGGTGGCTGGCTTGCAGCTCTATATTGCTTGGGAGGAGGGGAAACCTCATTAGTTACTTTCCTTAAGATACCAGTCCTGCGAATGAATATGTATGCAAGGGATTTGTTAAACTACACGTTACGCTACGAAGATGGCAGGGATTTGGTTTTGCTGTGTTGAGTAACAGTTGCTACTGGGTACACAGCTCATGTCACACTTTCACCCTGTTGGGTCGAGGGGTGAAACCTCTTTCCACCTGAGGGCAGGTTGTAGCTCAGCCAAAACAGGGATCTTCCCCGCTCTGTCAGCAGCCCCCACGCCACTTGGTTGACTGATGGCTTACCCAGGGAAGGGTCAGTCAGCTCCCAGCCACCCCCACCAGAAAAGTGGATGCACACGTATGCCACCATGGCCTTACACCCTTTCAAAGAGTCTCTCTGAGCAGGGCTACGGCTGGTTTCTGCAGGCGGGCTGGAAGGAATCAGCCAAACTCATGCTTTTTGGACTTTCCGGTATGGGCTGTGTATAAACTTGCATGGTGTGGATGAAGGGACGCCCCTTAGCCCTTGAGCTAGCTGCTGTGAGGGAATTTAATAAAATGACTTAACTTTAATGGGAAGTGGTAAGACACGTTTTCGAGCAAAAAAGTGGAGAATCAGAAACATGGAAACCCATGCAATCTGATTAGTGGCTCTGTGAGCTTCTGCATGCATGTTCAACAGGGAAATAGAAACTGGTTCTGCTTCTAAAATAAACATAAACCCCCTTCAAAGTACAGCTCTAAGACAGATTTTCTCTTTTAATGCCTATTCCTTCATAACTCCACTGAAGCCCAGCATCTGCTGTCTGTTTTCGCAGCCTACACTGACACAGTAATATCTAAGACCAGTTTTTGCTATCCAAATTTCCCTACCATCTGGGAGGCAGTCACCTTTTGAGAGCGATAGTGTCTCCCTTTTGAAGCACAGCCGCTGCTGCTGGGATCCACAACCTCTGATGAAGGTGGTTCTCGAGGCAAAGCTGCCTCACGCACCTACACGCAGGCAGGGGGAAGTCTGGCTTGGTAGCCTCCTAGGTTGGGTTTGCACTGGAAAAATAAAGCTCAGAATAAACACATGGAGAAATTTTCAGATGCCATTACCTGCAGCTGCAGCCAACATTAAAGCAGTTTGAATAAGAGCGGGCTCCAACCCACGTGCACATTCGCTGAAATAAGAGGCTCCAGTTCCCTCTTCCATGAGAAATACACGTTGTCCGAGAGACGTGGGCGCCCAGACACACAAACCTCGCCACAGGCACACAAATTGTCAAACTTAAAAAGCAAACCCAAAGCAGATTCACAGATTAACCCTAATCAAGGAAAAAGGGTATTACATACACCAAGGGCAAGTCGTACTCAGGAATATAGCCGTACTGCAGAAAAAAAGCCACCGCATCTTTAAATAACTGAGCAAGGTAGATAAAGAGTTGGAACTGTGCCAAGGTAAAAGTTGTAAAACTGGATTGATTTTTGCTACAGCTTGCTAAGGGCTCCCTAGAGCGAGTATGTGATGTTCAAATATAATAATTGATAGCCTGAAAAAATATTTCTGATAAGTGTGCAACTGTGACACAGAGCCCTGTCTGAGATGAAGCAAGCTTTTGTGTCCCAGCTAACCTGAGTACTGGGGTGACCCAGATCTGCCATTCCCTTCCCTGACTGCAGCCCCATCCTTCAGCTGGAGAGAAAATGGGCCCGGGCTTTGAACAGGGCATTTTGTTAAATGCCGTCGTCGTCGTGGAAAAGTAATTACCCGACAGCCAGACCAGTGCATATGAAGGGGGAGGGCTCTGGGGGAGGAGGGAATTCACATTCATTAATAGCATCCCAGCAATCCCAAAGGGCAGAGGAGTTAGTGCTAATCTAACCTCTTTTCAGCCTTCACCTTGGTGCGGTGACCACCTCAAGCTCTGTATATGTGTGTATAAATTGCTTAAGATTCAATTGAACACATTAAGTTTTAAAAAGGATTTAAGTGAAAATTTTCAATAGCTTCTGAAAGGGGATAATTTATTAGCTCTGAGTAAATTAAAATCTCAAGCAGGGGTAAAGACTTTAGAGATTACTTTAATACATTTTATATGCTTTCAACAGAAATGTTCCTTTAAATGGTCCAAAAATCAGCTAATTTTGTCCTATTTAGTAAATTACCTCCTAAGGCTGTAATGTTACAGATTACAATTGCTAAAAAAAGTTATGCCTTATCAAAGACGAATAAACTGCATTTTTATAGGTTCAAATATAGCACTTTTTTTTGTTTTCATAATTCAGGCTGGTAAAATGCTGTGTTAAAATAATGCCAGGAAGGGAGTGTATCTTTTACATCCTTGTTAGGTCAGATGGTAATGTAACAGAATGTCATGGCTACATCTCCCATATACCATACTAGCAATTTAGAGTTTATTTTGTCTTTGAGATCAGACATATGATCAAATTACTCTGGTTATCTGTCACCATGCATCAGCCGAGTCTCAATAACTCCCTGTGCAAATGCTCTTAGCCCATGGCACAGTCAGAGTAATTTGGCTTAGGTTAGCCCCTTTTCACTGCGGGCTAACGTATGTCACATTAGCTCGTATTCGTAGTGGACAGTTACCACAGCCTCGTTGATGTGCAGTAACGTGCTGTGCTGAGGCTCTCTCATTAAGTCTGAGCCTTGAATTTGCCTATGAAACCACTGGTTTCCAGGTTTAAGGTCTCTTTGGGGAGGATGGCAGGAAAAGCATTGGCTCTGAACAAAAGTCCTGTACATCCATCCTTTACATGGTCAACAGGCTGCCTTTCAAGTTGTTTCCTTTATGGCAAGAAACCATACTGCCTGCTCAGCAGCGAAGCTGGCTTGGCTTCAGGCAGCTTTAAAGCTATCAGCAGCTGGGAAGCCAATGACTACATTTCAAAACTAGAAATCAGTTCACATAAGGAAAAGGCTCGGGTCTGGTTTAGAATTATAGTTCTTGCAAACCACAGGAGTCAGCCGTTATGTACATCACTGTCTTAAAGGTTGTTTCTGCTGCTGATGACTATGGCTGTGGTAGTAAACTTAACAGTGCCAGAGGTGGTACTGGAACTTGACTGCCCGTTTTGGAAAGTTTGAGTGGTCTCTGATAGGGTTTTGCCCTGGGCCATCTGGTAGTCTTCAAAGTGTTCCTGAGCAGGGTTTGGGGTGTACCTCAGAAGATAAGAGAATGTGAATGAGTGTCACTCTGTGCCGGTTTGTCTCAGTGCAGAACATGGCCCCAAACCCATTTATTTTATCAATTAGGTTCTTCAAGAATTTAAAGGAAGTTGGTGCTTTTTTTGCACGGTGGAATTGTGGAGAGGGCAGGAACAGAATTAGCCTGGCAACTGTCTTATGCTGCTCAGGAAAGGGGTTGTTAACCTTTTATCCCTGGTTTTATGTGTTGCCTGTCTGTATCACTTGCCCACACGTGTGCAATACAATGGTTGCTATTAGGGTTCAGAGGGACTACACAGTTTTAATTGTTCATTGTTTCAGGATCAAGTTTGTCCATTACCCCAGTAAGACCAGCATCCAGGATAGACCTGAACAAAAAGTAAACATTCATCAGGATTCAATCCCCAGACCCGCCCGATGTCAGTCCTGAAGCACAGAGAAGATCCTCAGCCTAAACATTACCTTTCTTCTTATAAAACACCTCAGGAGCCCCATGTACGGGCAGACCAGTTGCATCTTCACTTGTCTGTGAAGACATATCCTTGTGCCTGATGATTTAGCCCTGTGAGACAGGTGAGGTGATTTTTGAAACAAGACCCTTGAGCCCTGGAACTAATGGAATCTGATTTCCTGTGAATCTGTCTCCTGACTGTTGTATTTTGGTTTCTGAAAAGGTCCTGGGTCTTTTCACAGGTTTAGTCACTTACGAAGTCACTCTCCACTGCAGGTTTTCCCATCTGAGGAGGTGTAAATCTCCCCCGCCCCAGCCCCGAGCATTTAAGGGGTTCCTTCATCTGTGCCTGGATCCCTATAAACCTTTTGGAACTGGAGTATCTCTTAGATCTCACCACTCTGTCAAATTTTTTGCAGCCAGTGAGGTCGGAGGGTAGACAGAGGATGCAGCCAGGGACAGGAATTATTTTGCAGCCAAACCAGTGATTTATTAATCGTAATGACATAAGAATTCCCATCCTGGGCTAGTCCAGTGCCAAGCCTACCCCAGTATGTTACCTCTGCTTACCATTATTTCACGATTTACAATTACCATTTGTACCATTTTACTGGTACGCTAGCACCTACTTAGTCAGAGAGTGAAGTCTTGTCAATAGGAAATTAATATGCAAAACCACTAGTCTTATATCCTTTTCTTGAAAAAGTTCTTTTTTATCTCATTGTCTCATATCCTTCATGATTTCCACAAACATTTTTGAATTCTCTCCTTTCTTTTGCTATGCTTTTTTTTTTTTTTGAGAGAGAATGCTTCTTGAAAAGAAGATTGTTCCCCCAATAATGCTATGCCACTGTCATACAGTGACATTATAATAATTTCTGTATTATTGTTTTCTTTTGCTCTTTGATGCCTTCTGGAATGCCAAACCTCTTTCAGCAAATAACTGCACCACAGCAGCAATCACCACTTCTCCCTTTCAGAAGGTACTTTCATTAACTTATACTCACTGCTCTTTAAACTCATCGCTCTTTAAACTCAGAGATCTCAGTAGTTCAAATGATTCTTCCTTCAACCAGCATTCATTGAATTTCACCTGCTACCATGCTGTCCTTTCACCTCACTGCCTTCAACCTCTCTGGAGCTCTCTGTAAACTTTTTTAGTGTTGATCAGCCTTTGTGATACTCCTAAGCATGGTCAGCTCAGTGTTCACACAGATTTTCGTGTCACTAACTTACAAAACACTATCAATGACAACATGCAGCTTTGGAGTATCCCAGTATTAATCACTTCTCTTTTTTTTTACTGCTAGAAAATGGAGCAGTTTCTGCTTTGTGATGCTCTATTTTTAATCCACACTCCTTCATGGCGTTTCTTTTTGGACAGTTTCCTACAAGGAACTTGCAAAAACACTTTCAGTGAACCCAAATACATTAGATCAATGCCATTTTTTTAATCTTGAATTTTGCTGGTGCACTTGAGGAATGCTTGAAGAAAAGAGTGATAGGTTATCCATTACCAAATCATGCTGCTTTGCCCCAATCATATCATAGCTAGCTAAGTGTTTTACACATTAGCCTTTCATTCGGTGAAGGTCCTTGGCAGATTACTTCAAGATATGACTAACTTTAAACACAGAAGTTGTACCCTTGAAGCCAGTGTCCTATTTATGTGCTTTAAGTTCAGCATGTGTTGAAGCCAGGATCACCAGCCTGCAGTCCTTAGGCAGTGAGCATTTTCTCTTTTTCTTTTTTTTTTTTCTTTTGAATGAGGGATTGAGTATTTTTTTCTAGCAGCAGCCCCAGATCATTCTTAAGTCTGGTGGAGATTTAGTAATGACAAATATTTCTGGCAACCAAAGGCACCAGGGCTATTCAGGGTTGGAGGCAAAACTGAATTTTGCCTTGCTGAGAGATACTCCAGCTCAGGACAGGGAGGGGAAGGGAGATGCAAGCTGAACCCCTTGCAGCACCGGCACAGACCCAGGAGCAGTAATACCATCCTGCAACCCGGATAGTCTGCTGGCCTGGGGTACTGCCTGCTGTCGCTTATGCTTTGAGCTAGCCAGACTCTCAGCTCTTCAGTGAAAAAAATCAGAAGGCTCTCACCATCCCAGCACTTCACTAAACCCCTTTTAACTCTTGTCCGTTTCTGCTTTCTCTGGGTCCAACCCTCTCATTTTCTTTCAACATTTTTATTTTACTGCCTTCAGCTCCTATGACCTGATATGTTTTTATCAGTGTAGTTAGTGCTGTACAGCCTCACCGGGCTAGATCCAAGCACATCTCATAGTGTCTTTCCAACCACCTCAATCCTTCTTCAATTCTTCCTTCCTTTCCTTCTCTTCCCCTCCCCTCTCCCCAAATCTCATCCATCTCTATCTTTTGTGGTGGTTTTATGTTCTCTGGCAACCTGGCTCTCGCTTTTGGGCAGAGGCTAGTTGCTGTCTTCAGATCTCACATGTTGTGCTCTCAAGGGTCAGATGCATCCTGGAAAGTATTGCAGACTTTTGACCCCATAAAATCAAAAGATTGAAAGAAAGTAGTGGCCCCATTAAAACTGCTAGATATAAGGACATACTAGAATATACTTGAAGAAATATTATAGAAGGCAGGAACATTTAAGGCCCAACACCCCAATGCAGAATGCAGATCAGATCCTTTCATTTATTTTTTACTAAATTTGTGCTCCAATTTCTAGCTGGGATTTAACTGCAGTAACGCAAATTTAATACTGACCCTTTAAAATTATTCACTGGCCATTTTTCACACTTGTTTTATGAAACAGTCAAAACATTTTTCACTCCTGCTCTTAAGAATTTTTTGGATCTGTAAATAGCAACATTTATTTTTATCTTCTATCAACTATTAGAAGCCTTCAAGCTGGGACACATATTGTGCACTGACTACAAGAAATACTGAAGCACAGAAATGCCAAATCAACCTATTGTTTCAAGAGACAGAGCCTACCATTTCAAATGTCCTTGTGCAAGAATCTTTCTCATGGTCATGGTCACTAGGAATGTGTCTGAATAGTAAAAGACAAAGGGTGAAATCTCATTAATTTCAGTGGGGTCAGGGTTTCAACCAATTTGCTTCTTCCTACAAATATAACCTTGCCAGTACTTTTAATGTGTTGCTTTAAACACATTCAAAGCTGATGCAACTTGTTCTTCCAGTATTTTTCCCCAGATGTTTGTGTATCTAACAATATTCCTGAAGAGGTGCTATGTTAATAACTCCAACAGTTTTGATTTTTTGAAAGTAGCATCTAATTTTAGAAAACCATTAGATAACTTAAAGTGAAAGACTCACCAAGTAAATGGTACTTTATAAATCTTTCTGTCTAGATGGATGATTTAAATACAAGTTTTTGATTTTACATTTACTTGTCTAAGGGTTGAGACTACCATGAAAATCAAATTGATATCTTTAAGAACAATGAAATAAAAACCATGTAATTGCAATATTTTTAAAATTTTCCTATAGGAAGCTGTAAAATACTGTTTATTTGTGTAGTGCTTCTTACTGAAGGTGCATAGCATGTGAGCAAATACTGTAGCTTTCATTTAGATGACCTGATTCTCATATTCCAAACACTGAGGACTGGAAAGCAAGGCAAGAGCTAAAGATAAATTTTTAAAAAATCTGCATTTATTTAAGTTATGGATGAATAAAATATAGGGCACATAAAAGTGACAGTACCTTGTAGGTTAGTAGATTGCACAATCTGGACTTTCACAGCTACAGTATTTTCTCATGCATGTGTTACACTAAGAATACTAAAAATACCTAGATTTAAAAGGCGGAGCTGACAGAACATCTAAGTAGCGATGAAATACTCGGATACACATGAAATACATCTTCCAAAGAAGTCTCTTGAAGCTAAGTGTGAAGGCCTTCATTCTCTACTCATATTGATTTAAATCAGAGGGAATTTCTTGGGGTGAAACCTTAGCTATGTAGATGCCCACAGTACAGTTCAGGAGAGAGTGGTGGCAAGGCTGATTTGGCAGTGTTTAAACTCCTGGGTGAAGCCATAAAATATGTCTATCCACTTTTGTCCTCAAGAAACTATTAATAAAGACACAAGTACCCAGGCTGCAGAGATGTCTTAAATTCTTTCTCTTTTGACATCCTATCTAGTAGGGGCTGCAAAGATAAAAACTAAAATTTGGGTTCTTTCATCAAAACAGCCAAAGCCATGACCAGATAAGTTCCATTGGAGTATACCTACACTGCTGTATTAAGAAAGGACAGCAATCAGTTCAGATGTTGGTATCTTGATCCTCCCTTGGGCTGATTTTCCCACTACTTCTTGTTTTCAGCCATGTTTTCAGCAGGTTTTGCACCCTCAGACATCCCCATCGTGCCAAACCCTCTGGCGTGCCATGTGTGTGGTCACCTTCATGGTATAAGACCCACCAGCCTCGTTGGCTCCATCCAGCACAATCCTCTCTGATGTCAGACCCTTTGAAGTGAAATAAAGAGAAGCTTTAGGGTCATGAAGACATTGTATGGAACCTGAAGGAGAGCCAGGGTCAAGAGCTATTTCTTCACAGGCCCCCACCTGCTCTAGACAGGATTAGTCCGAAGCAACGCGAAAGCCGGTCAGCGGGTGCCACACAGACTACTGTTTGCAGTTTCCAGGGGAAGATATCTTCTGCCTGTTTTCAGACTCTAAGCTAAAATGAAGAATACTTCGGTGGGCTGGAAAGTTAACGCAAATCATGTGAAAGGAACATATTCTGGCTCTTTTAGTGTTACTATAATAGAGTTCCACTTCCTGTAAGATGCAAGTTGACTAAACTGCCATGCTGTTAGGATCTCAACCAGAACAGAGACAAATGGCACTTAGATGGTAAAAAAGATGCCCAGGGTTGTCATTACTGTAAGACAGTTGTTAACGGTTAGCACTGAGAGGAACAGGAGCAGTCAGAAGCTAGTCAGGGTCCCAGGTGAGTGTGTCACTCTTTTGGAACCATGTGCCTTACTAAATTTGCCCTTCTTACTTTTTACAGAGGCTCTGACACCCATGACATATCAGTGTGCTTATATGCACAATTGAGTTAATTCATGCTAGCTAATAAGCACGATGCAATTTGTGCATTTTTAATGCAGAATGCTTCCAATAACCATCACTAATAACCTCCTCTCAGTACAGGAGAGTAAAGCTCCTCCTGTGTTATTTATGCTTAAGATTAGATTTCATCTCACATAACTTTAGCTGTCAAGTTTAAGCCACTCACCACAGACTCCCTTTGTAGTCACTGGAGAGAGATAGGCATCTCCAAAGGGCGATTCCTTCCGTCTCTCCTCGATACCTGTCTTCGGATGGGATGAATCACCCTCTGGAGGTGCCTATCTCTCTTCATTGTCTAGAGACAGAGTCAAGCTGACTTTAACTTATAGACATCTAACAGAGACTTCTATCTTATAGATAGCAAAAGTGAAACGAATCCCACCTTCAGTGTACTGTACTTTAAGTAGTTCTCTGCTTGGTGTAAAGAGGATTGAAGGAAGATTTCTCTACGTGCAAGCATGATTTTGTTGCTGCTGGTAGGAATGCTTTGCTTTCTTCTCTTGCCTCCCTGAGATGCTGACAGCTCTGATGTTAATAATGGAGCACCAGTCGGGCTTCAGCGATTTGCAGAGAAAAGGCAAGTTATGTAATTTTTCGAGGTAATAGCTGCAGTCTGGGAAGAATTGGCCTGAAACTGTCTGAAGCTGAGAGAATCTTCCATGTTAAATAGTTTAATTTCAGGATAATATATCCATGACTTGAATTTAAAAAAAAAAATAATCTAACCTATTTAATTTGCTGTATTAAGTATCTGCATTTGCTCCTAATATTCTTAATTAGGTCAATTTGAAAATTTCAGCATATCATTTTCAAGTGTGAATTTAGGAAGAGAAAGTTTTGCAACCTATTACATTCATAATTCAGTTGTAAAAAGCACTTCACATATCCTCGTGCGACGATAACATAACGTTTCATGAATCAGACAAAGAATTTTTTGGCATTGCTAAATAGAATGGCTGCATGATCTATCACTTGACACTTTCCCATCACTTATCCATGGCCTGGGTTCATCCCTGCTTTTATTCCTAACCTGCACAAGTCTGTGTATATGTAAAAAAAAAAGGCAGTTTCATTTGAGATATTACTTCAAACACATATATATGAAAACTAGTCTTGAAAGGACAGAAAGACACTTTATGATGTTGCCAAGACTTGTGATTTAATCATGCATTTTGCAACAATCAGTATTTTTAGTGCCTTAGGTTCAAAAATCCTGTTATTACCTGATAATCACTGTTTTTATTAAGGAAAAAAAAAAAAGACATTCCTAATGGTCTGGACTGCAGAGGAAAGTTCAAAAATATGAACTGTAAAAGCTCAAATCAAGAAGGTGACAAGTGAAAAGAAGCAATTAATGTAACACTTTATAATTTTTGGAGGCCTGACTTGATTTTTTTTCCCCCTCAACTAAAGTAAAAATTTCCCATAGGATTTTCTTTTCAGGATCACAGTTCTTGAGGTTGAAGTGAGACACAGGACTCTGTGATCAAATTCATGCCTGCCCCATGGGTCAAACTAAAGACTATGCATCCCTCTAGGTCCAGATTTTTTCCAAGACAATGATCTTGCTGGATGGCTAAATGTGAACAGGACTTCATGGGGCTTTGTATAGGGTTTGCTCTGTTTTGGAACAAAGTCTTTGAATCAGAGTTTGCAAAGAACTAGAAGGGTAATCTGTCCTGAACTGGGGTGCTGCAGAGGGGTGAATTACATCCTGAAAGACAACCACCAAACCAAAAAATCTTCCTGAAAGAAAGGAAATTATAGGGCTCTTCATAGTGTCTAAATTTAGATACTTAAATGAAGTGCCTGAGGTAGGAGGTTAGTGTTATAAGGCTTCCTGCCTAATCAATAGAAAGGGAAAGTCAGTCCCGTAAAGCACCTTAGTGAAGTTTCTGCTTTGAACTGGCTACTGAGGGAGCCTGCTCTCCTGAAGGCCTCTCTCAGTGTCAACCAGGTCCTGCTTCCTGGAGCACAATGGACACCCGGCGTTGATTCCTGTTCTCGGTTACATTAATTTTGTAAGGGTCACTGATGTGGGACTTGTGGCGGCAAAGGAGCAGGAAAAGGGACAATATCCCAAGACCTGTGTGGTTATGGCTGTGCTCTGCAATACTACTGTTTCTTGCTCCAGAAGCCCCTGGGGATGGGCTTGCTCTAGGCAAGTGTGTGGAATTACAGTGTCAGGGGAAAGGGAAAATTTGGAAAGCACCTGTTCTCCTCACTTCATACATCACTGAGCATATATGGAGGAAAAGGATAGTGCTTAGAATAACTTCATAACTGGCTGGTACCTTCATCTAGGGTCTTTGGGTAGCTGCTCTGGGCTATGCCGAGTCTGAGCAATCCTCCAGGACTGCAAGGTGGAAACCAGCGAGACAGATGCCACTCACAGCCACAAACATCTGGATGCTCAGGAAGTTCAGGAAGCTCACGTGTTCATTGCAATTTTGAGAATGAACATAAACTGTGATAGCCCTCCTTCTGATCAAGTTGCATTTATACTGCACTGCAGTGTAAATCTACATTCCTCTTAGTTGCTTAACTTTGGCACTGGTGCTACTGTGTAAACTTAGAGAAGTCCTTTCTGTATTAGATTGCCTTTACTGCATTGAAAATCAGACCCTGCATTCTGCAGAATGTCATTTTGTTTTACCCAACAGATATTAGTTTGGAAACACCTGGGTATCTTCAGTGACTGCTGTTTTTAGGTTAAGCAGTCCAGAATCTCTGTTTGATTTAGAAAAGAAAGTTCAGGTTTAACATGCTGTTTCTGCAAATCCATAATCAGAGCAGCTTTGTACCAAATAGCAGATTAGGTAGCAAGCTACTGCGTGTATGGCATGAGCCAAAACAGGTGCACCTGCAAGGTAAAGGTCTGGAAGGATCCCACTTAGTGAAATAGGATCCCCTTGTGTGATGTGTCTAACTTGCCGTTTTTTAAGTTATGCCTAAAATGTCCATAGATCTTTCCTTCCTGTCCTGTCCTGTCCTGTCCTGTCCTGTCCTGTCCTGTCCTGTCCTGTCCTGTCCTCTCCTCTCCTCTCCTCTCCTCTCCTCTCCTCTCCTCTCTTTTTTTTCTCTCTCTCCCCCCTTACCTCCCTCCCTCCCACGGTAAAAATTTGCCTGACCATTTACTTTGGAAGCAGATTACTTAAAAAATCATTCTTCAGAATGAGAGGAAGGGATTCAGGTGAGTAAATACAGATGCTTTGTGCTCTCTGAGATGCTCTGGGGTGCCCAGGATGTCTGGGCAGGCTGATCTAACACGGGGGATCCATTCCCTCCTGGCGCAGGCAAGGATGCCCTGTTCTGTCCAAACTGGCAGAAAATCATCCAAATCTCCTTCAGAGTGCCTCTACCTGGAACTGTTCCAGTACAGCTACTCTGCATTGAAACAACCCACAACCCTATACCTTATTCTGGAATAATTTTTGTGTAAGCTATCATCCTAAATTGCCTGCCACAGACAGCTTGGTTAACAACCTAATCAAGGCTTGCCTCAAGACGTTATTTAGAATCATTAACAATAGAAAGTAGAGGCTAATGGGCATCTGTGCAGGGCCATGCTTGGAAATGTTGGCAACGCTTTTTGGGAACAAAACTTTGGACTGTCAATGTGCAAATTGCATTGGTTTAACTAAGAACGGGATTTAAAATCAATGTAGTTAAAACAGTGAAATAGGTTGTGTCAGCTCTTTTAAATCAATATAAGCCTGACAGAGCTTGGTTTAACTTATATTGAGTTAAAAGTAAACCAAAATAAGCTGCTTGTAACCCAACATTAATGCGTCTACATAGAGTTTGTACTGAATTAATGAAACCGATTTTAAATCAATTTAAGTCAAAACAGTGCTAGATCTGTGTACAGACAAAAGTTTAATTGGAAAATGATTGATTAGATATGGATAATGCAGCTAATGGTGGGGGATATGGGAGAGAAAGAAATCAGGATCTGGACTTAATGAAAAAACATGAATGGATATGTCCAGGCAGCATTGTGCAATGTTGAGATACATAAATAAAGGGAAGACTGTTTAGATTGTAGCCACTTCCCTACATCATATAAGGCCTCCACACATTAATATGCATTACTAGATATGCAGGCAGATGGTATAAGTATGGCAAAAGGATGGAAGTTGAAAGTGGATGCAAGGGGAAAGGGTCTAAACCAGAATAAAGGTCCTTAACGGCAAAGATTCAGGAATGCCACCTGGAATACTACTGTGGAAACAGCAAATACAGCAGAACAGATCTTACCACCCTATATTTTTTTTCCTCTTCACTTCTCAAAGGTCTTCGCATGCTAGCATTCTGAAAGGGAAAAATAATGGAAAGAGCTTTTTCTGGTGTTTGAGATTGCCTTTTTTTAAGACAAGAACTGTTTTACTATCCAGAGCCCCTCAAAACTATTGAAGATGTTCTCAGCACGATATAAAAATTGATCATGAAAAATATAAATGCTCTTTTGACTTGAGAAGGGAATCACTTCATAATTTACACTATCTCTACTTGAGAAGAGAAAAACTTCACTACTCATGAGTTATTGGTTTTCCTCTCTTCATTAAGCATTCCTTGCCTGTGTTTCTATCTATTTAGTGCATGTTCTTCCCACTCCCTTGTCAATGCCCTTAGATACAAGGGATATATTTGAGAGTCAGTGTACAGAGAACTTTCATTTTAATACACAGCAAATTAGAGACACTGCACATGCATGTATATGTGATGTACCAGACTATTAACCTCTAATGTGGATTCATCCTCCTTGGATAATCTTTTGCCCACATCCCATCACTATTTTTTAACATTTGCAAAGCAATTAATTTTCCTTTTGGAGGGAGCGCTCTGCAGAATTTACCGGTGACGATATATGTAAAAGAGGATACGTTAAAATGAAATCTCAAGTATTGTCATTGTCGACAGGAAGCTGAGTGATATGAATTGCCTACAGTATATACAGAAATGTGGTTGCCCTATAAATTTTTCTGTGTCTCTAAACAAAGACAAAAATAGGTATAACTAGCCTGATACTGTTTAGTTATGTAACAGATTGAGGGTTTGGGTTTTAGTCACTGGAAATGTGATAAACAACATTGTGCATTAATGCAGAAAACAGATTGAGCTTTTTAATGGTACATCAAATAAGACTTTATTAGCATCTATTAGGTTCAACCCAAAGCCCGGGAAATAGCATTAATGAGCATCATATATCAGTCTGTCTGTTATTAGATAACATTATCCCTTAAAACTAGCAAGTCATATAGTACTTTATACTTTTTACCTTTATCTTTAGAATTAGCTGCTGACATCCTCTCCTGTTACACTGGCCTTACTATTAGTAATAGTGAACCAATTTATAAACCCATTAGTGACACTTTTTCCCGAAGATAAAAACAGTCAAAATTATCTGGCAGCAATTAATCTTAATGGCTGTATGCAGTAAACAGCAATGGGCTAATTCCAGCTCTGTCAGCCCCATCAAACAATCCCACATTAGGCAGCTTTTCACTGATCCATTAAGCATATTCAGAACAACAACAAATTCAATGCTGAAGGCATATGCACTAAACATTACAACAGTGATCTTCTGAAGCCATCATTATCTCTTAAATAGTACTTCCCCCATGTATTATCATTATGCTGTACATTAGAAATACTTTGATTAAACTCCCTTAATTCATAACAGCCAGCTGCAGACCATTTATGCAGTTAATCTCAACACAACAGCTATTGAGGAAATATAACAAATGAAGGCTGTAAACTGGAAGTCATTACTACGAAAGATACTGGTTTCCTCGCCCTCGTAGTGCAAAGTGCATGGCAAGATTGTACTTTAGGATGACAGTAATGCAGACTGAAACCACTAATGACCTTCCACATGTCCTGCAGCACGTGCAGCAGGACTTGCAGCTGTAAAGGTGTGTGCAGGAGCAACCTGACAAACTGTCAGCAGGAGTGGCAAAACCAGCCAGGAGCCCCTTGTCCACAAGACTAAAATACCAGCAAGACCTGGCTTGCAAGCCACAGCCTCTCCCTGGTTTTGCTGGCTTCATCTGGAGCTCACAGTAATTTGTCCCTATGAAAGAACTCTTCTGACTTCTTCCTCTATGAAGCTCGAGTTAGTAGCAATGACACTTTGAAAGACTGCAGACCTTTGAGTTTCCTTTCCTACGCGTAAGAGCTGGTTTGAGAATTTTTATTAGACTGTTTTCTCTTTAAGGTATAATGGATATGGTGTGGTGAGAAAATTTGCATAAAGCTTTCCATGGTGATGTAAACAAAACAATATTATCAGGATGGCAAGGAAAACAGTAGCTAATTTATATTTCCACTCTGACCTGAAATTCACGTGAGGTATCCTCATTTAATAACATGAAAATGTTAAATAGATAAAAGCTGATGGTATTTTCTTAAGTTTTCATCAAATATATTCCATTAAAAAGATGTATTAAAAATTCACTCAGAAGGGTTGATGCTACATATTAGGGAAAAACGGGAGCTAAGTTTGTATTACTAATCTAGATCATACCTTTTCTTAATTTAAAAAATACCCCAAGAAATCTGTGGGATTTGGGTACAAAAAACACTTTCACAAATTCTTAACTTGTCAAGTGTAAAGAAACCATAAAAATATTAGTGAATAAGGTCTATGTGTTTTACAGTTCTTCACTATATATAAATAGTTTATTTGATTTTAAAGATATAAACCACAGACACAGTGTCTACCTTGCAATGAAATGATCAAATAAATAAAACTTCAATTTGGCATGAGCCTAGCTGCCAGTTCTGCTCTTAGTTCCAGTTCATAAGTCCAGCTCACTCGAAGGTGGAATGCAAAACCTCCGCAGCACCTTCAGGACCTGCACTGAGGAGCAGGCAATGGCATGCAACAGGCAACAACACCCTTTAGAGGGCCAGAAGAATCAACTTCCTGACACTTTGCTTAAAACCGAGGTGAAAAGTCTCCCTACAAGTCCAGTTTCGTACTTCTATTACTTTCGAAAGCTTGCGCACTGCTGGAACACGTGGGTTTCCCTGGGAGCAGCCTGCACAGCCCGGTGCTGCACACTCCGAAGCACGGCAACACCAAATCCCCTGGTTTGCTGTAAGCAGAGGGATTCAACACAGGCTCTTTTCAGACGGGTGCTCACGCGTCGTCTTCCCTCTGTGTGGGGAGGCACACCTGCATACCCTGTTAGACGTTGAGCACCGCCTAACGTACACAGCAAGTGTACTTACAGAGTGAATTTTGCAAAGATACATTCCATCCTAACCATACACCTTTTACAGACTGCCACAGTATTCTCCTTTTCAGAGGGAGAAGAATGGGCTTGTGCTTCAGATACAGATTTCAAACCCAGGCACTCTTCCTGCCTCCATACGATCTTAGGTAAGTCACTTTATGTCCCTGTGCCGTGGTTTCCCTTCTTTGTAACGTTGATAAGGTGACTTTTCCACGTGGCAGAGATGTTGCCAAGACTAACTGGTAATGGGTACAGTGATTCCAAGGTCTTTGATGAGAAAGCCAAATAGAAAAAAAATGTGACATCACTTACACTAAGGTATTCTGCTTCTTAGCTGTCAAGGTTGGCTCCCCTGATCAGTTATGTAGGACCTTTAGGCATCAAGAAATCTGTCTGTACCACAGAGCTACCCCGGGTTCCTTGCAAAACCAGCACTGCCTCCCAGCAGGTCTGACCAGCTTCTGAGATGATGAGAATGACCAGAAATCACTGTGGCCCTCAAGAAGGCAGGTGCGGAGCGTGCAGGAGCTACATCCCTACCTCCAGCCCTCACTGCCACCACGGTAAGCAATCTGCCTTTTAACAAGCAACAGTAGGTAGATTCATTTCAGGAAATTATTTCTCCATGTCAGTCTCATTCATGCTGTTCTAGAGCAAATAGGACACCAATCTTTGGAAGTACAGGAGTGAACTTTATCTTTAGCCCATTTTGGGTGATCTGGAGTTAGCCTGTAACAAGAAAAGCACCTGGAAACCAAAGCTGGTGCCTTAGCCCAGCAGAAAGAGAAAGTTGAGTAATGATTTTTTTTCTTACACAGAAACATTTCAAGGTACAAGAGCTTCAGGCAACAAGGAATATTAGACAGCCTATTGAAAATCAAGATCCCAGCAGAGACTGGACACTCAAAAGCAAGGCATCCTCTGACCAAGGATTCTTAAGACTGAAAATTTTCACTTAGGTGCTTAAACACAGTTGAAGTCTCCTACTGAACAGAATTCTCAGTGTCCCAAATGTAACTTATATGTTTCACATATATAAGTTATTAATTTCGGAAAAAGCAGTTCTTCCTAAACTTAAAGAGACAGACTCACCATCCTCTCTGGCAGGCAGAAAGATCTGTGATATGATGTGATAACTTTAAGTTACAAAGTGTGCCTGAATCATTGTATTTAAACATATTTGTCCAGCTTTGCATTTTTCTTCCTTTCCCAGAAGTTGTTTCCTTAAAAACAGTGGAAAATGCTATAAGCAATGCATTTTCAACAATTTATTTTAATTTTAATTTTAAAGATATGATTTCCTTGGATTTAAGAAAATCCAAGCAGGTCAGCGCTAACCCTGAGAACAAAGCAGAAGATCTGTACATCCTTCTCTCCCAGAAAATGGAGCAATGGAATCTGTCACCTCATGGTGGGCCCGATTCTGGGGAGTACTGAGTAATGGGTACTCTGCAGATGACAAGGAGTACAGGTAAGAATGACAAATTATTCCCAGTTGCTTCTTGCTCACCCCAGTGCAAAAATTTCACTTAGATGCAGTTTTACCAGGCAATGCTTTTTTTTTGGCTCAGGCTTCTTATGACTGACTGCAGAAGAATATACGGCTATGTACATACCCTCAAATGCAGTAACAGGGGGGCTACTCTGCTTACTTCCCAAGGACCATTTACTAATCCTGAATTTAGCTAACCAAGCAGTGTAGCTGAGAGTTTATAAAGATTCCCATAATTCTGCCTAACATGCAATCCAAACACAGAGCTCTTACTGTATCAGTAAAAATTTGGGCCTAAAGAGAAAATATATACCTAGCGAGTTGCTTGTAGGAAATTGATTATGTTAATTACAGGTGAATTTTACAGATGGTTTTTATTTTAAATTATGGACATTGTTGCTTCTTAGTTTGACAATGTGTGAACAGTCAGATGTGAAACTAGCTGTATAATGTGTCCTTCACAAAGGGAATATAATATTGATGAAAACCCCAAAGTAGTTTGGTCATACTACGACATATTTTTCCTATTATTGCCACATTTCAAAAGGGCCAAAATTCATTTTCGAAACAAGAATATTGCTCTTTGGACTAAGCTAACTTCAGGTCACCCAACAGTGGTAAGGGACCTTCACAATATTCTATCGATTTTACTGGTAAAATTCCCAAGGCGTGACTTTGACTACCCAATTTGGGACTGCAGTGCAATGTGCATAAAAGTGGAGTGGACTGTTCTCAGAATTACTGCTATTAATGGTATTAATAGTTAGCAGAAGAACGTGAGTTATGAGTTAAAGGAGCACATCTCTACTAAGAGACAAGAGAGGAGAAGAATATTGCAGGTTTTATGTTGTTCACTTATTTATTCAAGTTTCTTTTTCCATGAAAATTTCTATTGTAAGAGTTAAGCAAAGCTCTGACAATCTAGAATTGTCCAATTGTACGATTTTTTTTCCAGTTCTTCAATCCTTTTATACATTTGTAAGAATTTCCACATAAAATAAGTGTCTTTTTTCTTCCACGGGACTATTAATGTGTGCAAACTTTAACTGGGTCCAAGCATAAGCTGTGTGTGCTAACAAAATATTAGGAAATTGAGTCTAATGAGCGGTCAGTGTACAAAAGTAACTCTAGAAATCACAGAAAGTATACTGATTTATAGAAAGCAGTGCTAAAGACTGTAGGGTTTCCATCTCTAAGGGACACAACATAAGCAATGAAATGGAGAAGTAGTTTTCAATCTTTCTGAATTTACAGACAACTTAAAAATGTTTTTAGTGGAGAGGAACACCCGGGTAATATATTTAAGCTTGCAGATAATATAACAGCTTTTTCAGGGACCACTGACAGGAAGCCCAAGGATCCCCAAGGGTTCACAGGCTATAAGCAGGAAATCACTGAAATGAATAATACCAAATTATCTACCCCATTCTAGCTTTGTTTCTTAAGTTTACCATGTTGTCTTGAATCTGCCTTATTAATTATCTGGACTTATATTACTATACTGCTTACATATCTAGAAGTAACAAAAAAACCTGGAGAAGTAATTTTCTTGAATTTCATTATATCTCTTCTAAGAAAACTGGTATTTCATGAAGGAAAGAAAAGGAATAAAACAATGATTCCATTCATATACAATGTGTCAGTAATTTATAACCAATTTATCAATGACCACGCAGCTGCACTCACTGTAGTTTAAAAAAAAAAACCACCCTCATATAATGCTTACATAGTCTCTGAAAGCATAGCATCTTAATAAAGGAAGAGGAAGCCACCAGAGTAATTAGAAAGGTATATTGTAGTGCATATAATGGCAGAAGGATGTTTGTATTATAGTCCAACACATCATTAAGGATACAATTGTTATTTAATGTGGCACAATCATCTTTCTACTCTTCATGAAATCCACTTAAGTAATTACTTTTCTTAGCTCATTGGCTCTATGAACTGACAGTTTAGCAAAGTGCTATGTCTAAAGAAATACCGAATCTCCATTTTTATAATACCCTACCTCTTTTTAAGCTTGACTGTTACTGCTTACCTGGAATGACCATTTTCCTATTTGAAAAACTGGTGAGGAGAGTGGGGGGGGGGGAGAGTGGGAAACTGGTTGCAGGGGAGAGAGGGGAAAGAAGTACTAAAAGCTTACAGAGCTGTCTTAAAAAATCAAAATGTTAAATGAAAAGCTCTGTTCCCCTTTTCTCTACAGTGTATCCCTCCTCCCTAGTCCTGTTTTTGGAACACATATATATAAATATATAAATATATATACCCAATTAACTGATTTGTTTGTATGATGTTTAGTCATTCTTGTATCTGGTAGCAGCAGAACACTGGCTCGGTAGTACAGCACCTTGAGTTGCTTCTAATCTGTTTTTAGGAGCAATAGTTTTACAAAACATAGTTTTCAAGATTTGGGAGAATATCGTCTTAGGAAAGTTAGTGGGCAACATTAAATAACTTATTATTTTATTTTCTAATCTTTTTGCACTTATGACTTCAGTAATATATGGGAGCAGACAAACATCATCTAAATACTCAAAGCTCATTTGCTTTTTTTTCCTGTCATGCATATTTTAATATAAAGTTCAAGATCATTCTGCAGAGCAAGCCCAGCATTCAGCAGACACAGCACTGAAGTGCAACATTTCAATTGCCCAACAGCACGATTTTTCTTTTTTTTTCATTTCAAACTTCAAGCTCTCTTTCAAAAGATGTTGTAGTCTTCGTGTTTACTAGCATTACAACAAGGTAAGTCTGAAATACCTTTATCTTATTTAGTAGATCTATGTTTGATGCTCTTTGTTTGAATAGAAGTGTCAGCTGTATTTTACTTTATTATATAAAAAAGTTTCAGAATTTAATTAAGGGTCAAGTACCCACAGTAGATAAATGCAACAGCTAAAGCATATTTCTGATCTCTCTGAAGACTGCAATCATGAAAATTATTATCATTGAGTAAAACTGGTCTCAATGATGGTGACTGGGAGATGGAATCTGTGTTAGTCAGCCATAATTTACATAATAATGGGTTCTGAGTTTTCATCAGCACCTTTTGTTTGTACAGTGCTTACTGCTACAGTAAATTGTCAAAATGTCATTCCTATCCAATCAGCCAGAAAATATCAACAGTAAACAAGGCAAGAGAAGAAATTCTCTGATTAAAAGTATGGCGGTGGAAACAGTAAAACGGGACACTGTAATAGTCATAGCAGTCTTATTCTGATATTTTCAACAACACTGCTGAACAACTTATGAAACTTATTATTATTTTTTAATGAAGCAATGCTGCAGAGGGGGTGATGTCATTAAAAGAATCTCAGCAAGCAGTTAAATAACTGGTTTGTTTACACTTGGGTTTGTCATTACCTGATTGTTTCCTTTCCATGTGGCAATCCATCTCACTTCTCCAGGCAAAACGGACTCAACTAAAAAGTTACTTTCGCTACGGGCTGGGTAGCCCCAGACCTACAAAAACGGTGCCCCAGAGTGACTTAATCAAGGAAAACACTGAGTCCTAAACAAAAATGCCAGCCCAAATAAACCTCTCTTCTCTCTCTAACAAACACACAAAGCCTGATAGTATTTAAGTTGAAATGAATTCAGTGTAACTTTCTGCCACCTTCTAAAATTCACAGAAGTGCAAGGAGAGGAGGAGCATGAATTAGTCACAGTGTAGGCTTTATAGCCATCGTACTTATGTACTATATTAAAATAAAAAGTTTCACATTGTGTTTGAAATAAAAATGAATAAAGTGGCATTCTGCCAAAGAGAACCAGAAGCCACCCTTGTGTGGAACTGAAACATTTGGCTCATATAGTACTTAATTTATTTTCGTGAAATGACAAGTTATATAAATGTATCTTTAAAACGGAGAGGCAAAAACTTGAAAAAAAGTTTCTTTGTATTGTGGTCCATAAAGGTTGACACAGTCATAGCCTGTATATAAACTGAACAAAAAACAATAATCATTCCTCAAGGAGGGCTTCCAGCACCGTGTTCTCAAAAATCTTCAAAAAGGATGTGATCACGTAGTTGAGTCACCACAGAAAAGACTCACAGTACCTTCTTCTGGAAATGAATAGGAGTTTTAAAATCTATTGAAATGAAGTGTTGACATAAGGAAATATTTTGTAGAGCTTTCAGGTTTCTTTACTATTCACTTTATTTTACTTGGCTACTTTTAATTTTTTTCCACTTCTTCTCTTTGAAAATCCTGCATTGTCCAAGCCCTTTCGATTAAGCTGCTTGCCTGAATGAAAGCACTGTGATGATGTGGCGGTGCATCAATAAACAGGGCGCCTCTCAAAGCGGGACAGAACGCTGAGAAATAGGGCTGATCAGTGGTAATTACTCTGACACTTCATGCAGTACAGGGAATTAACTCCTAGGACTTTGGGCCGAATGGAGAAGTAGTAGTTGATGTTCCACATTGTGAATGCCTCAGTGCCTGAACCCATTATGAGTTTAAACAGAGATGGGAATTCGCTATATACAGGGCTTTCCCCCC